>SJYA01002946.1:59995-80663 GCA_006410615.1 Neotragus moschatus | reverse complement strand
TTTTTTTTTTTTTTTTTTTTTTGACCTCTCTTTGTCTTTTTTCCATTTCATCCAAAAGACACTGCACATAATATTACAGGAACAAACATACAAATTTTAGTGCAGTGCATACACCTGCCTGTTTGCAGATTTAAAGCATCCCCTGGGCCTCAACTGTGTCAAGCTGTGCAGGCTCCCCCAGACTACCAGAGCTAAGGCATTTGTTTTACTGTTTCCTGATTCAGGACCACGGAGAGTTCCCAACCTCTCAGCCTCCTGTTCTGGGTTAAATGAAATCACTTCAAGGCTTGACAACTTCTTCACCTATGACCGAATATAAACTGTGATATTAAAAAGCAAGCAGATAATTTGAAAAATAAAAAAAAGCTATGACAGTTTTCTTCTTTGTCCTTGTGGTTATTTGCAACCTATAAGACTTGTGAATTTGTCAGATGGATCTATTTTCTTGTTTTCTAATAAGTGTACTCTGAGGTCTTCCCCTATCTCATATATGTATATGTGTGTGTGTGTATTATCAGCAGCTACTCCTCAAGCATTCTTAATTCACACTCTAAAGAATACCGTCTGTCTTTCTCTGTATCATCACACCAGGTTAGAGGGCATGTTTCAGAGCTGCAGAGGTATGCATTTTGAAAAATATTTTTCCTCATCCTCTAATACCAGAGGTTCTAATATTCCCATGAATACATGAGCACACTTATCTCGAAACTTCTTTGGTTTTGGTTAAAAATTAATATTTTAAAACCTCAAAATACTAAGATGTTAGAGAGCAATAGAGGACCTCTCTCTTTTTCTTTTTTTCTGTACATTGCTGTGATGAAACGAAAAGTGGGTTTAAATTTTGCAGTTTACAACCCTTTAACTACTTTTAATCTCAGTTTATGAATTAAAGACTATTATAAATGAATTATTTGCATTAGTGTAGAAGTTTAGAAAGACTTTCAGGAGGCTGAGGAACAAAAATTTCTTCATTTCTATTAAGCAGTGATTAACAAGCACTTAGGATTGATTTTATCATAATTAGGGAGATGTTTTTGAGGAATATTTCTCTATTTATTTTTGTACCTCTTCTCTGGCCTCAGCTAAAAGACAATTTTTCAGACTTTATTCCTAGAGGGAGAGAATTGTCACACTAGAAGGAGCCTTAGAGTTAATTTCACCAGTAATGAGCCCGAGACCCCAAAGATCTTCCCAGGTCACATGGCACTATAACCTTCTTCTTCTTCCAGACTCCTGGGCATCCATTCTGCACCATCACCTTATTCCTCTGAAGAAAGTGCCCTGGAGACAAAAGGGAGTGTCACTTTCACTGTGAATTCATCTAATTCCCTGATTTTAGGCTACTTTCACTTTGTAAAGGAAGGTAGAGCAAGTAAGCAAAGAGTTATCTCAGTATTTCAGAAGCTTATACAAAAGTTAGGGTTAAATATAGTTATAAAAATGGATTAACATTTGAGGGCTTTCTTATGCAAACCTTTCCTGTTTTTGCAACACTTGCCTGCTGACAGTGGCAGAAAAAATGAGTTTTGCTTTGTGGTGGTGTTGTTCCAGCCTAGCAAAAGGTCTTATGCCTCAAAAGTGCACAGACTCGACCTGTACTTGGCATTTTTCACTGCCAGCAAAACCAGCAAAACAGCTGATCATGCTTGGGAGATGTCATCACTTGAGAAAGAAAAGGCACAGTGGGTTTCATTTTTCCATCAAAATTTCCTTGGAAATGAAAGACGAGTTTCCAGAGGCAGAGATTCTCAGTTTGTATAGTTATGAGGCTGCTTAGGGTAAAGTCACCAAAGGATAAGACTTGGTACTTATTGGACATTTGGTCATTTCTCTTTAAGCCTTTTTGCTTTATAATCATCTCTTCCCAGCACTAATCTACCCCATTCCACTCTGACCAGGCATACACACAGTGAGGGGCTTCAAAAGGAGGGCAGGAAGGCAGGATGAAAAATGTGGCTTTAGGGCATGGGCAGAAAGAAGGAAGAATCTTATCAAGGCAGGGACTGAGGAGATCACATATGTGCCTGGTCAGAGCAGGCAGATAAGGTGTCGGCCAACAGCAGCACTCCAGTACCCGTTGGAGATGAAGCTGATGAGGACTTCTGCTATGTTTTACACCAGAAAGCATCAGGTCTGAGTGACTGATGGAGGCACGAGGTGGGCCTGTGAACCACAATTAAATGGTGCAGCATTGATTCAAATGCTTGCATCCATGTGAGCTTTCACCTAGACTACAAAATGCTTTCTTCATTAAATTGTTTTTATACACTTAAATGCTATCTGATACTTAAGAAAACAGCTTTTGCAAAGAAAGGGCTTTAAAGTATTTTCTTTAGTGTACAATATGAAGGGTGTTGTGCTATGCAAAGAAATGGGCAAATGTTTATAATCCTTATGTAGGCACAATTGGATAGGAACAAACAAAAACTCGATTAAAAATACACATGTTTAAGCAATTTTTACATAAAAGAAAAAAAGACCATTTGTTTTGGATTACCTCACAATTATAATATCTGGGTAATTAGAGGGACTTCTTATAAACTGAGAATAGAAAAATAAAGGAGACACAGCCAAGGAAAATAGAGATAAATAACAGTTTATAGAACATATGCACCATGGGCCAGGAACATTGACATAATGTGGGAATTCTTTAGAATCTCTGGCCCCACCTCAGACCCACTGAATAAGAGTCTGCATTTGAAAAAGATCCAAGATGATTCATATACACATTAAAACTTGAGAAACAGTTTAAATAACCAAACGAATCAAAGAAATGCTGAAATTATAAAGTCACTTTATCTTTTTAATAAGATGATCTTATCATGGCTCAATTCTAACTGGATTATGCACCTGACATCAGAGAGCTATATACAGATCTACCCTGAAGTCCCATGGGGAAAGATAGTGACCACTTGGGAAAGAATTGTTTGCAAGGCTGTTTATAACATCATGATTCACAATCACAGTATCCAAAAAATGGATTCTAGACTGGTGGCCAGTAGTACTAAGCAAGACACAGACTCAGATACAGGGTCCAAAACTGAAGTAGGTATAATTGTTGAAAAGTTGATAAATCAGAAGGGTCATAGAATTGGCTTGGAGTCAGTCTAATTCACTGTACACAGCTTTGAAACTCAGACACATGATGAGATCTTCATGGTGAAAGTAGTGATCCTTGAACATGGTCAAGCAGAACCAAAGTCACCAGACAGTTGCCTAACTCTCAACTATGAAAGCTCTGCTGAAGTTGATGGGATAATAAGCAATATTTGTGATTTGGGGGAAAAATGATATTGTCTAGCTTTGAGAATCAGAACTGACTCTAAAGTTCATGCTGCAAAATCTGTGGTAGAAAACTAGTATAGAGGCCAAATTGCTTATTCCAGGACTAAGATTTTGAGATAGAATTTATTACATTAGAAGTTCACAAAGCAAACCACAGGTGGGTCTCAGAGTCTATACCCAAAACAGCAACAGCAACAACAACAATAAACAAACAAAGAAGAATGTCAAGGTTGTAGGAAATAGAAAAGTAAAAAGGAGTTGAGAACTCTTCTTGGATGCAATAGTAGAAGTTGATGAGACTGAAAGTGAGTTGAAAGAGGAAACTTTGTGCAACTATCCTGGGCCATTCTGTGGAGAGAAAGACAGACAGAGAGATTATAGGATTTGGCTTATGTGTTATTGTTATTGGTTGGTTCATTTGGATCATGCTGTTCAGTCACTCAACTGTGTCCAACTCTGCAGTCCCACAGACTGCAGCATGTCAGGATTTTTGGTCCTTCACTATCTCCTGGAGTTTGCTCAAATTTATGTCCATTGAGTCAGTGATGACATCTAACTATCTCATTCTCCATCACCTTCTTCTGATTTCAGTCTTTCCCAGCATTAGGGTCTTTACCAATGAGTTGGCTCTTTGCATCAGGTGGCCAAAGTATTGGAGTTTCAGCTTCAGTATCAGTACTTCCAATGAATATTCAGGACTAATTTCCTGTAGGATTGACTGGTTTGATCTCCTTACAGTCCAAGGAATTCTCAAGAGTCTTCTCCAGCACCACAATTCAAAAGCAGCAATTCTTCAGTGCTCAGCCCTTCTTTATAGTCCAACACTCACAGCCATAAATAACTACTGGAAAGACCATAGCTTTGACTATATGGACCTTTGTCAGCAAAGTGGTCTTTGCTTTTTAATAGGCTGTCCAGATTTGTCATAGCTTTTCTTCCAAGAAGCATGTGTCTTAATTTTATGTCATCATCCACAGTGATTTTGAAACCCAAGAAAATAAAACCTGGCAGTTTTTTTCATTTTTTCCCCATCAATGTTGTATCAGGTCAGTTCAGTTCAGTTGCTGAGTCCTGTCCGACTCTTTGTGACCCCATGAATCACAGCACGCCAGGCCTCCCTGTCCATCACCAACTCCTGGAGTTCACTCAGACTCAAGTCCATCGAGTCAGTGATGCCATCCAGCCATCTCATCCTCTGTCGTCCCCTTCTCCTCCTGCTGTCAATCCCTCCCAACATCAGAGTCTTTTCCAATGAGTCAACTCTTTGCATGAGGTGGCCAAAATACTGGAGTTTCAGCTTTAGCATCATTTCTTCCAAAGAAATCCCAGGGCTGATCTCCTTCAAGAATGGACTGGTTGGATCTCCTTGCAGTCAATGTTGTATAGAGGCCTATAAATCCCTTAATTTGCAAACTGGGGAACAGGGAAATCCAATGGCATAGTTATGCCTGAGTTCAGAGGCCCAAGAACCAAGAGTTCCAGTGTCTCTAGGAAGGAAAAATGAATATTCNGATCTCCTTCAAGAATGGACTGGTTGGATCTCCTTGCAGTCAATGTTGTATAGAGGCCTATAAATCCCTTAATTTGCAAACTGGGGAACAGGGAAATCCAATGGCATAGTTATGCCTGAGTTCAGAGGCCCAAGAACCAAGAGTTCCAGTGTCTCTAGGAAGGAAAAATGAATATTCCAGCTCAAGAAGAGGGAGAAAATTGGCCCTTTCTCTGCCATTTTGTTCCATTTGGGTTCTTAACAGTTTGGATGATGCATGCCTACACTGATGAAGGTGATCTCTCTACTCAGTCTGCTAAATCAAATCCTAATCTCTTCCAGAAACACCCTCCTCACAGACACAACTCCATTTTTTTTCTTTTTTTCACCAGCTATCTGGGCATCCTTTAGCCCAATCAGGTTGACACATAAAATTAACCATCACAGACCCCTTGAACATCATGCGCATCTTTGTGTTTTTTTTCAGATGATGTTCACAGATATCTAGCTCCATAAAATGATTGCCATGAACAGAAGGGTAGATCAAGCAGGTGGGTGGCTGCTTAATCTTCCTTCCTCTTGATCTTATAATAATCCATTTTCCTAGTGCCAGAAAACCTCAAATCTTCTCATATTACCACCTTGTTTGTGTGTGGCTCATGTCTGACAGCTCCTTAGTGTCAGAGGTAAGCCTGATAGCTGTGTTTCTTCCCCTCATCCAATGCTTTATACGCTTCATTGTACAGTCTGCTGGAATTGGCACCTACTGGGACAGCATCACTGAGAGTTATTTTTGAGAATCTTATATCTTCATGTGGATAACTCCAAGTGTTGCAAACTGACTGTTTCTTATGCTGACCCTGTCCTCTGACCCACAGCACCACCACTCTGGGCGCATGACTGCTGGGTCAGCATCCTCAGCCTAGGATCTAAATACCAGCTCTCACTGGGATATAGGCTTACTTGGAAATTAATTTTCAGGATCTTTACCCATCAAAAAATACCTAATGACAAGTCAAAAATAGAGCTTGGTATCACTGAACTGAATGTGTCCACAGAATTTAAAATTCTGTCATCTTTTACTCCTCAAGACCTTAGGTCTCTATGGGGTCTGCAAAGACAATAGGTCTGTATTCCATGGTGACTAGAATGACTTAGAGGTTAGAAAACAATTGTAAAGGAGTGGAAGGGGTATGTGCAGAGAATGAGTAAAAGAAAGAGCAAGATGAAGTTGAAGTCATGGGAATTAATTTCACAGGAAGGTTGTTATTGCCCCCTTTAGCAGCTAAAATTCACATACAGGCACATCTTAAGTAATGTGTCGAGCTGTCCGGAAGATAATTTGAATCCTGTCAAGGCAAACAAGAATATGCTCACAAATTCAAGAGCAATATATGTGCAATTTGCACAACATCAATTTCTTTGGTTGTTTTTGGATGGAGCCATCACCATCAATTAAGTTAGTGACTCTTTGATTCAAATTACTTTTTGACATGTAGTCAACTAAATGGCTCACACAAGCATTATTTTCTGCAGGGTTCCCTAGGCAGCCATATAGTAAATGTAAACAGGTGGGAAGGCAGAACAGCACTGCTGTAGAAGCAGCCTCCTCCCTGCTGCAGCAGAGAGAATAATAACATGAAGAAATATGGAGGCATTATTAGATGGCCTGGAATAAGGCTTCTGAAAGGAGAGATTTGCATATTTATTACATCTTGCTACTGATTCAATATTTCTCCACTTGAGGTTGTCTCTTAACCCCACATCAGGCTGTTATAATCAGGTATCAGAGGTGAAGCAAAGGTAAGGCTGCCTCTCCAGTCATCGAAGGAGAGTATGCCACAGTATAAGCTTGACTTGGTGGAAGGGTGATGGAGAGGAGTAATATTACTAACAGTATCAGTGGAACAAAGCTTCAGGGAGTCAACATGTATTTAGAGTCCTGGAGGTGAGAGAGGATTATTTCAGAGGATAAAAACAGTGCTCAATAAAAAAATGCATGGAATGAGAGATTGGCTTCCAGAATCATTTTCATTCAGATCAACATCACTGTTACAATCAAGGCCAGTGTCATCCATATTCAACATAGGCCTGGCCGAGGGTTTCAAAAGACTGAACAAATTCTCAGATATTAGGAATTACTCAGTCCCATGCTTAGATGAGCCCATCTTGAGATTAAGCAGGGACTCCATATATTTTGTTCATAGCACATTCCCAGAGGCTACACATATCTGATACATGGTAGGTAAAAAGTATATAACAGAACAAGGTTCTAAGGGATAATGTCTGAAAGAATCAAAGAATGAATTAACTCTCTATCTGGTTGTCAGCACAAAGGACACCTGAATTCTGATCATTCTGATTTTCCATTAATCAGCTATATGACCTTTCAGCACCTCTTAAGTTCTATGAGGCTCTCTTGTACCTCTCTTTAAAATGGTGTGGTAACACAAATCTTGACTACCTTGGGCCATTGGAAGGGTAACATCACAGAATCCAGGTGAGAATAGCTTGACAATCTGGGAACACTGAACAAAGTAAATCGCTGTTTTTGTTTTATCATCACTTTCCACAGACAGTGGTTCTTAAAAAAGAACATTTCTAAAGGGAGGAAGCAGTGCAAATCCCTTAGCTGCCTACACCACAGTCCAATTTGATATTTCTTATGCACAAGATAAAATGCTTCATGCTAAGATATACAATTCCAATACCTTTGTGTTTACTGGTTTATAAAATTCAGGAGCATAAAATCCCAAGTTTCCCTGGGTTTTTGCCAAGCACAGAATACAGATGGAAAGCTGAACATTAAGCCTGTTATGCCAAACTTAAATTTGACCATAAATTGCCGGATAGTTTCAGTTCAAAGGAACATGGCAGTATTATCTTTAAAGCAAATTACAACTGAAAACCAGAAACCAGGGCAGAAAAAAAAGAAAAGAAAACTGACAGGAAGGAAAGTGTTTGCAAAAGAAACAGGGACAAGGCATTGTCCATTTTCAGCTCAATACAAATGTTCATTTATGTTATCTCATCTTTTCTCTTACATTAAAATAACTTTTACTTACTCACTCATTAAATAAACATTTACACAATGCCCCCTAGGCCCAAGGCCTATGGAGGTCATAATTAAAAAGGCAGACTTATTGCTCTGTATTAGAGTTCTTAAAAAGAAAGAAAGTAAACTCAGCTAACTTATGCAGAAAGAAAACTTGCTGTTAGGTTAGAGGAAAGCTCTGGAATTTTCTAAAAGGCTATGAGGAAGCTCAAGGTTTTGCAGCAGATACACACAATGTACTCAGAACAGATGGGATCCTGGACATCTGGCAGTTGAAATTCTCTCCATTTACACCAAATCCTACTGTTGGATTGAATACATCAAAATCACAGCCTCCATTTGTGTGACATGATGCTTAAAATCTACAATCATGAGAGAGTCAGACTGAAAGCTTCAATGTCTTCATCCCTTGTCTGAACCTGGGTAGTGAGCAGAGGAGTCTGATGGAAGGGGCCAGAAAGAATCCAGCTTTTATGCAGAAAGGCAGCCTTTGGATGGACAGATGTGCTGAGCACTCATGCAAAAGCAGGAGGGTAATTCCTAAGGAGACCAATGTGCTGCCGGGATGAGGTCCAAGCAGTGAACGCAACTGCTCATCTTCACATTTCCTGTGCCTTACTCAAACACGAGGGTACCACACCAGCAGAGACAGGCATGAGTAAGCAGTGCCAGAAATCTGAAGTGTAGAGAGAGAATGGAGTTCAGAGAAAAGAGCAATGAAGCAAAGTGTTACATGAAGGATGATATTTAACATCAGAAATAATTTAGCCTTAACACTGAAAATCGTCCTTGTTTACTGTTCTCATTTTGTTGGTTCTCTGAGTTGTGATGGTCTGTGAATATCATTTTGCTCACAATCAGGAGTGACTCACTTTTACCAGTCAAACAGGAAACAGGATCCTTCTGGGGCTCTGTCCTCCACAGTTTTCCCCTCATTCATTCCCTTTGGTGGGGTCTAACATGTAACCAGGTGGTCACAGAACAGAAGCATAACGNAATCAGGAGTGACTCACTTTTACCAGTCAAACAGGAAACAGGATCCTTCTGGGGCTCTGTCCTCCACAGTTTTCCCCTCATTCATTCCCTTTGGTGGGGTCTAACATGTAACCAGGTGGTCACAGAACAGAAGCATAACGGTTGATGAAGAACACTCATTTTAGTTGAATTTTGCTCTATCTTTCCCTAAAATTTAGAACAAATGTTAAGCTCCAGAGAATTTTAAAATTCCGAATGCTCATGCTGGACCAATAAAATTTGACAAGAGAAGTAGAAAAATAGACTGGAAATGATGCCTTTTAAAACCAGCGAAGTCAAATAATACAGCTAAGGAGTAAGAAGAATCCCTAATATAAATTCTAATACCATCCACAATGAACCCAAAGTCTTTGAATGTGAAGATTCATTTATTCCACAAATGTGTAGTGGCTATCTGCTACGTGCAAAGCCCTTTGGGAAAAAAGTGAAGAGAGAGACAGTTGATACCTTCTAAGGCATCTCCACCTACAGGTGGGGAATAACATATTGAAGGTATTCATGAAAATAGAGCTTACTTGCATCAACGCAGAACACTGGGGATGGGAGAAATTCTAAAGCAAGTTCTTGAGTTTTGNTTTCCCCTCATTCATTCCCTTTGGTGGGGTCTAACATGTAACCAGGTGGTCACAGAACAGAAGCATAACGATTGATGAAGAACACTCATTTTAGTTGAATTTTGCTCTATCTTTCCTTAAAATTTAGAACAAATGTTAAGTTCCAGAGAATTTTAAAATTCTGAATGCTCATGCTGGACCAATAAAATTTGACAAGAGAAGTAGAAAAATAGACTGGAAATGATACCTTTTAAAACAAGTGAAGTCAAATAATACAGCTAAGGAGTAAGAAGGATCCCTAATATAAATTCTGATACCATCCACAATGAACCCAAAGTCTTTGAATGTGAAGATTCATTTGTTCCACAAATGTGTAGTGGCTATCGTGCAAAGCCCTTTGGGAAAAAAGTGAAGAGAGAGACAGTTGATACCTCCTAAGGCATCTCCACCTACAGGTGGGGAATCACATATTGAAGGTATTCATGAAAGTAGCAGTGTTCTAGAGCTTACTTGCATCAACGCAGAACACTGGGGATGGGAGAAATTCTAAAGCAAGTTCTTGAGTTTTGTGATTTTGTTTTTAAGTTTCATTTCAGACCTGATAGGCTGACTGAACCACCTTTGAGGAAATGAGGCAAAGAGCAATTCAATTGTAAAATGGTTCAAGTGAAAATTGCCCAGTCTTGTCTGACTCTTTGCAACCCCAAGGACTGTAGCCCACCAGTCTCCTCTGACCGTGGAATTTTCCAGAATTTCATGGAATTTTGCCAGAATAATGAAGTGGGTAGCTGTTTCCTTCTCCAGTGTATCTTCCCAACCCAGGGATCAAACCCAGGTCTCTCACATTGCAAGCGGATTCTTTAACATCTGAGCCACCAGGGAAGCACAAATTGTTCAAGGAAGTGGCATTATTAGGAGTAAGTCAGGTAGAAGGAGGTATAAAGAAGGTAGCAAGGAGGCAGAAAGAAAAATCCACATGAAGAAATTATAAATGAGCAAGTAAGGTGTAGATACAGGAGATGGAAGAGATTTGGAGGAGTGGAGAAAATGGTGCATCTGAGAAGCGACAGCAGGGAGAGGGTGATGCCAGATACGGTATGTCCATTACATCATTCAGTTTTCACAACAAACATATCAAGTAGAACGTGTTATTTTTACATTTTACACATGAGAAAACTGAGACCCATATGTTTATTAACATATTAGTTCTCTTAGAGTGAATAAATAGTAGTATTTCTTCGTTTAGGGCTACATGGCATTTTTCTTTATCCCAATATCATATTGCACTAAAATCATTGATTTATGTTTCTCTCCTAATGCATATGATCTCCTGGGGGGGGGNATGAGAAAACTGAGACCCATATGTTTATTAACATATTAGTTCTCTTAGAGTGAATAAATAGTAGTATTTCTTCGTTTAGGGCTACATGGCATTTTTCTTTATCCCAATATCATATTGCACTAAAATCATTGATTTATGTTTCTCTCCTAATGCATATGATCTCCTAGGGGGGGGACCTGCTTGTGTTTATCTGAAGAAATGAAATAAATGAAACTGCTATTCATTTATTTAGAATACAGTATAACATTATTTTTCCCCCAAAAACAATTTTCAGTAGTGATCTAAGAGACCCTCGAGTTTTCTTCCAAATTTATCCTTATTCTAAAACTTTTTCCTTGCAGTCGCTTCTTAACCATTTAGAGTTGCCCTTACTCTCCTCAGTATTATATACCACAACCCAACCCACAGTGGCCTTTGGAACCTTCTGATGCAAGTTAGCACCATCCTTCTGATTATTGGCTAGATTTTCTAAACTTGTTTCCCTTCTCTTGGGTTAGTCTCAGCTCAACATCAAGAATGATACAAATAAAACTGATCAAACCTTCCCCCCGCCCCCAACTCAAAACACTGCAGTAACTCCTCGAGGCCCTCAAGGTGAAAGTCTGTACATTTGCTAAGAAAGTAAACAGTACATCATTCACCCTCTTCCCAGCCGCTCTACTCTTCTCCCTTAGTCTGCTCCAGGCACAGTCCTGCTCCAATGTACTGCTTCTTCCACCTACCTGGACTTCTCACCCTATGTATCCATGAATCTAATTCCTTGCCTCCTTTGGGCTTGCCAACTTACCTTCGCAATGAAGCCTACCCTGAAGATGTTTTAAAATTAAGTCACACACTCTGTCCCTCCAGTAATCCTGAATCCTCCTTCCCTGACTATGAATATTTCTCCTTTGCACTTGCCATTTTCTCAGATACTACACAATTTACTTATTATTTACCACTTTCCTTGTCATTAGATGTTAAAAGGGGAGTGCCTCCTGGGAGGGAATTTCCTTTTTTTTCCTGATATAATTCAAGTGTTTAGATCACTTCTTGGTACATGTTAAGTGATTATAAATTTCAGGTGAATGAATGAATGAATGGTTTCTCCCTTTGAAATAAAATAAAATTTTACTCTTCTCTAAATGACAGCCTTGAAGATTCTGAAGAAGACTTCATAGACTCTTTATTCTGTCTAAGCCCTCTGTCTCAACCACTCTTCATATGATGTGGTTTTCAGGTCCTCTCATCTGAAGATTCACTCTAGATTTCTCATGGCCCTCTCAAAATGTGACTCTTCACCTTGAATACTTCATCTGTGAGATAACCATTCCCAGACTCATCAGATCTTGGCTGACTGATTAAACCAGTCATAAACCATAGTAAGATCACTAAGATTGACAATCAAATTTGTTCATTAATTTTGAATCCATTGTGCACTAGTTCACAAGATTATGATTTTCAGAAGTAGTTTAGGTGTCAGTCAGTCACTGACTGGAGCCTGTATGCTATACATTTTTAAAATATATATATATACAATTGTATTTATTTATTTTTGACTGTGCTGGGTCTTGTTTGCTGCACAGGTTTTTCTCTCATGGCGGCAAGCAGGGGCTACTCTCCATTGCAGTGCATGGACTTCTAATTGTGGTGGCTTCTTTTGTCATGGAGCCACGGGCTCTCGGGCACACGAGCTTTAGTAGCTGTGGCATGTGGGCTCCACAGTTGCAGTTCTCAGGCTCTAGAGCACATGCTCAGTAATTGTGGCACACAGACTTAGTTGCTCCTTGTCATGTGGTATCTTCCTGGACCGGGGATCAGATCTACGTGCATATGCTTTACCACTGAGCCACCAGAGAAACCCTGCTTTAAATGTTCTACTTCCTTATGGGGAAGAAGACCTTGTACAGATACCAATTCATGTATGGGTACTGATTCTTTCTGTTCCTTGTTGCAGCATGCTGCAGTCATGCCTAATGTGTTTCAACAAAGTAGTATCAACGTGAGGCTGCAGGTCAGGCCTGGCAGGGCTAGGGTAGATATTTTAAGACTTCTGAGGAGTGAAGGCCCTTAGGGAAACCTAGGCACTGTCAAAGGAGCCACTCATCAGCCAGACCTTTGGAGGCTGATGGCCAGTTTGCTTATGACAAGTGACTGACAGGCTGTGAAACTGCAGGGAAGATATATACAGTACACACATGGACGCTGATTGATTAAATCAAATGGACGAGAAAGGGCATGATGGTTGAAAAAGCAGTGTATGCAGTCCTACCCCCTCCACATAGATGGCCTAGATTAAAATTAATGATAGATGTGTAAATGATAAGTGATCTCACGCCACTGGCATGAGGCTATGTGCACGAGAAGTAGATGAAATGAAAAGCTTTTTAATTTTTTTCCCCAGCTATGATGAACTAATCAAAGGAGAGAGCATTAATTAAAAAAGAAATGTAAATTGCCTTTATAAGGTCAGGGCACCAAATCTGGAGTCACTGAAGCATAGTATACGCGTGTTGTGAGAGAATAGTTTCCTTTACATCTTGCCCTTAGCAACCAAGGAAGACAGAAGTTATTCTGGACCTTGTTAAGGATAAAGGCAAGTCCTCCATGTAAGAAAGAAATCAGCAAATATCTAGGATTGATTTATCATAATATATTCAGATAAAAAATTCCCTCAGGGTATATGTGGGGAAATAGCATCTCAAGAAGCTAACATTCTTCTTAATGCAAATTATGCACTAAATTGAAGCTTCTAAAATGTTATCAACAATAGTCATAAAACCCTACTACTCTGAAAAATCAGAGGATACTGTATTTAATTGAAAGATGTAAGGAATGAATGCTGACTATAGTCATCCTGATAGAAATCAGGGATTCAAAACCAGACAAAGACTGGAGGTGATGGAGTGAAAATACTAAGGTGTACTCTCAAGTATTTGAAAAGTTCAGAGGACATGTTAACTGGGTTAGCTAGAAATATAAGAAGGAAAGCTAACATTTGCAGAAATAAATGGAATTAAATTACATACAAATTAAAAATTCTTCCATCCATCACAATTCTTGATGTCTTTACACAGCTGAAGATCATGTGATAATGAAGTTGACTATGAAGAGAATGATTTCAATGGTAACACAAGTAGACTATGGCTATTAACTAAATATTTTTCCCTTTGGTAGAAATTTGGTCAATTCTGGAGGAATCACAGCATGGAAGCATGGAATCACTAAATTTCTTTAGCTCAAGAGGAAAAGAAAGAAAAGGACNTGATGGTAAGGCCTAGGAGTCGAGTCCATCTGTCTCTCCCTTTGCTGGCACTGTGGTTATTATTATTACAGGAAACCTGTCACTATTCAGTGTCGACAGGTGTAAGTCATTCTGTATAGTTGAGTTTCCTGATAAATGAAGCTTTGCCAATTTAAGGACTGAGAATTTATGTTAATTCTTTAAACGGCATCTTTTGTTTCAATAGATTACAATCGACTTCCTTGTTATTAATGTTGGTCACTTTTCCTTGGGCCCTGGCCAAATTAGACCCCAACAGCTAAAATGTAGCTTTGTGTTAGTTATCTATTTACTAAATCACTACAGCTTTTTTGCCTTTCTATTTTAGTTTTCATTCAAAGATCACTCAAGATTCATCAGTCCTACATTTTCTTTTTCTAATAACTCCACTTAGATTTCTTTGTAGGTTTAATTTTACAAGCTTTTATCAGCCCTTAGTTACACAACTTACTGTTCTTGTTGTTTTTCCTAAACCTTACCTATCTTTGTAGATCATTACATGTTTGAGGAAAGATATTAATTTATAGGATTTCATGAAAGAAAGGGGAATTCAGCAATCATGTTATAGAAACAGAGTGTTTTACAAATGAGGAGAATGGGCTCACTGAGTTATTTTCTTTGCTGAATGCCACACAGCTAGCTAGGGACAGATAGGAAACTAGTACACAGGCACCCCAAAATCTTCCCTAGTGGCTTCTTTTTAATGCAAAATATTAGTTCATATTCTGAACCTTTTCTGCTTTACTTTAGAAGGAAGGTAGTACGAAGTACAGAAGTGATCTTAAGGTAGGGAGAAATGTTCAGAGCCTTCGTTATCCCTGACTATAAGATGCACATTGTAGTACATGATTCATAAGATCTGTAATGTATTTACCACAAGCTTAGTTTGAACAAATCTGTGTTCACCCTTAGATTCCCCTACAGGATTAGCAAGGGACATAGTTGGTTTAAAAAAGAATGAGAATTTATTTCATTTCAGACCTGGCATCATCCTAGTGAAGACTCACTTTGGGAAAATAACNTATCCCTGACTATAAGATGCACATTGTAGTACATGATTCATAAGATCTGTAATGTATTTACCACAAGCTTAGTTTGAACAAATCTGTGTTCACCCTTAGATTCCCCTACAGGATTAGCAAGGGACATAGTTGGTTTAAAAAAGAATGAGAATTTATTTCATTTCAGACCTGGCATCATCCTAGTGAAGACTCACTTTGGGAAAATAACCATAGGGTCTTCAAAAGAGGTACAAGTGTCACTAGGAGGAGAAATGATCTGCAAATTAATAATTTTACTTCTGCCAGTCTGCTATTCTCTATTCCAGGTCCCACTGGCTTATGTCTGATTTATAAAGAGATGTGCAAACGGGGTGGGGGGGGGCAAAACATAAAAGTTCTGCTTCAAGTCTTCTGAGGAGGGTCCTCACGTAGCAGACAACATGAACAGATTTCCAGCTCAGTGTCCACTGCAATGGTTGAGGAACCATCTGCTTTGCAAATGTTTCACCACCAACCCTGGGTATTTATGTCCCCAGTGCTGACGTCAGTGACATAATTGTCCTCCAGGGAGCATCACTGACATTGGCAGCAGTATTGGCAGCCTGGGAGTAAATACCATCACTTTTCATTGTTCACTTATACTTCTGATATTAACTAAGCATCTTTCATGGCCCCGGCATTTGAAAGACATTGCTGATAACTCATCCTCATTATTTTACTATATTGGTGTAGCGGCGGAAAAACTCAAATAAACAGTTGAGAACGGTGCTGTGTAGATAATGGTAATGGATGGACAGGGTGCTGTGGGAGTATACAGGAAGCACATCTTATGCCAGTTTGGGGGTATACAGTGGGAGTGGGACACTTTCCTGAATAATACAGCTTAAGGTGAAACCTAAGGATGATAGCTGACATTCTACAGGGAAGGTTACTCTACAATGAGGAAGAAACTGAACATTGGTATGGGATGAACAGAGAACACAGCATCTGTAGGCAACATAAGAAAATTTAGTTTGGCTAACAAGTGATTTGCCTGATAAGGATGTGATCATAAGGCTGGAAGTATAGGAAGGGACAAAATAATAGATCTCTATCCTCAGAAAAGGGTTTCCCTGGTGGCTCAGAGGTTAAAGTGTCTGCCTGCAATGCAGGAGACCTGAGTTCAATCCCTGGGTCGGGAAGCCCTGGAGAAGGAAATGGCGACCCACTCCAGTATTCTTGCCTGGAGAATCCCATGGGTGGAGAAGCCTGGTGGGCTACAGTCCATGGGGTCACAAAGAATCGGACACAACTAAGCGACTTCACTTTCACTTTCATCCTCAGAAAAACAGGGTATCATTAAAAGGCTTAAGAAAATGTATGGCATGATCATATTTGCTTTTTAAAAATTAGTGTTGATATTGTAGATAAATAGATTGTAGATAAAATAGATTGAAAACTATCTATTGGGGGCCATTTCAGTCATCAAATTGAAAGATGTCTATTTAGGAGGCTGTTATCATGGTTGGAAACAGAAAATGTTGACTTGGGTCAGAATTGTGGTGAAGATGGTTTGGGGAAGTAATTGTGATAATAGGTAGATTTATACTTATAGTTGGTAAGATTGGCTGACGAGTTGGATGTAAGGTATGAGGGAAAGCTAGGAATCAAAGAAGAGGCTGAAAATTGAAATCAACCTCTTAGATAAGGTAACTGAGATGAGACGAGATGGGATGATGGAATAGCCAGATCAAGAGGGAAAGTAATGACGAGAGGCATATTGCAGACCTGGTGGGTGCAATGGGCTTATTTAGAATAGTCAGAAGTCTTGTTGTGAAGAGGTTGTCAGAGGTACAGGAGGAAACTGAGAAGACAGAAGTAGAGTGGGATGATGGGCCATGGGCAAAGTGACTGCCCAGAAGATGGGGCAGGTCAGCACATGTTGGTCACTCATCAGGAATTCTCAAAAGTAACTGGAGTGGATTAAGGGAGGATATTTGGAGTTCTTCTAATTGTGCATTGAGGCAGAACCATATAAAACTTATTCTTGTTATCATGGCCTTATTATAACCCTCTTCTAGAATGGCCCATGGAGCACAGTGATCCATACATAAGTCAATGATCTGGAATAGGTGATCAATAATTGTTTGCTTCTTCATTCTCACTCTTTACCTCACAAAACAAAGTTCAAGCCTACGAATTCAATAGGCAGTCAACAGAGCATTTTAATATAAAATTGATTGGTTGATTTAGAGACAGAAATTAATCTGTATTTCTACAGCTTGAAAAACTGACAAGCTTTCTCAGCCCACTATTTTCTTTGGTTGTTTAGTATCAAAGTAGTTTGATGGCTTCTTTTAGTCCTTTTAGGAAATTGCACTTTGGGGACTGGTGAAAAATATAGACTTGGTAAGATAAGCAAAACTGAATAGATCTTGATTTTTCATTTGGAGATTTCCATGTCAAACATGTCTCTGTCTGCAGATTGAATGACAAAGCCAGTGAAACAGAAACCAACTCAGATTTGCTGCCATTGCATCTTGAGTAGCACAGAATGATTCAAAAGACCATTCAAGACAAACCAAAAAGAGAGAAAAGCCTCTAAGCCGTTTTTAAAGGTTTTAGGAAGGAAAAGAAATGCTAAGTTCATGTGGATACATACAGGCATACATAGACATGCATATCTTTTCTAAAACACATACAAACAACTTTAAAAGAATTCCCCATTTCTAATGCTTTGGGAAAGCTCAGTGAAAAGGAAGATCCATTTTTTGTCTCCACATTTAGCCAGATTCACCAAGAGAGGGAACTGACTCCAGGTATAGATTCTGAGGCCATGTTCAGCACTGCTTTGAAAGTTTCATTTTGTTTTCTGGGTCTGGCAGATTCAGACACAGAATCCTGGGTCCTCCAGCAAATCCTGCATTGTCAGTTTAGGATATTTACATAGAACAGTTAATAAACAATAGATAATAACCAACTATTCAATCCCTCTATTGCAGAAATTAGGTGATAGCCTCTAATGCCCAGAAAATAATGACGATGGTTAATATTTTGATTACTTACTTGTTAGGCACAGTTCTAGCAGCCTGACATAGATTTTCTCATTTAATCCTCACAACGACATAAACACCTGTTCTTACTGTTGTTGTTCAATCACTTAGTCTTGCAACCTCGTGGACTGCAGCATGCCGGGCTTCCCTTTCCTTCAACAACTCCTTGCTCAAACTCATGTCCATTGAGTCAGTGATGCCATCCATCTACCTCATTCTCTGTCATCCCCTCTCCTCCTGCCTTCAATCTTTCCCAGCATCAGGGTCTTTTCCAATGAATTGGTTCTTCGCACCAGGTGGCAAGGGTATTGTAGCTTCAGCCTCAACATTTGTCCCTCCAATGAACATTCAGGACTGATTTTCTTTTAGGATTGACTGATTGGATCTCCTTGCAGTCCAAGAGATTCTCAGGAGTCTTCTTCAACACCACAGTTCAAAAGAACCAGTTCTTCAGTGTTTACCCTTCTTCATAGTCCAACTCTCACATCCATACATGACTCTTGGAAAAATAATTGTTTTGACTATATGGACTTTTGTTAGCAAAGTAATCTCTCTGTTCTTTAATACACTGTCTAGATTTGTCATAGCTTTTCTTTCAAGGAGAAAGCATCTTTTAATTTCAAGTTTGTAGACACTGCCTGCAATGATTTTGGAGATTTTGGAGAAAATGAACTCTATCACTCTTTGCACTATTTCCCCATCTATTTGCCATGAAGTGATGGGACCAGATGCCATGATTTTAGTTTTCTGAATGTTGAGTTTTAAGGCAGCTTTTTCACTCTCCTCTTTTACCTTCATCAAAAGGCTCCTTAGTTCCTCTTCACTTTCTGCCATAAGGGTGGTGTCATCTGCATATCTGAGGATATTGATATTTCTCCCAGCAATCTTGATTCCAGCTTGTGCTTCATCTAGCCTGGCATTTCACATGACATACTCTGCATATAAGTTAATAAGCAGGGTGACAATATATAGCCTTGACATACTCCTTTCCTGTTCTGAACCAGTCCATTGTTCGATGTCTGATTCTAACTGTTGCTTCTTGACATGCGTACAGGTTCTCAGGAGGCAGGTAAGGTGACCTGGTAGTACTATCTCTTTAAGACTTTCCCACAATTAGTGGTATTATTATCTCCTACATTGTACAGATGAAAACCTAAAACATGGAGCATGTGAATCCTTTCCCGAAAGTCTCTTAAGAAGGATGGATTAGAATCAGGGTCAGTACCCAAGTTGTCTGTTTCTAGAACCAGAAAATTTGAATTCCCTCTGCTGAAAGAACATCTAATTTGAGAATCCAGTAATTGAACTCAGGTATCCTTGAAGTGTGATTTCTTAAAAATCTCAATTATTTCTTGGTGGACTAATGATAGAGCTACTCAGGTTCAAACTCAGTCTCTCTGAGGCTTACCAGAGCACAGAGACATTGCCTCTGCCATCAAGAATTCGTCTTCTAGCTCTAGAACTCCAGAGCTCAGTGGTTAAGGCTGAAAAAAATCAGTGTCAGTGTCAAAGATTTTGGCATAACACACACTTTGTGACATAACACGTGCTTTGACTTCATGGATCTATTATCAGCAAGCTATGTTACACCATTTCTTTTTAGAATTAAGCCAAAATTCTTCACACAGTTAAATAGGATTTAGAAAATCTAACTACCAAATATTGACACAAAAATTGAAAAAGAAAAAAAAAAGATGATGTATATAGAACACTTTGCATTACACTTGGGTTTTTTAAACTGTAGCTATTATTATCACCATTATTGTATTATTTGGGCTTCCCTGATAGTTCAGTTGGTAAAGAATCTGCTTACAATGCAGGTGACCCCTGTTTAATTCCAGCAGGAAGACCCAATGGACAAGTGATAGGCTACCCATTTCAGTATTCTTGGGCTTCCCTTGTGGCTCAGCTGGTAAGGAATCTGCCTGCAATGCAGGGCATCCAGGTTCGATTCCTGGGTTGGGAAGATCTCCTGGAGAAGGGAAAGGCTACCCACTCTAGTATTTTGGCCTAGAGAATTCCATAGACTGTCACAAAGAGTAGGATGCCTCAGATATGCCGATGACACCACTCTTATGGCAGAAACTGAAGAGGAACTAAAGAGCCTCTTGATGAAAGTGAAAGAGGAGAGTGAAAAAGTTGGCTTAAAGCTCAACATTCAGAAAAGGAAGATCATGGCATCCAGTCCCATCACTTCATGGGAAATAGATGGGGAAACAGTGGAAACACTGTCAGACTTTATTTTTCTGGGTTCCAAAATCACTGCAGATGGTGACTGCAGCCATGAAATCAAAAGAGGCTTACTCCTTGGAAGAAAAGTTATGACCAACCTAGATAGCATATTCAAAAGCAGAGACATTACTTGGCCAACTAAGGTCTATCTAGTCAAGGCTACAGTTTTTCCAATAGTCATGTATGGATGTGAGAGTTGGACTGTGAAGAAGGCTGAGCACTGAAGAATTGATGCGTTTGAACTGTGGTTTGGAGAAGACTCTTGAGAGTCCCTGGACTACAAGGATATCCAACCAGTCCATTCTGAAGGAGATCAGCCCTGGGATTTCTTTGGAAGGAATGATGCTAAAGCTGAAACGCCAGTATTTTGGCCACTTCATG
>SJYA01002946.1:0-56508 GCA_006410615.1 Neotragus moschatus | reverse complement strand
ATCAACCCTGGGATTTCTTTGGAAGGAATGATGTTAAAGCTGAAACGCCAGTATTTTGGCCACTTCATGCGAAGAGTTGACTCATTGGAAAAGACTCTGATGCTGGGAGGGATTGGGGGCAGGAGGAGAAGGGGACGACAGAGGATGAGATGGCTGGATGGCATCACTGACTCGATGGGCATGAGTCTGAGTGAACTCCGGGAGTTGGTGATGGACAGGGAGGCCTGGTGTGCTGTGATTCATGGGGTTGCAAAGGGTCAGACACGACTGAGCGACTGAGCTGAACTGAGCAATTTTACTTATTGTATTATTTACACTTCTAAAAACATAAGCAGTAGTACAAGATAATCTATAATAAATTACAAGCTAGTGACATGTACAGTGCATGTTCCAGGAAGTTGGCCACTAACCTTCTGTCTTCCACAAAATTCTCCCCAAGCAAGAATTTTCAGAGAGATACAATTTTAAGCAGCAGTCACAAAGTGAGGATGAACTGAACACTCTCCATCTGAAATGATTTTTCCCACCTCTGAACTTATATCTGTTTAATGCCCGTAGTGTCTTTTTCTTTAAGACTTAAAGTCAAGTTGTACTTTATAACATTTCTTATATAATTATTTAATCTCTTAATGCTGTTTAACTGTTCACCTGTTTAGGTGTTGTCTACCAAATGATTGATTAGTTCCCAAAGGAAGGGACTGTATTATTTTTATATCTGTATGTTTTGCACTGTCTGGTACATGACACTGCACATTGAAGGCACTAGAAAATGTATTTGTTACTTTTGATTCTATTTAATTAATTTGCCTAGATTTGATTTTATAATAGGTACTGGAGAATTTTCATGGGCAGTTAATACCTTCCATTCTTCTGTAATTACATGATTCCATTACATTTTTCATACTGAAAACTTAGAGAAAGTGAATTATTTAGCACTGAGCTAGTTGGCCTTTAGAAAAGAAAGATACTGTTTAATATAAACAATATTACTAAAAAAAATTCTAACATTTTACTGTTTATCTAAAATAGTCTAAGATAATGTTAAGAATATATAATTTTGAGGCCTTTTTAAAATTTCTCATATAAAGTTGATGAGAGAAGTAAGTATGTTATATTTTGTTCACAGTTTCACATTTGAAGTCAACTATTCTGGAGGAAAAAGCATATCACTGTGTTCATGTATCAAATGGGAAAGCCTTCAGGCATCATCTACATGAAAAAGAAAAACAGAAAAAATAACATCCAGCAGAATAACAGCAATGACGACTCATCTCTGTTGGTTAAGTCCAAATAAGCTTAGTTTTATTTGATAATTTTTACTATTGGCATTGTTTTGGTATTAGCAACTATTTAAAAAATATTTCACTTTGTCAATATCTATAATAATTCTATTAAAGACAGTGAAGTGGAAGTGGGCAGAGAGTAGATGCAAGAGGCATGGAACCTGGAGCTGCCCTCAGAGCTTTCAGTCAAACTCAGGAAGGGACTTTGGGGACAGAGCTATATATGCCCATGATTGACGAAGAGACAGCTCTGGTGTGGATTATACTTGCAGTGATTGTTGGGAATATCTACAATCTGTTAAGACATTAAATGAGTTTCATTTAAATAGTCTGTCAACTTGTCTAACTAAGTATCTTACTTGTCAAAAGAGACTGAAATCGTATAGACTGGAAATATTACTCCTATATGGTCTATGAGCCTAGCTTTTACCATTTCTTTGCCATGAAAACCATTTACAACAAATTGAATAGAAGGAAGGTTTTAATTCTTTTTTTTTAATTTTATTTATTTTANTAAATAGTCTGTCAACTTGTCTAACTAAGTATCTTACTTGTCAAAAGAGACTGAAATCGTATAGACTGGAAATATTACTCCTATATGGTCTATGAGCCTAGCTTTTACCATTTCTTTGCCATGAAAACCATTTACAACAAATTGAATAGAAGGAAGGTTTTAATTCTTTTTTTTAAATTTTATTTATTTTATTTTATTTTTTTAGTTTGTTTTGCTTTACAATACTGTATTCGTTTTGCCATACATTGACATGAATCAGCCACGAGTATATATGAGCTTTACCAAATTTATCCAAACTACTTAGCTTTTCAGAGTAGTAATTTCTTAGTCTATTTCACTAATTCCAAAGGGTATTGAGCTGTTTCAGGATGATCCTGGGGGGCAGATGTTGCTTAGGGGAATTTTCTATAACAAGGAGCACAAAAATGACCAGACCTCACTGGTGATTGGTGACGTTACAGATATCCACACATGCATGCAATCCAAGGTACTCAGTGTCAACAGCTTGAGTGTCTTTGCAATGCAGAGTCATATGGGAAAGAGTTTAGATAGCCCCACTGTATGGAAAGTTTCCCAAGAATTAGATTTTTGAAAAAGAACAAAGTATTCAATGTAGAATACACACACGAACACACAAAAAAGACACTTATTTGAAATGACTGTACGTATTTTTAAAGAAGTTGGCAAAAGACATCTACGTCTGAATTAGCATTTACCCTATCCAACCCCAAGATACTAACTTGTTTTAAGCACTGAGACAAGGAGGATAGTGGCTTGCTTGAGGCTCCTTTGCTAGTTTGTGCTGGAGCTGAGATTTGTACCTAAATGATTGTACTCTTCCTATGTTTCTCAAATTACTTACAATTAAAGTGAGGAGGCTAAAACGCAACAAAAACACAAATTACAATAGTCCGTGTAACTGCTTATAGTCTTTCAAGAAGCAAGAGGAAGATATGTGATTTGATACTGAATATCTTGAAAAAGTGAAAAAGTGTGAGCTGAAGGCTTGGATTGTGAAACCCAAATCTCAAAACAGGCCAGCGCATCAGAAAATATAATTATCTTTCCTTTTTCTCACCTTTTTGGGGGCACTATTAGCAGTTATAGAATTTTTTATACATACCATAAGTGATTTGCCATCAAATGGTTTACTCATGGAAAATACAAATATGAATATACATTAGGATGAGAGAAGTTGATGGGAATTTGGACACTGGAATCAGCATTTTATCCTTTCTCCATTGAGATCATATAAAATGAGTAAGCACATCCTGTTTTCCTCTTTCTCTGCATCCTGTCTTAGCAACATAAATACTAATTGGTTGCTATGGTGATCTCAAGCTTGTAACTAAAACTGAGGTATCTAGGTAACAGTGTCTAAAGGTGAGAATGATAAATGCTTCAACTCTGGGGTTTTGTAAAGAGATAGTGCTGGCATATATAAACTGGCAAATGTAGCCTCAGCTCCAAAAGATTGGTAAATTTGTTAATTTTATCCTCATCATTTCTGACTACATCAATTCATCTACCTACAGAGGCTGGATTGCCTTCATATAAGTTAGTCTCTGAAGTTGACAACTTCCATAAACTTGCAGTCAATGAGAAATACCAGTTATGGGCAGAATTTAGCACTTAATACACTTTTTATTTTATCGCTGAAAAGGGTTCAGCAGCACTAAGATGATTTAAGCCATCAATGAGACACAGTGGAAACAGCCTAGTACCATCAGAGTTGGTCTGTGCCTCCTCTCTATGACTCACAGGTTTATTAAGAAATCTCATTTTTTAGGGCCCAAAGGATGAACAACATCTCTCCAAGTCAAGACCTTTGTGCTTTAATCGGTGGTGGCTACCAATCAGCTGCGTAATGTGTCACCAACCTTTCCAGGTCTCTGCTTCCTCACTTATAAAGGGATGATAACTGGGCCTCCCTCCCAGGACTGCTATGAGGATTAAGGACTGAATTCTTCTAAAGTGCTATTCTAATACAAGTGCTATATAAATGCTAAATACTAACCTATGCTTTTAATTTTATTCACTCTTCACATTTGAAAGTTATAAAGAGAGTTCTGTGGTTACAAGGGAATAGAATCTTTTCTGTAGAAAATGAATGTGACCCCATGGACTATAAGTCCATGGAATTCTTCAGGCCAGAATACTGGAATGGGTAGCCTTTCCCTTCTCCAGGGGATCTTCCCAACCCAGGGATCAAACCCAGGTCTCCCGTATTGCAGGCAGATTCTTTACCAGGTGAGCCACAAGGGTTGCCCATATATATTTATATACACATATAAACAGGTATACTTATATATGTCTATTGATACATAGAATGTTATATCTGCTTGCTTATTTAGTTAGTTGTGAAGATATAGAGTGGGACTTTTTTATCTGCTAGTGGCTTTAAAAATACTGACAGAATTATCATGTAACAATTAGGAAATTGGAAAGTTTCCTATATCTTATTTAGAAATGGAACAAGGTCAAATAACCCTATCACACTTCCTGCCCGCTCGTCCTCAGCCTATGAGCAAAGGATGACATGTGGATCGTTTGCTATGTGAGTAAGAAGGAGAGTGCAGTGATCCTTCTGTCTCTATCTCGTCAAGACAAAGGGCAGGGCACACATCTGCCCCACTGAAACTAATATGGTGCTCGAAGCATCAAAGGAAATCACTTAAAACAACACATAAACAAGGAAAGGATGCTTATTTTTCTTTTGGCTTTGTTGGATGTATGTGTAAGCTGGGTCTTTGACTATTTAAACAATGAAAAATAAAATTGGAAAGGACAGAGTGGAGAGAAGGAACCTCACTGAACAACCTTTACTCCTACTGTTTGGCTTGGCAAAAGCATATGAGTTTTTCTTAGCTAAAGCAGCTATATGGAATCATGTTTTAGCCATCTTGCCAGTATGTGATCCCAAACAGCCGACTATTGGCCAAGGGAATCTGAACAGCAAAATGCTAGCAGGCAGATCCACAGGGCAAGGAAATAAGGAAGTCTAGTGGGGTTGCATCACATGGGTTAATCTCGATCAAGGAACTACACAGTGAATAATTCTGGCAGAATATCCCAAAGGCATAAGGAAAAAAAAAACAAAAACATTCAAATAAGAGTTTAGTCCCAGTAACAACACTCCAATAAAAAATAACCAAAATAATAAGTTTAAGCTTATTTTTTTAATCAAAACACATACTACAGAACTCAATAAACAAAATGTATATATAATCTAAAAACTAGCTGTGGTGTATCAGACAGCTGGATTTACTAGGTAAAGTAGGGATGGTCAAAGCAATGTCACTATAGGGGTGGAGTGAATTATAAAATGGAAACTTAAAAGACTGAACAGAATTCTGTAAGAAAATAAATATTACAGTAAATCAGATATGTATTTTTAAAATTTTGAATACAATGAAACAAATATTTTGAACATGGTTCTAACCAATTATTTAGACTGACCCTTTCATATCTTAGTATTTAACTAATTTGATAACCTTCATATCACTGATAAAGAAAATGACCAGTGATCTGCCTATAAATAATTTAAGTGGTAATTATGTGGCAGATGTTACATGAAGATCTTGCCACAGATTATGTTATTTAATGCTCACAAAAATTTTATGGGATGTACACTATTATTCCTGTCATACCTGAGGAAACTGAATTCCTGAAACCTTAAGTCACTTATTGAAATTAGAGCCAAGATAAGTATAATAGGTTTAGTTGTTTTGCTGTCTACTTGAATAGACCTTTTAGAATTCCATTGTCTATGTGTGCCTAGTCCCTCAGTCATGTCTGACTCTGTGACTCCTTGGACTGTAGCCTGCCAGGCTCCTCTGTCCATGGGGATTCTCCAGGCAAGAATATTGAAGTGGGTTGCCACGCCCTCCTCCAGGAGATCTCTCCAACTCAGGGATCAAACCCAGGTATCCCACATTGCAGGGGGATTCTCTACCATCTGAGCCAACAGGGAAGCCCAAACTTTTTTCTAAGGCAGGGTCCATAGGAAACCCAGGGATCAAACCCAGGTCTCACCCTGCAGGTAGACTTTTTACCAGCTGAGCCACCAGGGAGCAAGCCCTCCAAGAATACAGGAGTGGGTAGCCTATCCCTTCTCTGGTGTCTAAGAGTGGATCATTAGGACGGAAATATTGTTTTGCTTTCTCATAAGATTATATCTTTTGATCTTGCTCACAATGAATAAATACCTTTGTTGTTGTTCAGTTGCTGTGACTCTTTGAGATCCCATGAACTGCAGAAGAAAGCCTTCCTCAGTGATCAATACAAAGAAATAGAGTAAAACAATAGAGTGGGAAAAACTAGAGATCTCTTCAAGAAAATTAGAGATACAAAGAGAACATTTCATGCAAAGATGGACACAATTAAGGACAAAAATTATATGGACCTGAAAAAAGTAAAATCTATTAAGAAGAGGTGGCAGTATTACTCAGAAGAACTACACAGAAAAGATCTTCATGACCCAGATAATCACGATGGTATGATCACTCACCTAGAGCCAGACATCCTAGAATGCTAAGTCAAGTGGGCCTTAGGAAGCATCACTACGAACAAAGTTAGTGGAGGTGATGGAATTCCAATTGAGCTATTTCACATCCTAAAAGATAATGCTGTGAAAATGCTGCACTCAATATGCCAGCAAATTTGGAAAACTCATCCATGGCCACAGGACTGGAAAAGGTCAGTTTTCATTCCAAAACCAAACAAGACAATGCCAAAGAATGGTCAAGCTACCACACAACTGTACTCATCTCACACACTAGTAAAGTAATGCTCAAAATTCTCCAAGCCAGCCTTCAACAGTACGTGAACCATGAAATTCCAGATGTTCAAGCTGATTTTAGAAAAGGCAGAGGAACCAGAGATCAAATTGCCAACATCCATTGGATCATAGAAAAAGCGAGAGTTCCAGAAAAACATCTGTTTCTGCTTTATAGACTATGGCAAAGTCTTTGACTATGTGGATCACAACAAATTGGAAAATTTTGAAAGAGATGGGAATACTAGACCACCTGACCTGCCTCCTGATAAATCTTTATGGAGGTCAGGAAGCAACAGTTAAAAGTGGATGTGGAATAACAGACTGGTTCCAAACAGGGAAAGGATTATGTCAAGGCTGTAATTTGTCACCCTGTTNAACAAATTGGAAAATTTTGAAAGAGATGGGAATACTAGACCACCTGACCTGCCTCCTGATAAATCTTTATGGAGGTCAGGAAGCAACAGTTAAAAGTGGATGTGGAATAACAGACTGGTTCCAAACAGGGAAAGGATTATGTCAAGGCTGTAATTTGTCACCCTGTTTGTTTAACTTAAATGCAGAGTAGATCATGTGAAATGACAGGGTGGATGAAGCACAGGTTGGAATCAAGACTGCTGGGAGAAATATCAGTAACCTCAGATATGCAGATAACACCATCCTTATGGCAGAAAGCAAAGAGGAACTAAAGAGTCTCTTGATGAAAGTGAAATAGGAGAGTGAAAAAGTTGGCTTAAAGCTCAGCATTCGGAAAACTAAGATCATGGCATCTGGTCCTATCATCTCATGGCAAACAGATGGGGAAACAGTGGAAACAGTGACAGACTTTATTTTGGGGGGCTCCAAAATCACTTCAGATGGTGACTGCAGCCTTGAAGTTAAAAGATGCTTGCTCCTTTGGAGAAATTTATGACCAACATAGAGAGCATATTAAGAAACAAAGACGTTACTTTGCCAACAAAGGTCCATCTATTCAATGCTATGGTTTCTCCAGTAGTTATGTATGTATGTAAGAGTTGGACTTTAAAGAAAGCTGAGTGCTGAAGAATTAATGCTATTGAACTGTGGTGTTGGAGAAGATTCTTGAGAGTCCCTTGGAATGCAAGGAGATCCAACCAGTCCATCCTAAAGGAATTCCGTCCTGAATATTCACTGGAGGGAATGATGCTGAAGTTGAAACTCCAATACTTTGGCCACCTGATGCAAAGAACTGACCCATTGGAAAAGACCCTGATGCTGGGAAAGATTTAAGGCAGGAGGAGAAGAGGAAGACAGAGGATGAGATGGTGGGATGGCATCACCAACTCAATGGACATGAGTTTGAGTGAACTCCAGGAGTTGGTAATGGACAGGGAGGCCTGGCCTGCTGCGGTCCATGGGGTTGCAAAGAGTTGGACATGACTGAGCAACTGAACTGAACTGACTGAACTACAGAACTGCAGGCTTCCCTGTCCTTCACTATCTCCTGGAGTTTGCTCAAACTCATGTCCATCAAGTCCGTGATGTCATCCAACTATCTCATCCTGTCTTCCCCTTCTCCTCCTTCCCTCAATCTTTGCAGCATCAGGGTATTTTTCAATGAGTCCACTCATCGCATCAGTTGGCCAAAGTATTGGAGTTTCAGCTTCAGCATCAGTGCTTCCAATGAATATTCCTTTGAATATTCCAATGAATAATTCCTTTAGAATTGACAGGTGTGATCTCTTTGCTGTCCAAGGGGCTTGCAAGAGCACCACAGTTTGAAAGCATAAATTCCTCAGCACTCAGGCTCTTCCTTAATCCTGAGGCAGAGATGTGGCTGAATAAAATTGACATCACACATCAGAGCAGTTTGAGACCACTACAAATGTGTGATTATAGAACCTCATCTAGGCCCTGAATGCTGCTAGAATGACTTGGTAAGGCATTTAAAATAATTTAAGTCCTTTTGTAAAATAGCACATTTTAAAATTGACACATGGTTTTTAAAGTTCTTCAACACATTTTCCCCTCAAACTTGAGAAGATGCAACTAGTCTTTTTGCTGAAGGAGCTATCAGTTGGAAAATGTGTTTTCTCTTTATATCAATGATAAGGATTTTGAGCAGAGTTTTTCAGGAAGGATAAATGAAAGAGCAGGAAAATATTTGTAGCCACCTTCCCTCTACAATGGAGTCATTCTGTCTTCTCTTGTACTGTATAATGTGTATGGGTTGGGCAACACTAAATCTACAGCTTTAATTTATCATATAGAGATATATATCAGTTATTTCTTTTTAAATGATTTAAATCAGTGCGTACTAATTGTGGAGCACAGAGCAAAAATGTGTAAAAGAAAATAAGTGTGCTATCACAAACCGGATATGCAGTGACAATCCTTGTTAGGAGCTACAGGCAGCCCGATGGATAAGGTACCTACTTTCAGTTACAGAAGCCTGGGTCTGAAACAAAAGCTACATGAACAAATCCAGATCAGTAGAATAGACAATTTGACTTCTTGGCTGATAAAAGCATTGCATTTCAAGTGATTGTAAGATAAGTGAGCTTCCTTTTCCTTTTTGTTTGCATCCAAAACAAGTGAGTTTGCCACTCACTTTTTTAGGAAACTAAAATAGCAATATCATACCACAATTGGAAATATAGTCTTGGTATTTCATAACATGCTTCCCAAAATTATAACCAATAAACAGTAGGAAACAATCATTTGGTGATACCAACTTTACATAAACTAAGCAGGCTTCTTTTACTGCAGGCCTTCTCAGGGCATTTAAAAGGCTGATGTGAATTTCACATCTGTTAGATGGGATATAATGCTTCCCAGTGTGCTTCTTGTTCAGTTATTATTCATTCAGCCAATATTGTTGAGTGCCTATGTTAGGTTACACACTGCGTTTGGGAGTACAGAGAAAAGAGGGCAGACAGACAGACAGCTTCATAAACCTGGTAATATGCTCAACATACAGGGAAAGGAACAAGACAACTGCTATCTTTCTGTATTGTTTCAAGGCAAGGAAAATGTTAACTAGAGAAACATTTGTGAGATGAAGAGTGGGATTATCAGCAGGAAGCCAGACATCTGCCTACCTTTCTCTTTTCTGATAATTAGCCATCATCTACACACTTTCTCATCTTCTCTGTATTGATCTTTCATCATATAATGGCCACAAATAGCAAAAGGAAGGCTTAATAACAAACATTAAAATGAATAAATAATTACAGACACTAATCTTCCTCAACCAACTTATTATTTGTTCAGTGACACTATTACATAAACGAGGTTTACATAATTTAAAAGGACATTGTCACGCCATTTTTATAGCTATTTTTCTATTTGTCCTTGCTTCTGATACCCTTTAAAGGGAATATAAAGATATAATTATTGCTGAATATATAGGGACAAAGGCAATGGCTTTATAAAGATAGAGAAGGAGTAATTTAAGCCAAAATACACATCAATTTGGAATTTCAGATGCAATTTTATCTTCCAATGTTTTAACCCATTTTATAATGAGTGTGATATTACCTCCTTAAGTCTGATGTTATCACAAAATATCCCATTTCTGTCTTCATTTGATGCTGTTTTATAATCTGTCTTTAGTCACCATATGGATATTTTTGATACTCATTGCCTACACATATACTTCATTTTTAAAGTCTATTTTTTGGTATTTTGAGAATAAATTCTTATGATGTTCTTGCAGTATACTTTAGAAAAAATAATTTCTAATGACTGGCCTTCAAGAATTGTTTGCTTGTCCTCTGAAGCAGAGCCTGGATGCACAGAAACAACGGCCTGCAGCTCCCACACTCAGCCTGTTCCGGCCATGGTTATGTGAGCAGGATCAGGAAGAAATCTTGTTAATCCAGAGACCACCTTTAGAATTATTTGCTAAAGCAAAGTAGGAACCACAGTTTTGAAAAAAGCTATCTTAGGACCCCAGAGTTTATTTTTACAATATACGTCAAATACACTGTGAAGAAGATATAAACAACTGGTATTTACTATTAAATACTAACATACTTATTGAGTACCTACTATGTGCCAGGAAAATTCTCTCTTATGTTTCTCTTCCTGTGAATTGGCGTTGCCATTTCTCTTTCCTCCTCTTCTGACCTGTCATCATTAACTTTTTGAGAGTTTTTACGTATTTGTTGACTTATTTATTTTTGGCTGTGCTGGGTCATCGTTGCTGTGTGAGCTTTTCTGGTTGTGGCAAGTGGTGGCTGTTTTCTAGTTGCAGTGTGCAGGTGTCTCATTGCAGTAGCTGTTGCGGAGCAGTCTTTAAGGCACTGTCTTCAGGAGTTGCGCCTCCTCGACTCTAGAGCGCAGACTCAGTAGTTGTGGCCCATGGCTTTGTTGCTCCATGGCACATGGGATCTTCCTGAATCAGGGACCAAACTCCTGTCTCCTTCGTTGATAGGCGGATTCTTTACCACTGAGCCATCAGAGAATCCCCATCTTTGATTTTTCTAGCCTGCGATTTCACATAACTGGAGTATGAGCAAGGGCAGTCTATCTTGGATCTTTTAGCCCCAGATTTACATAACATTTCAAAAGAATCTTGAAGCTGAACATGCTGATTTTCCCAATTGTAAATTCCTATTGGGGAGTTTGATTGGAAGAGTGCAATTTTTTTTTTTTACTCTCTTCCTGGGCCCCAAGTATGGTGATATACATATATAAATATAGATATTGACACTGATTGGATAGATAGAGACAGCGATAGAGAATGAACATACATATCAACTACTGATCATGGCAGGAGAACTCTGAACAGGAATTCTCCCTGAAGAGTGGAAGAGTTAACACCAATAAATTAAAGTGCTTGGACCGAAAGAGAAAGACTAGAGGCAGATTCCTGTGCCTTCAGACCAAGTAGCAAAATGACTTTTTCCCAAGCTTTACATCTAAAACCAGCAACCAGCAGAGAAATCATCTCTTTCAAGTCACTTTTTTTTAGGGACAAGGACAGCTTTGCCAAAAACAACCTGGATTTCTTCTCGTGTGTCATTGGCCAGGGGTGGGTCAGAAGTGCATTTTTAACCAGACCATAGATACCAAAGTAACAGTTCCTGTGACAAATACCATGGTTGGCTGATGAGTCAAAATATGTCCCTGGGTGGAGAAAGAGGTTTCATTCCCCTTCATCATTCAATGAATACAGATAACATTGGAAGTCTGTTAGAATATGCAGCTTAAAATCTAGTACTCCTTACCATGTTATTCTGCCATTAACTTTTCTCCTGCTTGGACTTAACAAAAAAGTAATACTTGGTGAATTCCTTAGGTGGACTGAGAGCCATGGAAAGCTAGCCCAGTCAGTGATCAACCCAAAATTCATAATGTTATAGTGGGTGTCTGGATTTCACTGTAAATAGCACTTACTGTGAGTGTGTGTGAATTTGCATATACATAAGTTTATGTACAAATATAGGGCATTTTCAAACCCCTTTCTCATGAGCACTCTAAAATACCTCATGCAGCTACAAAATGTCCACAGGAAAAAGTATTTTCATACAAATAAATAAAAATATGTAAAAGGATGGTTTGAATAAAAATCCCTTCATGGCTTGAGATTTGGTCTTATTTTGAAATGAGGTCAGCCTGGTTGGGTTTTGAATTTCAATAGAGACATTTTGCATGGCTCTCTGAGTTACACAAAGATATTTTAAATGTTGGGAAGAAGAAAGCCCCTCACAGATAGCAGCAGGAATCACACTGGCAGAGTTGAAGGAAGTTGAGAAACAAATGCAAAATGAGGAGAACAAATACATATTTTCTCTCAGGGTGTTCAAAGAACAGGAGAATAAAAGGAACACGGGGAGATGGTCACAGAGGGAGCTAATACTGCACCTCCAGAGACAGTGGGGCTCCTGGCGAAACATAAGAAACATCAGGCACTGGGTATAGAAGGGTGCTCAGGTATTCATTGGCCCAGTGCGGAACAGTGGCAAGGACACTGTGCTGATAACTTGATCTCCTGGGGTTTCATCCTATCTCTGCTAGCATTGAATCTTTTGACTTTGGGCATGTCATGGCATATATCTAGGAGCCAAGTTTTCTCAGCTATGAAATGAGAGTCTGGGATGGAATAAGATGCATTTCATGGGCTTCCAGGTGGTGCTAGTGGTAAAGAACCAAAGTGTATATGCAGGCTACATGATGAGAAGAACTGACTCATTGGAAAAGACCCTGATGCTGGGAAAGATTGAAGGCAGGTAGAGAAGGGGACAACAGAGGATGAGATGGTTGGATGACATCACGGACTCAATGGACATGAGTTTGAGCAAGCTCCAGGAGTTGGTGATGGACAGGGAGGCCTGGCATTCTGCAATCCATGGGGTATCAAAGAGTTGGACATAACTGAGCAACTGAACTGAATTGTGACAAGTTTATAATTTCCTACTAGAAGTCTTTAAAAATAAAGGTCTCTTTCAGTTCGGTTCAGTTCAGTCACTCAGTCATGTCCAATTCTTTGTGACTCCATGAATTGCAGCATGCCAGGCCTCCCTGTCCATCACCAATTCCCGGAGTTCACTCAGACTCACCTCCATCGAGTCAGTGATGCCATCCAGCCATCTCATCCTCGGTTGTCCCCTTCTCCTCCTGCCCCCAATCTCTCCCAGCATCAGAGTCTTTTCCAATGAGTAAACTCTTCACATGAGGTGGCCAAAGTACTGGAGCTTCAGCTGTAGCATCATTCCTTCTAAAGATATACCAGGGCCGATCTCCTTCAGAATGGACTGGTTGGATCTCCTTGCAGTCCAAGGGACTCTCAAGAGTCTTCTCCAACACCACTTTTCAAAAGCATCAATTCTTTGGTCCAACTTTCTTTATAGTCCAACTCTCACATCCATATGTGACTACTGGAAAAACCATAGCCTTGACTAGATGGACCTTTGTGGAAAAAGTAATGTCTCTGCTTTTTAATATGCTGTCTAGGTTGGTCATAACCTTCCTTCCAAAGACTAAGCATCTTTTAATTTCTTGGTGACTTCAATCACCATCTTCAATGATCTTGGAGCCCCCCAAAATAAAGTCATCCACTGTTTCCACTGTTTCCCCATCTATTTACCAAGAAATAATGGGACCAGAAGCCATGATCTTAGTTTTCTGAATGTTGAGTTTCACGTCAACTTTTTGACTCTCCTCTTTCACTTTCATCAAGAAGGTCTTTAGTTCTTCTTCACTTTCTGCTATAAAGGTAGTGTCATCTGCATTTCTGAGGTTATTGATATTTCTCCCAGTAATCTTGATTCCAGCTTGTGCTTCCTCCAGCCCAGCATTTCTCATGATGTACTCTGCATATAAGTTAAATAAGCAGGGTGGCAATATACAGCCTTCATGTACTCCTTTTCCTATTTCGAACCAATCTGTTGTTCCATGCCCAGTTCTAACCGTTGCTTCCTGAGACCTGCATACAGATTTCTCAAGAGGCAGGTCAGGTTGTCTGGTATTTCCATCTCTTTCAGAATTTTCCACAGTTTATTGTAATTCACACAGTCAAAGGCTTTGGCATAGACAATAAAGCAGAAATAGATGTTTTTCTGGAACTCTCTTGCTTTTTCCATGATCCAGTGGATGTTGGCAATTTGATCTCTGATTTCTCTGCCTTTTCTAAAACCAGCTTGAACATCTGGAAGTTCATAGTTCACATCTGCTGAAGCCTGGCTTGGAGAATTTTGAGCATTACTTTACTAGCATGTGAGATGAGTGCAATTGTGCGGTAGTTTGAGCATTCTTTGGCATTGCCTTTCTTTGGGATTGAAATGAAAACTTACCTTTTCCAGTCTTTTGGCCACTGCTGAGTTTCCCAAATTTGCTGGCATATTGAGTGCAGCACTCTCAGAGCACCATCTTTTAGGATTTGAAATAGCTCAACTGGAATTCCATCACCTCCACTAGCTTCGTTTGTAGTGATGCTTCCTAAGAGTCACTTGACTTCACATTCCAGGATGTCTGGCTCTAGGTGAATGTGAGAGATCATACCATCATGATTATCTGGATTGTGAAAATATTTTTCTACAGTTCTTTTGTGTATTCTTGCCACCTCTTAATATTTTGCTTCTATTAGGTTCATACCATTTCTGTCCTTTATTGTGCCCATCTTTGCATGAAATGTTCCCTTGGTATCTCTAATTTTCTTTAAGAAATCTCTAGTCTTTCCCATTCTATTGTTTCCCTCTAAATAGGTTCATTTGTGCTGTATTTTAGATTCCACAATATAAGCGATATCATATAATTGTCTTTCTCTTTCTGACTTGCTTCTCTTAGTATGATAATCTTGCATCCATGTTGCTGCAGATGACATCATTTTGTTCCTTTTTAATAACTGAGTAGTACTTCATATATATATATGTGCCACATCTTCTTTATCCATTCATTTGTTGATGGACATTTGTGTTGTTTCTGTGTTTTTGTTACTGTGAACAGTGCTGTTTTGAACATAGGGACACATATATCCTTTTGAATCATAGTTTTGTCTGAGTATATGTCCAGGAATGGGATTACTGGATCATATGGTAATTCTATTTTTAGTTTCTGAGGAACTTCCATACTGTTTTCGATAGAGACTGTACCAACTTATATATCCACCAACAATGTAGGAGAGTTCCCTTTTCTTCCCACACTCTCCAGCATTTGTTATATGTAGACTTTTTACTGATAGTCATTCTGACTGATACAAGGTGGTACTTCACTGTAGTTTTGATTTGGATTTCTCTTAAATATTCATGTTGAGCATTTTTCCATGTTTCTAGTGGTCATCCTTTGGTCTTCTTTGGAGACAAATGTCTATTAAGGTCTGCTGCCCATTTTTTGATTGGGTTGTTTTTGTTGTTGTTGTTAAGTTGTATGAGCTATTTGTATATTTTGGAAATTGANACACCACCACCATATAGTCAAAGGCTTTAGCATAGTCACTGAAGCAGAAGTAAATTTTTTTTTTTTCCTGGAATTTTCTTGCTTTCTCTATGATCCAGTGGATGTTGGCAATTTGATCTCTGGTTCCTCTGCCTTTTCTAAATCCAGCTTTATATCTGTAAGTTCTCAGTTCACATGCTGTTGAAGCCTAGCTTGGTGGATTTTGAGCATTACTTTGCTGTTATTTGGAATGAGTGCAATTGGATGATAGTTTGAACACTCTTTGGCATAGCATTGCCCTTCTTTGGTATTCAAATGAAAACTGACCTTTTCCAGGCCTTTGGCCACTGCTGAGTTTTCCAAATTTGCTGGCATATTGAGTGCAGCAATTTAAAGCATCGGCTTTAGGATTTGAAATAGCTTAGCTGAAATTCTATCACATCCACTAGCTTTGTTTGTAGTGATGCTTCCTAAGGCCCACTTGACTTCACGCTGCATGATGTCTGGCTCTAGGTGAGTGACCACACCATAATGGTTATCCGAGTCATTAAGATCTTTTTTGTATAGTTCTTTTGTGTATTCTTGCCATCTCTTTTTAGTATCTTCTGCTTCTGTTAGTTGCATACTGTTTCTGTCCTTTATTGTGCTTATCTTTGCCTGAAACTATATATGTATTATGTATAGCTTTTGTATTACACTATATACCATACATAGCTAAACATTATAAACTCAAGCAACATAGACCAATATATATACAAATGAATTTCACTGATCTTAAGATGATGAGTGATTTTAAAATTATTTCCTCATATTTACCTTCATTCTAAAATATCTCAAAGGCCAATCTGACTTAGGTCATGGCAACTAGGTAGATAAGTTTGTCTTCATATCTTGTCTTTTCTCTTTCCTATAGGCTAGTTTTATTAGTAGTAATGTAGTATATTCCTATTTCAAATGTACATGTTACTGCATACTTCTTTATTGCCTTAGTGGAGATCACAGGAGAAAAAAGGATTAAGTGAAAAGTGTTAAGGCAATGAATGAAGGGGAGACAAAACAAGATGCATTAAAAAGGAGAGAACAAAAAAAGAGAAAAGGAAGACAGAAAAGCTAGAAGGCAAGAAGTCAAAAAGAAATAGACTCATTTGAAGAAGAACTCTGCTGATCCTGGTGCAGCAATGCATTTGGAAACACGTCTGTCTGGAAAAGGAAAATAATACATCATTTTGGTCCAAAGTTTGTGGAGGTTTGTGGATGACAATCAGAATATAGCATCAGAGGACACTTCATGTTCTAAGTTGTGACGTTGTCACGTGCTAAGTTGTCTCCGTAGAAACACTCCAATCAAGAAACACATTATCTTCTAAATCTAGATAAGGCAGAGTTTAAGAAACACACAAGTTGCTGTGATGACACCATTGTTTCCTAGAAACGTGTCTTCCATTTGGTGAAATGATTTTGAATTAGTCCTGGTAGCTGCTCATCAGCAATATCTCCTGAAGCTCAACATCAATATTGCTTTACTTAAAAAAAAAAAATTTTTTTTTTTGCAGAGAAAAGTTAAAAATTGGTTTCTCTAATATCATGTAAGTAATGAGCCCAAAATGGCTTGACTTGCAGGAGACCAGACTGTAGAAATGTTCATAACACCTCCCAGCTGTGTAGTTTCCCCAAATCAGTTTTACATAAATATAAAAATTTGCAATCTGCCTGTTAATATTAATGTGCTCATTTGTGGATAAGTTTGAAATAGCATGACACATCTGGGACTGGCCTCATTGACCTCTTTGGTAGTGGTGATTCATTAAGTGGTCACTCCTTGAGACAGCAATATCTGCTTGAACAGCTATTAACATTTTGAGACCTTACCTAATTATTTATTGCTTTTGAGTAGGAATATGCGTCATGGTTAAATAAAGGCAGATTTTTCCTGTGTTTCTCTGTGTCTTATGAGTGTAAAGCATAGACAGAGAGGCCAGGCAGGCTGCCCTGTATGGGGTCGCAGAGTCGGACATGACTGAAGTGACTTTGCAGCAGCAGCAGCAAAGCATAGACATGGAGTGACTTGAGCTGAATTAGAAAATCTGGAATAATCCATCCGATGTAATAATGTAGGGGAGTTGGAATGGACGGGTTTTCAAATGAATTGTTAATAGAGACCATGTGCAGAACTTGAATCCACTCCATATTCATCCATTCAATACATTTTGGGGGACATGTGCCACATTCTACTACTTTAGGCATTGACACCATCATCCAGAGGACAAAAGAGAAAAATCCTTGTTTTCTTAGAGACAGAAAGTAAGTAGTTGAGCAAATAACTGCAGAAAGTATCTGGTGATTAGAAGCTGATGGGTCAAGGGAGAGAGGGGTGAGACAAAGGTGACTCAAGTACTTTCAACCGGGCTCTCAGGGTAGCCATCTTGAATAAGGAGAAATTTGAATAAAGACCTAAGTAAGTGAAGGATATATATGATGTGATACAGATATCTGAGAAAGAAAATCCACTGAATCCTTGATGTATTTTAGAGATAATGCCTAAGGGTTTTTCAATAGATTGGATGTGGGATGTGAGATAAAGAAAAAAGATAAGGATAACTGGATAACGCCAAACTTTTGTCTCTTTTTGATGACCCAATGGCTAAACAGTAAAGATATTGGACCAAAGCTTTGTCTTTTTTAGGCTACTTTATTAGAATTGAGATGCAAATAACCATTCATGTTTCATGCAAGCATTTTTTCCTTGTGAAATATTTTGATAATCATTTGGATATATTTTTACTCAACACAGGTATCCTCACTCACACACTCTTGATAAACATTCATCCAAACATGTGCTTGACTGAATTAACCAGATTTTAAAGCATAACAAACAAAACCTAGATCTTATCAATGTTTAGACATGTAATTTAACTCATCTCTTTTCCCTTTTGATTTTAATAAATGTGAAGAATTTTCACCTTTATGAAAGACCTACTTTTTTTAAAAAGTTGAGTGTTTAGTCTGTGTTGAGTAATTATCTCACTCACATGTCCTAGAAGCATTGAGTAGTAAACCTTCTGATCACTTTGTTATATATGAAGAATCCAAGACTTATGCAGCCTTCTGCCATATAGATATTAAAATATATATATATTTGATTTAAATGTTTGTGCATGTGTGAATTATAGTGCACACAGAAACTGGATAGTTTGCAAAACATGGATAGTTTTATCACAATTTGATAGATGTATCACAATATAAACATCTATGTAACCACTACCAAGATCAAATAAAGAAAATGAACAGTACTCATCCCCTAAAACTGCCACATCCCTTTCAGTTGGTGCAGTTTGCTTCTTCCAGGATTGTCAGTAGTTGAACAAAATTATTTTTCTTCATCATTTTATCACAGAAGCATAGATTAGTAGAGACTACAATTAAGATCTATATGCTTTGACATTTACACAGATCATATCTTGCAACATGAACTATTTTCCATTTGGTATCTTTCCTTAATATCACGTTTTTGAGGAGGTTCATCCATGTTCTTTGACATAGTTGTGTTGTAGTTCATTTATTTTCTGTGCTTCCTGTCACTGCATTGTGTGACTTCAGTCACAAGGTATTATTTCATTCTACCATTAAAGGATGTTTGGATGTTTTCCTGTTTTCAACTACTGTGAAAATGCTGCTCCAAATATTTTTGGTACTTGTGTTTTGATGCAAATTGCAGTGATTTCTGCTGGATGTATACTTAGCAGTAGAGTTGCCAAGGTAAAACGAATGTGTATTTACAATTTTGCTGGATGATGCCAAAGAGTTTGATAAAAGATTTTCACTAAATTTTGCTCCCACTAGCACTGCAGGAGATTTCCTTGTGCAACAAATCCTTCATAATATCTTATATTGATGTTATTTTAGATACTGACATACGATCATAGTAGTAAATTTTAATTCTCATTTCCCTGATAGTAGTAAGATTGAATATTTTTTCCTACCTTATACATTCTCTTATCTGAAATACCAATTTAAATCCTTAGCTAATCTTTCTTTTAAATGGTTAGTATTGTTCTTATTGATTTGTAGAATATACTCTGGATTTTTATTTTTATCTTTTTAAAATTTTTTAAAAATATAAATTTATTTATTTTAATTGAAGGTTAATTACTTTACAATATTGTATTGGTTTTGCCATACATCAACATGAATCCACCACAGGTATACACGTGTTCTCCATCCTGAACTCCCCTCTCTACTCCCTCCCTGTACCATCCCTCTGGATCGTCTCAGTGCACCAGCCCCAAGCATCCAGTATCATGCATCAAACCTGGACTGGCAATTTGCTTCATATATTATATTATACATGTTTCAATGCCATTCTCCCAAATCATCCCACCCTTTCCCTCTCCCACAGAGTCCTAAATACTGTTCTATATATCTGTGTCTCTTTTGCTGTCTCACATAGAGGGTTATTGTTACCATCTTTCTAAATATGTTTTAAAATCAAGATCTCCTTCAAGTGTCATTTTTCATGCAGTGAATTGCCTTTTTAAATATCTGAATACTTCTCTCTAGTCAAATTTATCCATTTTTTCTTCTAGGGTACCATTTTTTGACTCCCATTAAGAATTCAGACATTATTTCTTCATTAAGGGTTTAGGCAGAATTAAGTCATGAAACCATCTGGGTTTTGAATTTTCTTAAAATATTGCCTGCGTCCATTTGGATGAGTTGTGTTTTTCTTTTTAATTTTTATTTTATCTAAATTCTAAAATGTATTGACAATAATGTATTTGGAATATATTCATATGATTATTTTAATGTTTCTGGAGTCAGTATTGTTATTCTGTGTCTTATTCCTGATATTGATTATTGGTGTCCTCTCTTTGTCTTGATCAGACTCTCAAGGCATTTATTGATTATTCTATTAGTTTTGTCTCTAACACAAACACACATACACACTCATTTACACACACACACACAGAGCTTTGTGCTGTCTTGAGAGGCTGTCAAAAGTTTAGCTCTACCTCACAAATTTTTGGTCTTTCCTTACTGCTGCTGCTGCTGTTAAGTCGCTTCAGTCCTGTCTGACTCTGTGCGACCCCATAGATGGCAGCCCACCAGGCTCTCCCATCGCTGGTATTCTCCAGGCAAGAACACCGGAGTGGGTTGCCATTTTCTTCTCCAATGCATGAAAGTGAAAAGTGAAAGTGAAGTCGCTCCTTCAGTTCAGTCGCTCAGTCGTGTCCGACTCTTTGCAACCCCATGAATCACAGCATGTCAGGCCTCCCTGTCCATCACCAACTCCCGGAGTTCACTCAGACTCACATCCATCGAGTCAGTGATGCCACCCAGCCATCTTATCCTGTGTTGTCCCCTTCTCCTCCTGCCCCCCCCAATCCCTCCCAGCATCAGAGTCTTTTCCAATGAGTCACCTCTTCGCATGAGGTGGCCAAAGTACTAGAGTTTCAGCTTTAGCATCATTCCTTCCAAAGAAATCCCAGGGCCGATCTCCTTCCGAATGGACTGGTTGGATCTCCTTGCAGTCCAAGGGACTCTCAGGAGTCTTCTCCAACACCACAGTTCAAAAGCATCAATTCTTCAACGCTCAGCCTTCTTCACAGTCCAACTCTCACATCCATACATGACCACTGGAAAAACCACAGCCTTGACTAGACGGACCTTAGTCATCAGAGTAATGTCTCTGCTTACAGACTTGATAAATGCCTTTAATGAAAGAGGGACTCTAAATGCCAAGTTCAGCCCTCCCCTAGATTCTCCCTGGTAATTCTGCAATTTCTTATTATTACCTCACTACTTTTGAGTGCACTAAAAATTTTGTTAAGGCAACCTAGCCTTCTCAGTGGAAGCACAATTTTTGAAAACTAGTAATTAATCCTAAATCAGTTCACTCCAAAATATGTTCACTTTTTACCCTATACCAACACCAAGATAAAATCAATACCAAAATCAAATGCTTATCATATTCTGGTTGGTATCTTTTCTCATTATTTTATATCTGTTTATCTTATCTCTCAATAGATTTATTCCTTGTGGTTCTACGGGTGATGTAAGCCTTATTCTCTTGGACCATGTCCAAACACCACACACACACACAGAGCACCAAGCTGTGCAGAGAGTATTCAGTAACCCTTATTGAATAAAAATGGGTCAAACTTAATAAAGAAGGGAATTTTTAAAGGTTATTTCTGGCTATACAAGCCAATCAACTGCTCCACAACCTAATTCTTCAACAGTCAACTGATTTTTGTATGATGTGAACAATGCTTGAAAATCCAGCCCAAGAAAATAGTACATATTGATAATTTGAAAATTTCTTCCAACCTTAATCCACAAGCACCCCTCAAAACCACCAGCCCAAACAACCCCAAGTGAATGGAGAATGCGGATTGAAGAGAAAGCGCTGTTCTCTGTGATGTTCTTTGCAGAACTTGTGTGAATATTATCAGTAAAGAGCAGTCCTAAATGTCCTCCTTTTAATAGACAGCTTCTTCTTTTTGCCATGTTACATCCTTTCTGACTAGGTTTCTAAGCTACAGCATTGGTTTCTGATGATTATTCCTATCATTATTATTCCAGACTAAAAGCCTTTAAGTAAATAACCACGACTTGAAACATTGTAGAGGATAATTCTTACATAACACAAACTTCATTATATGGATCTGTCATTTTCCCCTCCCTTCTCCAATTCCTTTCAGTCTAATTTTTTTGTCTACTTAGTAACATTATTTCTTGTATACTTTTACACCATGTTCAGTATAAATGGTATAATTAGCAGTGGAAAATATTTTGTTGTCTTCCTACATTTATTTATGTTCAAAGGATCATGTAAAGTTCTGCTACATTAAAATTTAATTTGAAGGAAAATGAGTTTTGTTCATTTCTCAATGTAAAGCCCATTTCTGTTCAGCTTGTATGAATGATAAAATATTATCAGCCCATTTTTTTTCTATTTGGTTTCTAGGCATTTGTGTAAAGTAGTTAGGAAAAGCAAGTGTTGCTTTGTTAGGCATGTGTTCAAAGAAGTATTGTAGAGACATATTTTATTCTGGGCACCCTGTCACCATGTCGACAGGGCCCAATCCATTATTTAGCAGTTAATTTGTTAATCGATTGACCAATTGGTTCAGGGATTTTTTTTTTTTTTACTCTTAGGTTACGAAAAAAATTTAAAAAAAAGGAAAGAGAGAAAACAACAACAGCAAAAAGCCTCTTCTGTAGGGCAAATTTAAGGAAATTGCATCAGAATCGAAAATGTACTTGTGTTTACAGATCTAGATTAAATCTGACACAGATTGGCAAACAATGAAAAAGGTTCTCTCGCTTGGAGCATAAACATTTTGAATCTCACCAGCCTGTTGTTAAATCTCAGAAATAAAGTAAACCGAATTGCCCTTCTGGGGTGGATGTGAGGGCACAAGGAGAGAGGGGTGAAAGTAACCCTGCATTTTCTATAAGTCCAGATTTTTCTCTCCAAGGTCAGAGAAAGGGCAGGATGTTTTCTATTCTTCCAGATCCTCTTACAGGTTCCACTTTCCCCTTCTTTCTTTCAATCTTTAGCTGAAAGTGGCAAAGAGTGAAGAAATACCCTGTGAGCTCATATACACTGATACCAAGAGTGCTTGTAGCACTTAAGAAGGGAAGGATTGTGAAATTCACAATTTAAATTCATTTATATGGGTGATCAGATGATTGTGTGTGCAAAACAATAAATCCATTGGTTGCAATTGCTATTAATGATATTAATAAAAATGCAAATCAAATCAATTAGTTTTTATGTAGTAAATTCATTTTTCTCTTTAGGTTCATTTGCATTTATTTTTAACTATATACTTTCAAGTACTATGAGGGGTGTGTGTGTATATAAAAGAGTAAAGTTTTTTCTCCCCCCCCCCCAATTTTCCCCCTCAGTTCTTACTGATACTCTGGATCTTTTCCATGCCATTCCTTCTTTGTCCACTTTGGTAGTTTGAGGGAATCTAATTTGTGAGATATTCTGTTACTTTTCCTCAAGATTTGGTATTATGCTAAATATAAAACTGGAAACCTAGCTACTTGAAAACACACACACACACACACACGTTCTTTTAGTCCTTGTTGATGGTCCAGATTTTTATCCCTGTTCCTTATCTGTTCTTCACTCAGCTCTCTGTAAAGACAAAGTTAAGGTTGCCTTGAGTTCACCTTCACTTTCAGGCTCCATCCAGACTGTGTTGTTCACTGCCTATAGGGGATCTCCAGAGAAAGCATTTCCAGAATGACAGAAGATAAAGTTCAGCACTTGCTTAGTGTCCCTTAAATCAAAATTCACCCAAGGGAACAAAGTTACTGAGCTGATGCTAAGTAGAAGAATTCATTTCACTCTGCAACTACATTGCATTTTAAGACCCCAAAGACCCTCAGGGCCAAGAACAGTCCATCCACCTATAATTGCACAACTGATCTCTGATAAGGGTAGTGTTAAACTTTAGGAAGTATAACCAGGATAGGAGTGTGAACAGTAGGGCGTCCTGTTGAAAAACAAAAAGTGTGTTTAGTGTAATTTTCAAGAAAGATGGTCAAGGCCTTTGTCATTTGAGCCCATGAATATCAGCAACTACCTCTCTAGAAACATTACCGTAGCTCTCAAATACCATTTAAAAATTGTGTTCCTCTGCTCATCCTGTTCCTGCTTTCTGGAATGAAGCCCAATCCCTGAAGTCAGTTTGACCTCTACTCACTGCTCTGTGCTTCACAGATGTCAGCTCTTCTGGGAAGCCTCTCTGAACTGTCCCCCACAGTTCTATATACCCATTTCTATTATCGATGGCATTATTCTATAATTTAACTCTTGCCATGTATGTTTGTTATCCCCTTTCTGCAGCATTTGTCTCAGCAGCAAGTTAAAGAGCTATTTGAAGCTAGAGCTCAACATTTCATCTCTAGTTTTAACCACCTTGAGCTCCCAGGGTGCAGAAGAGCCAGATTTTTCAGAGATAAATGACAAAATTCAGTATTCGAAGAATTACCTTACATCAGTAAAGAGTAATATTTGCAAATTCAAGTTACACTCATTCATCAAGTTCAGGGCATCTACTTAATCCTATTCTTTTCTTGAAAATGCTCAAATTTCTTTAGTTGACTTGAATTTCAGGACCAAACAACAGCCTCTTGGTTCTAGAATCTAGAAGAATGGTGAACAAAGTTTGACATGCATTCAAGTCTTCTGAAGCCTTTTTAAAGTACAGGTTGCTGGGCTAAGCCCCTGAAGTTCTCATGCACTGACTTGAGGTTCTGTGTGTGTGTGTGTGTGTGTGTGTGTGTGTGTGTGTATGTTAGTTGCTCAGTCATGTCCAACTCTTTGTAACCCCATGGTCTGTAGCCCTTCAGATTCCTCTGTCTGTGGAATTCTCCAGGCAAGAATACTGGAGTGGGTAGCCATTTCCTTCTCTAGGGGGTCTTCCTGACTGATGGATCTAACCTGGGTCAATGCAGGAGCATTGAAGGCAGATTCAAGAAGGTCCAACTTGAAATTAGGGTTTGAGAATTTACATTGCAGATGGTGTAAGATGACTCAGGTTCAGAAATACTGTTCTAGAAAACAATTAGCTGCAGCTTCTAGCTATGGGCAGGCATTAGAGTTAGCCTCAGTCCTTAGAGCCTGGAGGTTTTAATTCACTCCTCACACTCTGGCTTCACGATGGTCCCAATTATTATTTTATTTTGCTAGAATGCAGGAGTGGTGAGATAGTCAAATAGCAGTAGGAAAGGGTCTTTGTTTTGTTAGCCTTGTGTAAGTTAAATGCTTAAGAGAATATTTGTTTTCTTAGGCATTCTTCTCTTGGGACTTATCTATCAACCCTAACCCATGTAGTTACAGCAGAAGGACTCTTTGTGGTTTTATATATATATATATATATAAATCGTGTCACATATATATATATATGTGACACGATTTCCAGGGATGTGGTTGATTGGTCCAGGAATGAACATCTGGATACAGCTAGTGCAATCACTCTCTTCTGAGAGAATATGAAATTGTCCTATGAGGCTCATCTTTTTGTGGCTCTATTCTGAACAAAGAAGATAAAACAGTACAGCATTTACCAGCCATTTTCTATTTGGTGAACTGAGATACAATCCAGACTACTGGAGGGAGAAAGGTGAGGAAGGCTAATTAGAGCAGAGCAGAGATAAGAGGAGATCAGAGGGTAGTGAAGAAATCTCAGACCCAAACCAATGCCTGCCCTTGTGCCCCATGGCACATTCTGACCAATTATGATGAACTCTGCTTTTCACTTAATTGATCTTAATTTATTTTTCAATGAACAAACTAAATAATTTACCACCCCAAGACATGCTTCTGTCATAAGCCAGAATACACAAGAAAATCCTTTGTTAACTTTCATATTTAGTAACATTTGTACAAAGTATCCATTTATTTCATTTTTAAAATATAATTGGTTACTTTGTGATAGGAGAGCTCTGTGATATTTGTGACTGTTCTCTAGAATTTCTTAGACCATTCTCATGATTCTATTCTGTTGGGAATTTTACTGTATAACAATGCATTACTTAGATAGATATGTTCAATTAAACAAATGTCTTATTCTTCATGATTTACTCTGATAAAGATTATTTTGACATACAATCTGGATTTAACTATGGCAACAAAAAACCATGAATGGATCAGTCATAGTGTAACTCAGAGTAAGAAGGGAAAAGAGAATAAAAGGTTAAAGAGGCAGGTGAATTTACCCAATGGCATTTGAGGAAAGTGGGAGCAAAGGCTTACCGGAGAATTGTGTGGATTTCAACCTGAGTCAGCAGCTCAATGAAAAGCAGATGACATAGTCCATCTCTCAAAATTACCCTGCAATGGACTGGTGTAACTAAAAGACACTGAATGCATGTCTTATGCCTAGGACCATTCATTCCATTTGATCTCCAAGACCTAGTTTCCATCTCACATCCTCTGAGAAGTGTTCCTTCATTTTCCCAGTTCAGACTGATTACTAGCCCAAATATCTGCATTACTTATTGCATGTAACTGTCGTTAGGTGGGGAGTTCTAGCCATCTCATACCATTTTCATGATTTTTTTCAGCTGACATTTTGTGTTTTTTATTTTAAGTTCACGTGTTTTTGTGTGCTCAATAAGTTAGCAACAACATAAAAATCAAAGTACTGGTACTTTACTGTCTATCATTGCAAACTTCACAGATATCACCAACACAGAAGAATAAATCCTTGAATTATGGAAGAACTAAAATGATAGAATCTTAGAATTTAATGTTGAAAGCCAGAAGTCATCTACTGTAGCATTTCACCTCCAAACTCTTTATTGAATATTTATGTGCTCTTCACTATATCTAGTTTGGCTGAATTGATTAAGGGGATTAGTTACTAAATTGTTCAGGATGATTTTATAGTTAGCTAGATATTTTGAAAATATGTTAACATTTTTAAAATATCCAGACTAGCAACTAGTAGTTCTCTTGGGTATTCTGAATTTAACTCATATAACTAATAGAATAGCAACTTCTAGCCTGGTGGCTACAGTCCATAGGGTCGCAAAGAGTCAGATATGACTGAAGTGACTGAACTCACACAAGCACATTCATAGTTAACTGTAGGGCTTGCCAGATGGTTCTAGTGCTAAAGAATTTATCTGCCAATGCAGGACGTGCAAGAGACACAGGTCGATTCCTGGGTCAGGAAGATCCCTTGGAGGGGGAAATGGCAACCCACTCCATGTATTCTTGCTTGAAAAATTGCATGGACAAAGGAGCCTGACGAGCTACAGTCAATGGGGTCACAAAGAGTCAGACACAACTGAGCACACATGTAGGCAAGCCACAGTAACTTATAATATATAAGGACATAATTCTATCCTTATAAACACACACCCACTTCTGTGATGGAATATATAAACAGGGGACACATATATACTATGACAGTTTAGAGCATTATTTTCACGTAAAATACATATACATATATATACACACACACACATATATATACATATACATATATGTGTGTACATATGTATGTGTTTGTATATATGAGCACAGATATATGCATACATATATGTATGAAAGAGTAGAGTGGAAAAGCTGGTTTAAAACTCAACATTCAAAAAAAGTAAGATCATGGCATTCAGTGCCACCTTCACTTAATGGCAAATAGGTGGGGAAAAAATGGAAACAGTGACAGACATTATTTTCTTGGGCTCCAAAATCACTGTGGATAGTGACGGCAGCCTTGAAATTAAGACACTTGCTTCTTGGAAGCAAAGCTATAACAAACCTAGACAGTGTATTAAAAAACAGAGACATCACTTTGCCAACAAAGGTCCATATAGTCAAAGCTATAGTTTCTCCAGTAATCTCAGATGGATCAACATATGGATTTCAACCATAAAAAAGGCTGAGATATGAAGAATTAATGTTTTTGAACTGTGATGCTGGAGAAGACTCTTGAGAGTCTCTTGGACAGAAAGGTTTTGTCCCTTGGACAAACCTGTCAATCCTGAAGAAAATCAGTCCTGAATATTCATTGGAAGGACTGATACTGAAGCTCCAATACTTTGGCCACCTGATGCGAAAAGCTGACTCTTTGGAAAAGACCCTAATGCTAGGAAAGACTGAAGGCAGGAGGAGAAGAGGAAGACAGAGGATGAGATGATTGGATGTTATCAGTGACTCAAAGGGCACAAGTTTGAGCAAACTTCATGGAATAGTGAAGAAAAAGTAAGCTTGGTGTACTGTAATCCATGGAGTCACAAAGAGTAGAATATAACTGAGACTGAACAACAAAAAAGATGAATTACTTGGAGGTATTGAAGTCAGATATGTACACAGTATCATACATACACCCACACAGACTCATCTTTCACTCATTATTTTCAAGATCTTGGATCACATAGTTTCACTTGACCCCATATATAGATAATGCAGCAAAACAAATACAACTATAATAACCTGAAAACACTACAACCAATTCCAAACAGTGAATGAAATCCATGAAAAATGGTTATTTCAGACTCATTATTACAGAGACACAAAATCTCCAGTAAAGAAACATTTATCCCAACAACTTGCTTCTTGCCATAGAGGAAACTTGAACTGAGTTTCACAAACTTTGCATCAAAGTTGAGTCTCTCTTCTAAAGTGAATAGAAAACAGTAGTCAATCCTTATGTATCCTCAGCTCCTGGGAAGTCAGAAATTACAATATCCATTTTCAGCAGTGCAAATTGAGTGCACTCATGACCTGAATGTCATACTGAGCCAAGAATTGACCTCTTTCTTGACCTGGGCCTTTGTGTTTTCCTTCAGGCAAAAAGAGAATCTGCCAGACATCATTAAGCATGATTTCTTCCTCCAACAGGCTTTCAATCTAAGCTGTATTTTACTTAGAATCCACACACAGGGGAAAGCAACAGCTCAGAGCCCCGCTAGAAATGAGCAATAACATTCAAACGAAAATTGGAAGCTGAAGATCTAATCATTAACAACAGATGGTTCAACTTGAATCCAATAAACAAGTTTTGTTGTTTGCTTTCCTTTCCCTCCATATCCCCTTGAACTTCGTGTGAGCGTGTGTGCATGTAAAAGTGCTGGGCCCTACGTCAGCAGCATGGATGATTCACCTGATGGAAGGAAAGCTTTTATGGCCCAGCTGGAATCTTTTCAACTTGAAACACACTTGATAATCTGATGTAGAAAGCAAGTCCAAGTCTGTAGCATGTCTGCTCTATTTGTTTTCTTTATGAGAGTTTAGTGACTATAGTGTCCCTTAATGTGCTTTGATAAAGCCTCTTTATCTGGTCATATTGCGGTTCTTTGTTTGCTCTCCAGCCAGGGCACTTGCTTTCCTGAAATCACAAACCCAGAGGGCATTTTTCATGCCTGCCTTGTCTTTATTATATTATATTTTAAAGAAGAACTTGATACTATATGAAGAATACTATACTAAAGAATATAATGAACATTGGGATTCTATATTAGAAAACATAATCAAAATAGGTGAATGTGGTCCCCAAAGTGTAGCTTCTGGTAAGCAGATAACCAAGTTGTAGATTTTTTATTTTGGTCACTAGGCATGGTTCAANAACTTGATACTATATGAAGAATACTATACTAAAGAATATAATGAACATTGGGATTCTATATTAGAAAACATAATCAAAATAGGTGAATGTGGTCCCCAAAGTGTAGCTTCTGGTAAGCAGATAACCAAGTTGTAGATTTTTTATTTTGGTCACTAGGCATGGTTCAATTTAGTTTAGTTCAGTTCAGTTGCTCAGTCATGTCTGAATCTTTGTAACACCATGGACTGCAGCATGCCAGGTTTCCCTGTTCTTCACCAACTCCTGGAGCTTGCTCAAACTCATGTCCATTGAGTCAATGATGGCACCCAACCATCTCATGCTCTGTCATCCCCTTCTCCTCCTACCTTCAATCTTTCACATCATTAGGGTCTTTTCCAATGACTCAGTTCTTTGCATCACGTGGCCAAAAATATTGGAGTTTCANAATCATATATATAAAATAGTTCCAATGTTATTTAATATGTAGTCTATTACTATATCCTTAATATCCAAATAAGTGAGAGCAAGTGTTTACATAAACAGTACAGTTTATTTAAAAAATAAGTCTTATTAATTAATCATTTGCACAAAAGTATAGAAAACAATGAGGTACAATTCCTTTCTAAATTCTGTTGTTACTCTCTACTGCTCCTTTATGTGAGAAATCAGCTGAGGGACCTTTTGCTGTATTTGTGCATGCATGCTCAGTTGCTTCAGTCATGTCCAACTCTTTGCAACCCTGTGGACTGTAGCCCATCAGTCTCTGCTCTCCGTGGGATTCTCCAGGCAAGAATACTGGAGTGAGTTTCCATGCCTTCCTCCAGGGGATCTTCCCAACCCAGGGATCAAACCCGTGTCTTCTGCATTGCAAGCTGATTCTTTACCTACCAAGAAACCTGGGAAATCCTTGCTTTATTTAGATGAACCCAAATCTTAGTCTACTTAGCTTAAAAAGTGTTACCTGAGCCTCAGTCCAAACCTTCTATTTGCCCAGTGGTCATACATACAGAGACCCTCAGAGTCCTTTCCACATTATAGAATCTTCCTCTAGTCATTATTTATCCACAGGATATGGAGGATTTTTCAAATTCCTCTTTTGGCTATTTTTTAGCTTTTATCGATTTCATCCCTGATTGCTAGGCATTTATTAACACAAGAATTTTCTCCCTCTAAATCATAAATGTGCACGAGGCCAAAGAAACATGAAAACTGAAGCTTTCTCTGTCTAAACTCATTATCATAACAAATAAGAAATAACATAATTTACATTGCCTGATTTAGTTAATCTTTGTTTAATGTTTATGCTGTATTATTCAGAAAATGTGTCATTTCCTTTTCACTTAAATCATACTGCAAAAGTTAAATTCAGTAAGTCACAGACAAAGAGGAAATCCTCACAATACATACACCCAATAAAAGATGTATATTTCTAACACATGTAGAAATCTTCAAGTTAGCAAGAAAAAGAAAACCCAATTAAAACAGGTAAAAGACATAAGCAATCATTTGACTAAAATAACTTAATTAATTAATGCATGCATGCATACATAATCCAACAAGTATGTGATGAAAGTCATGAGGAAAATCCACTCTAAATTTATCAAATGGCTAAAATGAAAAGAACAGCGACATAAAAGATTGGCAAGAATGTGAAGCAAGCGGAAATCTTTTACATTGCTAATGTGAGTGTCGAGCATGTTAGATGACTGGTGATTATCTAAACTTTACTTACCACTGAGCAATATGATTTATAGGTGTATTTTGACTAATTATAATTTATGTTGCCTTTCTTCTAGTCACTTCACTTATGAAATTGTTTGCATGAAAGTCAAGTGTCAATGACTTCACAATCCTGGACTGAGATATTCTTGGAGCTCTAGTTTTAAGAAAGGAGTAATGTATGGTCATTGAGGTAAAAGGAAAAAGAGAATAAGAGAACTGATTCAGACAGAGGCCCCTTCCTTTCCAAATGATTAATTAGCATTTAGGATTTGATGGGAGGAGGCAGAAAATAGGAGTCATTCTGGTCTTCTGTCAAAAGTATTTGGAGACAGTGGGAAGCACAGACTAGAATTTCTGGGAAGTTCTCAATATCAAAAAAGACTTCTTCATCCCATTGCAGAGAAGTAGACCAGAATTAACATCGAGTCACAAAGAGAAGAAAGTAAGAGAAGTGACACATGCTATTTCAAGATCCAGGACATGCCTCCTTGCCTTCAAGGCCAAGCTCTGACAGTAGTGGATTGCTAACTAATAAGTTCATGGTAGTCACAGGTAGATGTTTCTGAGACGGCAGAATGTGAAGCCAACTGAAAACTCAGGGATCTTTTGGAGGGAGTTTACCCCAGACTCTGCAGAACGCAGGAATGGAAACAGCACACCATCATTTCTTCTCTCACAAATGTCTAAGAAGAGTTCTTGACTTCAGAAGACAAACTAGAACTTTTGTGTCAGAAGAACTCAATGATTGGAAATGTTTACATTCTATGTATATTTCTGCTGATTATTAATCTCAGTAAATTTCATTCCTGGAGATACTAAGGTTAGCTGCCATATTTTTTAAAACATAAAGTTTTGAAAATCTCTGTCTCAATAATGAGAATTGGATATTGTCAATCACTTGTTGATCAATGATATTAGTCATCAATGATTAAAATAGAGGAGGCTTGATTGGGAGAAAACTCAGAGGGTTTCTTGGTTTTACTTTTTTTTTTTTCTTTCATTTCTTCCTAATAGCAATCAAGGTATCAAACTTCAATTTAAATAATGACATAATTATGAGCTATTGCAAACCTATCATGCTGCTGCTGCTGCTAAGTCACTTCAGTCATGTCTGACTCTCTGTGACCCCATAGATGGCAGCCCACCAGTCTCCCCTGTCCCTGGAATTCTCCAGGCAAGAACACTGGAGTGGGTTGCCATTTCCTTCTCCACAAACCTATCATATTGGTGGCTAATTTCCAATGGCTCATTCAAATCAATATCTTTTTTTCCCCATAAATAGTTGGATGATCATAATGCTAATGTTGAGTCTCTTGAGGAAAGGAGCCAAGTTTTACACACAGATTTACTTGCAACCCTAACATGTTGACTGAAATATCATTGTCTCTCAGCAGCAATGAAAAGAATAAATGACTACTTAAAGCTGACTGTGTTGCTGCTTCTGACTTTTTCTGTTGTTTTTAAGCAAGAATAATATACATTCCTCCTTTCAGTACTTTGAATGAACTTGTAATGCTCATATTGGACATAAATCTAGCTTTGACCCATAAAATGTAGAGAGACATGATACTGAGCAGAATCTCTGCCATACACTGTGTGACTTCAGTGACCTTGTTCCTGGGAAGGAAGCATTCAGAACCCAACATGATCCCAAGCAACATGCACCGAGAGATCTGCCTCTGGTATAACTTGAGCAGCAACTAGATCTTCACAGTTGAAGCAACTATGATTCTATAGGGCTGATGTATATATTCTATTCGTCCGTTGAATAGGCAGGGAAAGTATGTCACCAGTAGAATGCCTGACTTAACTCAAAGCTGTGTTTATCGCTGATAGATTTTATGAAACTGTCTAAGCAGTTCAATAGCCTTCCCCCACTTACAGGAAATTTAGGATAGGGTCTTTTGTACCCAAGCATTTCAAAAAATATGACTGAACATCCAGATTCAGGTCAGTCATCAAGGCATAGAACAGAGTGGATTTTCACACAAAAGGTAAGAAAAAAGCATCAGGCCTAAGACAATTGTGCCAACCAGAAATTCTAGTCAGATTTTTGTTATTATAGAGGAATAAAACTGTGTAATATACTATGAAAATTTATCATTGTTTGTTTCTTATTGCCTAGTTGATTTCCTTATTGACTTAATTTTTATTTTTTCATAGCTTCTTAACAAAGTGTTGGAGTGTTGTATACTCTCCTGTCAGTTCGACTGAACTACAGGGATAAGAAGATTTTCATTCTGACCTGATTTACTGCTGACAGTGGTAGTTACAATTTTTATTGGAAATTTTTTTCTAAAGAATTTTATTCCTAAAAAAGACACTTGCAGATAACTTTTGCTCAACTCAGACAGCATAAGGTGGTATATAAGCTTATGTGACTGAAAAACTAAAGGTCAACTAGGGTCCACATTTCTTTTTTATTTTATATCTTCAGTTATCCTACATTTTATCTGTATTTTGGGGGTGAAACTTTCATCTATTTTTTTAAAAATGGGACAAAACAAGGACTAGAACAATATCCTTTGTAATAAATTGAAAAAAGAAAAAAAGATACTACACTTAAATTTTGGAATAGAATCTCTCCCTCAGTCTGATTGGTATAATTTTGGTCAACTATCCTCTCAGGATCATCATGTGTGGAAACATTATGACCTGATTGGCTCAAACCTGGATGACTGGGCCCATCACTAATAAGAGGGATGGGATTTTGATCAGCTTTCTCTGAACTGATGAACTGTGAGGGTGATCTGTCATTACTGGGGGTTCATTGGTCTAGGAGAAGGAGTCATGTATGCTGAATAGGTAACCTGAATGGGGTCATTTTACTGATGGTGGTTGTGGTTTAATTACTAATTTGTGTCTGTTTCTTACTGACACCATGGACTGTAGCCCATCAGGTTCCTCTGTCCATGGGATTTCCCAGGCAAGCATACTGGAGTGGTAGCCGTTTTCTTCTCTAGGGGATCTTCATGACCCAAGGATCCAACCCATATCCCCTGCATTGCAGGCAGTCTCCTGCATTGCAGACAGATTCTTTACTGACTGAGCCACCAGGGAACTTTACTGATATGAAGCCTAAATGCTGAGGAATACAAAATCAAATGAGTGTGGTAATAACTTTTATTATTTTCTTCCAAAGTTTTTCCACTTGTCTTCATAATAAATTGCACATTCACTAAATACTTGTCTCTTTACTATCCCTCTTGAGTATGTCTGCTTTTTAATATTTATATGTGTATATTTTTCCCTCTGCCAAAGATATGGTTTTATAACAGATCAGCTTATTAAAGTTCTAGTGAGTGAAGTGAAAGTCACTCAGTTCTGTCTGGCTCTTTGCAAACCCATGTACTTTCACCCATCAGATTCTTCTGTCCATGGAATTCTCCAGGCAAGAATACTGGGGTGGGTTTCCATTTCATTCTCCAAGGGATCTTCCCAAACAGGGATTGAACCTAGGTCTTCTGAATTGCATGCAGACTCTATCATTTGAACCACCAGGGAAGTACAAAAAATGATGCAGGGCAAGCGGGTTGTGAGAATGGTGTAGCAGTAGTAGTAGTTGCTCAGTCCTGTCTGATTCTCTGTGACCCCATGGACTGTAACCTGCCAGGCTCCTCTGTCCATGGGATTCTCCAGGCAAGAATACTAGACCATGAGAAAATACTTGAGNTCATATATAATAGATCAGGTTTTGGGGACTGATATTAAAAAACACTACGGTTTCCTTCACTGAGATTTTTTCCTCTGGCCCTGTTTGCAAGAATCACAAATGAGTCCTAGAAATGCTTACTAGAGAACAGTGAATAAAACAACAACAACAATAAAATGAGATTGCATTTGTTTTTCATACATGAAGAAGAGACAAATTGAACTTCATTAATTCATCAAATATTTATTGAGTACTTACCATTTTCTAGGCTTCCCTGGCAGCTAACATGCTAAAAGAGTCAGCCTACAATGCAGGAGACCCAGGTTTCATCCTTAGGTCCAGAAGGTCCCCTGGAGAAAGGAATGGCTACCTACTCCAGTATTATTGCCTGGAGAACTCCATGGACAGAGAAGCTTAGCAGGTTATAGTCCATGGAGTCACAAAGAGTCAAGCACAACTGAGCATCTAGTACTACCATTTTCCTATTTGAAAATTAAAAGTAACATTCTAAGTTTATAGTTAGCTTTAAATCAGTCACTTTCCCAAGATTATACAAAGAAGCAATATCAAAGAAAAGCCTGAATTTCAGATTTTTATTGTCTTTATGCAGACTTCCTCCAGAGAGTCCCCTTGGCCTCTCACACATTTTCCCATATTTTCTGATGACCTTAGGTGTGAATGCTCATGATGGCTGGTGGGGAAATTGGATTGTCTGTGGTCATGAACTTCAGCAAGGGTAGCTGCTCCACCTGCCTTGTCTCCCTCCTGTATACATTAATTGGATGGAAACGCATACCCTACTTCCTTATCTGAGTGTCTCTACCCAGTGTTTATCCTACTAACTCATACAACTCCTTGACCTGCCGATTAATATAGCCCATCCTCCACCCAAAGTTTCTTCTAGGTACTGTTTGAATCCAATGACTCATTCTGGGAGGGCTCTGGAGTTTATTTCCAGTCTGTTTCCAGTGTTAATTTCATATAATTGATCTTAGAAAATGCAATTAGGCAACATAAATTATTCTTTTTCAATTAAATATTTAACCACAACAGAAACAATGAATATCCTAAATGTATTAATTTAAAATTGTTCTCTAAGAAATGAGAGATTATTTTTTCCCAGAAGTGAAAAATTATCTGTAAAGAATGCAATAAAAATAAGAAATATTTTAAGTTAATTTGTGAACAAAATAATAGAAATGCCTGTATTACTGTGTCGCAAATCAATTATATTAATAATGAAACCTTATACAAGTTTACTTTTATTTAATTAGTTGCATCAGTATGTGCTGTAATTGTTAATGTGTCACATTATAAAAGATGAAATAAGGTTAAATGGCAGTTCCCAAAACATGTATATTTTACAATGTGAGGAAAAATCACAGCAAAATATCATAAATAATGTAAAAGATCTTCTAAATTGTTATGTTTGTTAGAAATCATTTGTGGATGAGGAGGGTGAAAATAATAATAATTATAATAGTTTCCAGAAATATTTTCTCCTCTTCCTCCCGGTTAATATTTAGATTATAATGATCAGAATTGAAAGTTCTCATGCAATAACTAATTTACCTCCTCCATTTTTAAAAATAGAAAATGAAGATTTTGATGCCCTCAAGGAGTGAAGAGATTTGCTCAAGGCCAGGCCAGTACTTAGTTTATTAGAGAATAGAATTAGAACCCTGATTTTATGAACTCTCAGACAACACAGGGTTCTTCAACTTCATAATGCTTTATTCCATTCTCCAGTAATGATTATGAAACATACATTTCTCTTTGATTCTCAGAAATTTCCCCCTATGGCTAACATAATTTACTTGGAATGTCAGAACATAGCACAAAATAAAAGTTGTATTGAGTCACAGGGAAATAAAAATCGTACCCTATTTTGTTCTACTAAGTACAGCTGATACTTTGGATGCTGAAGGGCGATAATTTAAACAAAATTGACACTGTGCTGTATTTATGGATTTCTAATGCATTTCATCTTGGGTACATTGGACGTATTGTTGTCTTGGCTTAGGCTGCATCTAATACTGAGGTTTGGAAATTTACACAAATTGAGAACTGCAGACTTCCTTCTTGAAACGGCAGACAGCACAAAAATGGTTCTTTTTGTCCCATATTCAGTTAGCTTGCTTACTAAAAACTTCATATTTAAGGAAACAGCAATAGTTGATTAAAATTGACTTAATACTCTTTTACTCTTTATATTTTATTGACTGATTTATTTTCTTAACTTTTTGACATTTTGATTAAATCATTTTCTCTATATTTGTAAACTCTATCAAATGGGCCTGTCTTCTACTGGAACTTAAGACCACATTCTGTGGAAAGTTACACACATACAAGCTCACAATCAAAGAACAAAAAAAAAACCCTATAATCACTGAAACAAAGATGAAAAGAATAAAAACTCCATAAGCACAATATAAATAAAATTAAAGGGTAATGTTGGACTTTCTTCAAGTTTTCTTGGATCATCTTATTATCCTGCCCACTATATTTTGTGCTTATATTTTCTTTTAAGTAGGAAAAAAAGAAAAAGACCCTATTATTCCTTTGCCAGTTTGGTATAGAGGAGGTAAGTATATGTGTATCCCTCCATTTCTGTCCCCATCACTGTTTTCTGTCCTTCTCTGTTATTGTTTTCATCTTCTTGAAAACTATATTTTCCCCAGAATATGCAGGGTAAAAATGTGTCTATCTTTGGGATTTTATGAACGATGAAGATGACAGTGTTTTTAGGATCCCAATATGTGTGATCTGGGTACTGATTTTTTTTCATAATTTGTCAATCTATTCACATGAAAATTCCCCCAAACATATAAACACTGAGAGCTAGAGTTATAGTGACTTGCATATATTGGAAGAAATTAAAAATAACTCTTCTTTCTCCTGTATAGGTAAGTGGTTCAGCAGGTATTCTCTGGGTGGAGCAGACATGCTTAGGCTCTGCCTCTCTCATGGCATATATATATATATTTACCTTGTAAAGGAAAATGGGGTGGAATATTTTATTGAGATTGGCTCAGGAAAATCTGAGTCACTAAGTTTATATACCAAAAAAAAAAAAAAAAAATATTAACCTAGTTATACTGAGGATCTGAGGCAGCTAACAAAAATTGAGAAATTTAAATAAATAAAAATAAATAAGATAGTTGAAATAAATGGGAAATACATATGCACAATGTCCTAGTAATATTTGTGTAGAGGATTGTCAGGTTTGGTTGTANAAAAAAAAAAAAAAAGGATATTAACCTAGTTATACTGAGGATCTGAGGCAGCTAACAAAAATTGAGAAGTTTAAATAAATAAAAATAAATAAGATAGTTGAAATAAATGGGAAATACATATGCACAATGTCCTAGTAATATTTGTGTAGAGGATTGTCAGGTTTGGTTGTAAGCATCCTTGCAGTTCAAGCAAAGAGACTATAGGCACAGTGTGCATAATGCACATTCAGGTATTTGTTGACTTGATGGAATGGCTGTTTCGTGAATTATTAGCAGTTTTGTAACAAAAGTTAATAAATCAAGTCAAATACTTTTACATGATGTTTGAACATCTCAAAGGGGGATGCATCTCAAAATGATGCATTCCATGATCTGTCCTCAGTATGTGTTGCATGCAATATTGAAGGTAAGAAACTAGCACTGTCTTTACAAAAAATTGTTTTTCTCATTAAAATGTGAGATCTGTAGCCTAAAATTAATGGCTTCTCAAAACCAAGGATTTATCTAAGTTCTTAAAAGTCCATCTTTAAAAATAATTTTTAAATAAAAATAAAATGTATAAAGCTAAATACAAACCAATTATAAGTTGCAAGTAGATTTTCTGTTTGCCTTTTCATACTGTTCACGGGGTTCTTGAGAGAAGAATACTGAAGTGGTTTGACAGTCCCTTTTCCAGTGGATCATGTTTTTCAGAACTCTCCAGCATAACCTGTCCATCTTGGGTGGCACTACAAGGCATGGTTCATAGTTGCATTGANTACAAACCAATTATAAGTTGCAAGTAGATTTTCTGTTTGCCTTTTCATACTGTTCATGGGGTTCTTGAGAGAAGAATACTGAAGTGGTTTGACAGTCCCTTTTCCAGTGGATCATGTTTTTCAGAACTCTCCAGCATAACCTGTCCATCTTGGGTGGCACTACAAGGCATGGTTCATAGTTGCATTGAATTAGACAAGGCTGTGATCCATGTGATAAGTTTGGTTAGTTTTCTATAATTGTGGGTTTCATTCTGTCTGCCTTCTGATGGATAAGGATAAGAGGCTTGTGGAAACTTCTTAATGGGAGGGACTGGCTGTGGGGGAGTTTGGGTCATGCCCTGATGGACAGAGCCATGCTCAGTCAATCTTTAATCCAATTTCCTGTTGATGGGTAGGGCTGTGTTTCCATCCTGTAGTTTGGCCAAACTATGGTAGGGGTAATGGATGTATGGTAGGGGTAATGGTGGTAAAGGCAAACTCCTTCAAAAAGACTTATGCCAGCATACCACATCATAATTGGGAAAGGAGTACATCAAGGCTGTATATTGTCACCCTGCTTATTTAATTTATATGCAGAGTTCCTCATGCAAAATGCTGGGATGGATGAAGAACAAGCTGGAATCAAGATTGCCAGGGGAAATATCAACAAACTTAGATATGCAGATGACACTACAATTATGGCAGAAAGTGAAGAGGAATGAAAGAACTGCTAATGAAAGTGAGAAAGGAGAATGAAAAAGCTGGCTTAAAACTCAACATTCAAAAAACTAAGATCATGGCTTCCAGTCCTATCACTTCATGACAAATAGATGGGGAAAAAATGGAAACAGTGACAAACTTTATTTTGGGGGCTCCAAAATCATGGCAGATGGTGACTGCAACCATGAAATTAAAAGATGCTTGCTCTTGGAAGAAAAGCTATGACAAACCTAAACAGCGTATTAAACAGCATAGAAAAGAATCAAATGGAACCAAGATGGCAGACAAGACTAGACCTTTATCTTCAACCAGCAAGCAAAATGATACACCCAGAGATGCCATGCAAGTTCCAAGGCACTGTCAAAAGGGCAAGGAGTGGTCAGTAGCCCAAATCCTGGAAATTACCCTTTCCTCAAAATAATTGGAATAATTCTCCCACTCATTAGCATACGAAATTACTCAGCCTATAAAAACTAACTCTGCCACATTTTGCAGCCACACTTATGCTCTGAAATGGCCCAAACTCTGTCTGTGGAGTGTGTTTCTCTCTGAATCTGAATAAATCCATTTCATATGTATCACTTTGTCATATGTATCACTTTGTCATATGTATCACTGAATTCTTTCTGCAATGAGACATCAAAAATCTGACCTTAATAGGCCCTGAAACCAGATACCACGGGTTTTGGCAGGGTTTGAGTCCGAGTCATGTGTGCTTGATTCCCAAGCAGGGTTTTGGCTGGGTCTGCGTCCCAGGCATGTGGGTTCAAGTACCAGGCAGGGTTTTGAATGGGTTCAAGTTCCAGCACATGGTTTCAATTCCCAATATGTGGCAAACAGTTTTAAAATCAGTCAATCCTAAAGGAAATTAATCCTCAATATTCAACAGAAGTACTGATGCTGAAGCTGAAGCTCCAATGCTTTGACCACCTGATACAAAGAACTGACTCATTAGAAAAGACCCTGATTCTGGGAAAGATTGAAGGCAGAAGGAGAAGGGGATGACAGAGGATGAGATAGTTGGATGGCACTCTATGGATATGAGTTTGAGCAAACTCTGGGAACCAGTGATGAACAAGGAGGCCTGGCATGCTGCAGTCTTCCATGTCACAAAGAGTCAGACATGACTGAACAACTGAACTGAGATCTTCTTGTGCTGATTGTCTCCTTATTCTAAAATGAATTGAATATTTTGACTGAATCAAAATGTTCAGTAATATCAGGATATTACAAAGACCTGATATTTCTCTGTGGTTAGGCAAAGCTTACTTGAAGTTGATAAACTAAATTTTATATGTATTGACATGCAGTCTTCCTTTCATGAAATATTGCAATTTTTTATCTGGGTGACCTAAACTATCAGATAAAAGTGGAAAAGAAGGAAACAAGAGAGGACTTGAGGAAAACGAAAAGCTGTCAGCGATGACATCTCAAAAATATTGTCTATTTTCTGATCTCTTTTGCTCTTTAAAAATTAAGGTGACTGGAACAATACCATGTGCCTGAGAACTCAGGAACTGATTAGCTCCCATAAACTTTTGTTTTGGTTTCAACCTGTCCATAAACCAACCTGACACATGTAGGTAATCAACAATTATCAGTCTTTCTCTGAGAAATACTCCCATTATCTCAGAATTTTTATTTCCATTTTCGTAAATGTGAGATTTAGTGAAGAAGATAAATTTTCTTCCNCCATGTGCCTGAGAACTCAGGAACTGATTAGCTCCCATAAACTTTTGTTTTGGTTTCAACCTGTCCATAAACCAACCTGACACATGTAGGTAATCAACAATTATCAGTCTTTCTCTGAGAAATACTCCCATTATCTCAGAATTTTTATTTCCATTTTCGTAAATGTGAGATTTAGTGAAGAAGATAAATTTTCTTCCAAGTACAGTACCCACATCATTCAATGGAAGAATGCCCTTGTAGAAGTGGAATCACCAATATATATCACAGACTGTTTGGAGAGGTCTATATTCTAGAAACTGGGAACCCGTTTTTAAAGAATTTGTGATATTTAAGAATGCCCCATCACAAGAAAAGATATTGACACTGTAATCAGAAATCTTCCATCAAACAAAAGCCCAGGTCCAGACAGCTTCACAGATGAATTCTACCAAAATTCAGAGACGAGCTAACACCTATCCTACTCAAACTCTTCCAGAAAATTGCAGAGGAAGGTAAACTTCCAAACTCATTCTATGAGGCCACCANAAGCTTAAATCTTATATGTGGCAGATTTTCTGATATCTGAAGTTCTCCACTTAGTGTTTTCTTCAACCTGCTTTTCAACAAAATCACACCTCCACTTGGACATCCCTCATGGCCCTCTGCCCTCTACTTATGCTATTTGTTACAAGCACTTTCTAGAATAAGGAAGAATCCCTGTGTAGAGGGGTGGCTGACACTAGACTTTGTAAGTCAGTCCCTTCCTATACTTTACCATTTAAAGCAATGTCCTGGGAGATCAAGTCGGCATTTTGGCTGTTATTTTTTCACCGGTTGTTATTACAAGGTGACGCAGCAGTAGGTGGTTATGGCAGATCTCTAGGAGGAAAGCTCTAGCCGTGGCTGTCCTATTGTACTTACAAACAGCCTACATCCCTCCATACATATGTATATAGGCAGGAGACATGGGCAATNCCATTTAAAGCAATGTCCTGGGAGATCAAGTCGGCATTTTGGCTGTTATTTTTTCACCGGTTGTTATTACAAGGTGACGCAGCAGTAGGTGGTTATGGCAGATCTCTAGGAGGAAAGCTCTAGCCGTGGCTGTCCTATTGTACTTACAAACAGCCTACATCCCTCCATACATATGTATATAGGCAGGAGACATGGGCAATTTTTTTCTCATATCATGAATAATTTTAACAGTACAGACGTCTGACTTTGAGTCAACAACCAGTTTCAGACGAACGCAATTGCAGCCAAAGAAAGTTTCTAACTAAAATTAGCCACTTTTCATATTTAACAAACTACTGCCTGCTGTATTTCCTGTGATCTCAGCTTTCCTCTTCCTCTCATATGGTCACATGTAACATTGACTCCTTCACTTCCGTCTCTATTTTCTTCTTGGCTTCTCTAAGTGTAAAACTTGCAGTTCCTCCTGCCAAATGACTTTCCAAGGCTGCGTCTAGGATATGCCAAGCCAACTCAGGCTCACATTCCTTCCCATATTATCCTCAGATTTCAGTGACCATAAGTCCCTTTGCCCTTAACATGTATCCAAAAAACTGGAATGGGAGCCTCACATAAAAACAAACAAACAAATAAAAACTCATTGAGGGCAAGAATTCAAAAAAGATCTCTGGGCACAGCCTCAAGCAGATGATAAATTGAATGTTTTTAAGAACTGTATCTGCTTTAATCTTTATAAGGCATTTTGTGATATCTGTAATTATTCATATGTTCCAGATGAGGAGCTTAAAAAGTAATTTTTTCATGATATCAATAAACCCTCAACTATGTTTATTTTGTTTGACTCCTTGGAAATTAGACCACTGTCTTATCAGCTTGACTGGTGTTAAAAATATCATACACTGAATGGCTTAACTGACATATGTTTAATGTTCAAAGTTCTGGAGGCTGAGAAGTCAAAGATCAAGGTGGCAGCAGATCTGGCTCTTGAATAGGACTTTCTTTCCTTCTAATGATGCTCACCATCTTGCTGTATCTTCACAGAGTGAAGAGAGGAAGCTCTGATATCGCTTCTTATGAATGCTACTCTCGTTATGGTGGCTTCAACCTCAAAGTGAAAGAAAGTGAAGTTGCTCAGTCATGCTTGAATCTTTGCAACCCATGGACTGTAGCCTACCAGGTTCCTCCATCCATGGAATTTTCCAAGCAAGAGTACTGGAGTGGGTTGCCATTTCATTGCCGCCCGAAGAACCCACATCCTAATATCACATTGGGAGTTAAAGTTTCAACATATGAATTTGGAGGAGTCACGTTCAGTCCATGGCAACTGTGTTCTGCTTATTTTAAGTTCAGTCGTGGCTGTGCTTCTTTGACTAACCTTGTTCTTATGCAGTTTGCTTGCCCTTAACAGGAATTGTCCTAGTTTACATGAATCAGCTATCACTGAAAGAGTAAGTATTTACACTTATACAGAGTAAGCCCTGGACTAATTGAACTGATGGCATCCTGCTCTATAGATAAGCTTTTCCATGACTGTGGTTGATGGATGAGAGAGAGAGACTTTGAGGATTTGATAAATTTTTAAAAATAATTTAATAAATAATAACATAATTTAATAATTATAATAATAATTTAATAAAATTTAATAATTTGCCTTATTTAACAAATAAGGAAACATTTATTTTGGATTGCAGAGCTCCACCTTCTATCTTATTATCCAGGCTCAGAACTCTTGTGTTCTTAGCATCAGATGGCCCTCAAGAATTTTCAAGAATTGTCAAGAATTTTCATTCAAGTTTTTAATTGATTTTGGAGGCTGTGTGGTACTTGGATGTAAAGTATAGTTTCTGGGATCTAAGAATCTGGCTTCAAGCTCCATTTCTACGATCTATTAGATCCATGAGTTTACATAGTACCTCATCTCAGGCCATTGTTTCCTCATCTGTTAACTGAAAGTACTAATAGCATCTGTTCCACAAAGTTGTGGGGAGGATAAAATATATAAAACTCAAAATTTAGTTTGGAATAATAATTTGCTCTGAATAGAGGCTACAGTTTCTCAAGGTTCTTATAAGACCATCCATTTTGGCATTTGATGAATCTCATTTTATTTGAATATTAAGCAGTAGACAAGTTTCCCATACAGTTATGTGCTATTGAAATGCTTCTTTTATCTCTAGAAAGCAATTCTCAGTTCAGTTTAGTTCAGTCGCTCAGTCGTGTCTGACTCTTTGCGACCCCATGTAATTATGGTAAATGTATAGACTACATGGGAATTATAATCAGAAATGCAAACACTTAGCTGGTCTGGTATGTTCTGCCTTGTTTCCTCCTCCAGTCTGCAAAATTGTATCCTATAGAGCTTGGGAGTAGGCAAACAAACAAACCGAAAAACACCCTGTTACTTTCCAGACCCCAATCTTCTCATTTGTATCTGAGGGACTTGAACTAGAACCTTAGTAGAATATAACAAATGTAGGTTTCTGTATCATCTATGATGATGATCATGTTTCCAATTGTGTTCATATTTAACAAATATATATTTATATACTTGCTGTCACTTTGTACAAAATAATTCTAAAATGTGTATGTAGTTAACTGGACTTCATTTTTAAAGTGCTTTCAAAGACAAAAGTTAAAAAGTGTTTCACTTTAGGCTTGAGTCATTTTACATTGTAAATCATAGTTTCTGGTGAATTTAACTTTGGTGCCAAGACCATGTCTTTGGATCAGTTTCACAGAAGCATGTGAGAAGGCTGATGTGTGGGAGTGACTGAAATTTTTGCACATAGAAGAAACTGATTCCTGGGTGTGCTGAGAGATGTTGCAAAGTGTCTATTGTGCAGTGGGGCTTGCTGAGAAAGAGTACAAGGGCTCCTACCATTCTTGGGGCCATAAGGGTTTATGCATTGCTGCAGACACTGGGTCTTATTCTCTCGTGGAGTCTTAAATTCTCTTTTTTAAATCTAAATATTTGCATGGCTCTGCAATTATGCCATTTTTCTTAATTTATCGGCCTGCCTATTTCTAACATATGATAAAAAAATATTAAAATATATATATATCCTAATTCTGCTACAACCACAAGCTACTCTACTCTCTCTTTCTCTCGCCATCAAAGCCCTTGCATGCACTGTAGCACTAGAGTTCACTGCTGAAGAGGCAACATGTTCTCCCAAACTTTCATTCTTACAACTCGCATGCTAGGAACTTTCTTCCCACCATAAATATTGAGAAGACAACTTCTGCTTCCATCCTTTCACTAACTTTTCCTTAGCAGAGTAAAAGTTAGAAATCCAGATATCTACTGGGTAGAATTAATGCACCAGCTGATTGATGCTCACCTTAACCCTTCACCTTGCCTGGGCAGGAGTAGAGTGGAGGTGTGGAGGAGGGGGTCAATATTTGATCCACAGATTGACTGTCCTCATTAAAAGGATCCTGAGATTTAGACTGGAAACTTCCCAGAGACTGGACAAGGAGTACTCAGGCTGATATTTCAGAATCTCCATGAAATGGTCTTGAACTGCATTCAAATCTAACACACTGTGTTCTTTAAAGAGTTCTGTGTTTGAATAAGTAAATTCTTGTGCTTCAAGACACCCAATGCTTTCCTTGAATTTTACCTTTATTTAAGGTATTTCTTCTCAAAAAGTTTCACTTCTAAAAGTTATTTAAATTTCTGTCTTTTCTAAACTATAGTGGTATAAACTCTTTCTCAGTCAGAATTATTACCTTTATTCTCTATTTTAATTCATATAACTGTTTTTTACCTATAAGACTAAAAGCTTCTTTTGGTTATGTATTTGTTTTATAAGCTTCTTGAATATACAGGACCTATAATTTGTTCATTTTATCCTTAAACGTGCCTGACTTAGTGCCTTGAAGACAGTAAAAACTCATCATTCACTACTTAATTGTTATCTGGGAATTAAATTTTAATGCCTGAGAGTTTACTCAATTCTAGCCGAGAAAGATGTGGATCAAGAAATACTACCTTTCTTTAGACCAGACAGTCCAAGTTTTGATTATTTAGCTCATTTTTTCCTGACCAGTCTTTCTGCTAATGAATAACCAATATTTATCAATCTCCATATCCTCAGACTGGAACATAACTTTCATATGAAGTGAAATTGTGAATAAATCTACAAAAACTCAAAGACTTTGCCATATTGCCATATTGCCATACTAACTTTTTTTTTTTTTTACATTCAGGGATAAGAAAGGGCTTTGGTCAGAAAAACTACTACTAGTCTAAGTTCCCTGCCTTCTCCATTCTCCCTTTCCCCTCAGTGTTTTCTTTCCATTCTCTTGATGCTTTAATTCCACTTATTGGCCCTTGCTTTTCAGAGTCTCTCACTGTATTATTATTTAATACAGAAAGAGAACACCAATAAAGTATATTAACACATATATATGAAATTTAGAAAGACAGTAACAACAACCTTATATCAGTTCAGTTCAGTTCAGTCGCTCAGTCGCATCCAACTCTTTGTGACCCCATGAATCGCAGCACACCAGGCCTCCCTGTCCATCACCAACTCCCGGAGTTCACTCAGACTCACGCCCATCGAGTCAGTGATGCCATCCAGCCATCTCATCCTCTGTCGTCCCCTTCTACTCCTGTCCCCAATCCCTCCAGCATCAGGGTCTTTTCCAATGAGTCAACTCTTCACATGAGGTGGCCAAAGTATTGTAGTTTCAGCTTTAGCACCAGTCCTTCCAAAGAAATCCCAGGGCTGATCTCTTTCAGAATGGACTAGTTGGATCTACTTTGAGTCCAAAGGACTGTCAAGAGTCTTCTCCAACACCACGGTTCAAAAGCATCAATTCTTTGGTTCTCAGCTTTCTTCACAGTCCAACTCTCACATCCATACATACCCTATATTCAAAACAGCAAAAGAGACACAGATATAAAGAACAAACTTTTTGACTATGTAGGAAAAGGCGAGGGTGGGATGATATGAGAGAATAGCATTGAAACATTTATATTACCATATGTAAAACAGATGACCAGTGCAAGTTGATGCGTGAAGCAGGACACTCAAAGCTGGTGCCCTGGGACAACCTAGAGGGATGAGATGGGGAGGATGGTAGGAGGGGGGTTCAAGATAGGGGACACACATACAACCAAGGCTGATGCATCTCAATGTATGGCAAAAAACACGACAACATTGTAAAGTAATTAGCCTCCAATTAAAATGAATAAAATAATAAAAAAAGAAAAAACAACTCTCAAGGGCCATGCTTCCTAGGTGTGCTCCCTTTTTATTGTCACCTATTGAAATCATTCTAGCCTCGGGAGAATTTTTTGTTGTTGTTACATAAATTAACCCATTTATTATAGGCTAGCAACATTATCGAATGGTGGCACTTCTACTGGCCCTTCAGTTCCTTCAGTCTTCTGATGGCATGCTTCGATGTGCCTACAGAAGTGGTGTTGTAGGTGCAGGCACCTCCAGCTACTGCTTTCATGCAGTGCCAAATGCCCATACCTCATCTCTTCATCTTCATTTTGCCACAGAAGAAGCAAATGTACTTGGTGTGCTAGCTGATTTCAATTTTCTTAACCATTTTCCCAAGAGAGGTATCATAACAAGTCTTGTATTTGCTCATAATCCAACCTTCTTGATGCATTTTGCCAGGCCTGAGCCCAGAGAACTAGAGAGCATTTTCATTTCAATATATCATGCTATGTTTATCCTGCAGAATCTTTTCCCTATGCTTCAACTGTAGAAATAGTTGAAGAGATCAATAAAAATAAAAATAAATACAAAACATATTAAAATTAGTATAATATTCTTAGAGAAGTAGAAACTGTGTGAGATCCTTTCTGAAAGGAGGAAACCAGAGGATAGAAGTAAAGGGCAAGCCACAGCCTTGGGTCAGTGGTGGAGGAGTCTCTACAGTAAATATGGAGTGAGCTCTTTCCTGAGTGGTGGGATTTGGAGCAAGGGAAGGACAAAAGCAGACAGCCATGCCATGGATTGCGGTGCTAGAGTAGAAGATGTCACACGTCGGTCACTGATCTCTTTCATTGCCATGGTTCTGTGATAGCAATGTGGCTGGTTGCCTGAAGGAGACAGTATACACTCTAAGGTATCTAAGTGATAACAGAGCAGCTCACCAGGTGCTGGTGATGTTTGTGAGAAATAAAAGGGCAACAAAATCAAATCTTTATTATTGAGTTTAACCTGTTCTTCCCTTTTTGACTATATTATAGAATGCAAGGCAAACCAGAACCTCTGGATCATTTTCCCAAGAAAGCAGCCTGATCCAAAGATGTAGTAAATAGATGTACAGAGTATTTCAACTACAAAAGTGGTGACAAAAATCAAGGCTCACTACAATTTGTGAAAGAGGACAATGCGCTTCCACAAATAAAATAGATTATAGCCAAGGTAAAAAAGCCAACAACTAATAGACACAAGGGGTATCAGATATAATGTTTCATCTAAAAAACTAGGATCAAGAAAATAGATCTAAGTAAAGAATTTGGACATAAAATATAATTGATAAAAAACAAAAATATTCAGTGAGTGTCATGATATAAAAAATGAGCACAGCAGACAAGAAAGTTAGGAATTGTTAAAGAAAGTTTCATGTAATGTTAAACAAATTATGATTGTGTAAATAAGAGTAACAAGAGCTAGGAAGGAGCCATTATCATTAAGCTAGGTCATTACTCACATTTAGGAAAAATAAAAGTTGGGAAATAATACACACATATTTAGTGATTCTTCATTCTCATTATTTAAATGTATATTTAAATAAATTATGTATTTTACCATATATTTAAATAAGGTAGTATCACTGGGGCTTTCCTGACAGGTAAAGAATCAGCAGGTAAAGAATCTGCCTTATAATGCAAGAGGCACAGGAGATACAGTTTCCATCTCTGGGTTGGGAAGATCCCCTGGAAGAGGAAGTGGCCATACATTCCAGTATTCTTGCCTGAAAAATCCCATGGACAAAGGAGCAGATCAAGAACTAAATGAAGAAAATTATTCAGGGACGTGGACTTTCATCTTCCACTGGTGAAAATGTTTGCCAGCTTTGAAATCACCAGCAGAGAGTTTGAGAAGTTCTTTTGACATTCATGGGAGGCTATATGATCAAAATATTAACAGTTGGCATGCAAAGCTCACCATGAGTAGAATTCTTGATAAAATCCCAGTATATTAAATTATCCATAGAATAAATCTCAAGAAATTTTAAAGGGCTGAAATAATAAACAATATGTTCTCTATCATAATAAAATTAAGCTGGAAACCAAGATCAAATAAATAAATAGATATGCTTCAAATTAATATATATACACTGAAGTATCAAAAAATCATTGAATAACTAAAAATGAATGCCAGAAAACACTTTGAGCTGAATGATAATAAAAATATTACATGCCATAACTTGCTCAATCAGTGATTATGGAAAATTTTATATAATCAATTGTGTACATTTTTAAAATATTCTCATCTTCCCCTAGCTTTATTGAGATATAATTGACATATAGTATTTAGTAAGTTTAATATTATATAATGCATTTATCATACATTTATATATCATGAAGTGATTGACACTATAATATTAGCTATCACCTTCATAATGTTATCAAAATTTTTTGTGGTGAGAATATTTAAGATTTGCTCTCTTAACAAATTTCAAATACATACTACAGTATTGTTGAGTATAACCATCATACTATACATTAGATCCTCGAAGTATTTGTCTTATAATTGAAAGTTTATACCGTTTTACCAGCATATCCCATTTCACCATTTCTCACCCTCTGATAATCACCATTCTACTGTCTATTTGAACTTAATTGTTTTAGATTCTATATATAAGTTATATCACACACTATTTGTCTTTCTCTGACAGACTTACGAAGGTCCATCCATATAGTCAAAAATGAGAGTGTGTGTGCGTGTGTATCCATCACATCTTCTTTATCCATTCATCTGATGATGGACACTTGGGTTGTTTCCATATCCTGACGATGGCTATTGTGAACAATGCTGCAGTGGACACAGCAATACCTATAACTCTTTGACATCTTGATTTCATTTTCTTTGAGTGTATACTCACATGTAGGACTGCAGGGTTACATAGTAGTTATATTTTTTAACATTTTGAGGTGTCTCCATACTGGATATGACATTTCATTGTGGTTTACATTTACATTTTTCTGATGATTAGTAATTTGAGTAGCATTTATATTAGTTAAAAAAAATCAGGGGAAGCTATAGTTCATCTGTTAGAATTAATACATAATTTTAGAAGAGTTGCTGGATACAAGACTAATATACAAAACATAATTGTATTTCTATAATCGCAATAGGTTATATAATCAAACTAACAGTAAATATTGAGAAATAGTAAAGACTGGAAATAAATCTAACAAAACATAGGTAAAGTTTCCATCCAGAAAGTAAAACATTACTAAGACAAATTAGATACCTCACTTAAATAAATGTAGACATCACCCATCTTTATGGACTAGAAATTCTAAATATTGTAGAAATGTTGAATTTTTCCCAATTAATCTTAACACTCAAGATAATCTGAATGAAAATTTCTTAGATTTTGAAAAGAACTTGAGAATCTGATTTTTTTTTTATTAATTTTAACCTTTTTGTTTTGTATTGGGTATAGCTGATAAACAATATTGTGAGTTTTAGGTGAAAAGTGAAGGGACTCAGCCATATGTATACACACACACACACACACACAAACACACACACACACACACACATATATCCATTCTCCCCTAAACTTCCCTCCCATCCAGGCTGAACAGTAAGCAGAAATCCACGTGCTATATATTAGGTCTTTGTTGATTATTCATTTTAAATATAGCAATGTGTACAAGTCTATCCCAAATTCCCTAACTATCCCTTCCCCCTGGCAACTATGTTTCCATTTTTCAGACTAATCCTTGTTAGTCACATCATTTGCAAACACTTTCTCCCAATTTGTAGATTGCCTTTATGTTTTGTTTATTGTTTCCTTTTATGATCAAAAGCTTTTGAGTTTAAGTAAGTCCCATTTATTTATTTTTGTTTTTATTTCCATTATTTTGGGAGATGGATTGAAAAAGATACTGTTGCAATTTATGTCAGAGAGTGTTCTGCCTACATATTTTGCTAGGAATTTTACAACATTTGGTCTCACATTTAGGTTTTTAACCCATTTTGAGCTTATTGTGACTTGTATCTGACACAAGATGGTGGAGTAGAAGGATATATGCTCATCTTCTCCTGTGAGAATTCCAAAATTGCAATTAACTGTTGAATAGCCATTGACAGGATATTTCTGGATCCCACCAATAACAGGTACCCCTCATCCAAGGGCAAAGGAGAAGCCACATCAAGATAGTAAGAGGGGCAAAATTGAGTTTAGAATCAAACCCCATACCCACCAGTGATGCTTGGAGGGCTCAAACAAAACCTTGTGCACACCAGGACCAGAATCCAGGGACCCCACAAGAGACTGAGCCAGACATGCTATGAGTATTTTAGTATCTTCTGAGGAGGCATGGGTCAGCAGTGGTCTGCCATGGGGACAGGGAATCTTGCTACAGCAGATCTGAGAGACATGGTGTGAGTCCCACCAGAGAACCATTGAGCAGAAAACCTACAATCTGTAGAACAACTACACCAAAGAAGTTCTCTTGCTGTTATAAAAGTTCTAGGGCCCACAATAGATTTCCTGACCTGGGGATCCAGCAAAGGAACTGAGAACCCCCAGGGAATTTGACTTTGAAGGCCAATGGGATTTGATTATAGAACTTCCACAGAACTAGGGAAAAAAACTCTTGGAGGGCACAGACAAAACCTTATGCACAGCAGGGCCCAGGAGAAAGGAGCAGTGACCCCATAAGAGACTAAGTTAGACTTGCCTGTGAGTGTCCAGGAGTTTCTGGTAGAGGGGTGGTTTGAAAGTGGCCTGCCATGGGGTCAGTGGCACTGATTACAACAGTCCTGGCATAAGTCCTTTTGAAGGAGTTTGGCCTCAGGCAAAACTACAGGAGTTAAAGACAGCCCCACCCATCAACAAAAAATTGGATTAAAGATTTACTGAGCATGGTCCTTCCCATCAGAGCAAGACCAAGATTCCCTCACAGCCAGTCCCTCCCACAAGGAAGCTTCCACAAGCCTCATCCTTATCCATCAGAGGAGAGACAGTCCCATCCACCACTGGGCATTGTTTTTGCTTTGACTCAGTCTCTTTGTTCTTTCTGGAGCATTTTCTCTACTCTTCTCCAGTAGCATATTGGGCACCTACCAACCTGGTGAGCACATCTTTCAGTGTCATATATTTTTGCCTTTTCATACTGTTCATGGGGTTCTCAAGGCAAGAATACTGAAGGGTTTTGCCATTTCCTTTTCCAGTGGACCACGGTTTGTTAGAACTCTCCACCATGACCTGTCCATCTTGGGTGGCCCTACAAGGCATGGTTCATAGTTTCATTGAGTTAGACAAGACTGTGATCCTTTCCATCACAGGGGACTGGAATGCAAAAAAGGAAGCTGAGAGATACCTGGAATAACAAGAATTTTGGCCTTGGAGTTAAAAATCATGTAGAGTAAAGACGAACAGAGTTTTACCAAGAGAATGCATGGGTCACAGCAAACACCTCGTTTGAACAAGACAAGAGACAACTCTACACATGGACATCACCAGATGGTCAATATCAGAATCAGATTGATTCTTTGCAGCCAAAGATGGAGAAGCTCTACACAGCCATCAAAAACAAGACCAGGAGTTGACTGTGGCTCAGACCATGAACTCCTTATGGCAAAATTCAGACAAGTGGAAGAAAATAGGGAAAACCACTAGACCATTCAGGTATGACATAAATCAAATCCATTAAAATTAAACAGTGGAAGTGACAAGTAAGTTCAAGGGATGAGATCTGATAGACAGAGTCCCTGAAGATCTATGGACAGAAGTTCCTAATATTGTACAGGAGACAGTGATCAAAACCATCCCCAAGAGGAAGAAATGAAAAAAGGCAAAATGGTTGTCTAAGAAAGCCTTATAAATAGCAGGGAAAACAGGAGAAGCTAAAGACAAAGGAGAAAAGGAAACATATATCCATCTGAACTCAGAGTCGCAAAGAATAACATGAAAGATAAGACAGCCATCCTAAGTGATCAATGTAGAGAAATAGATGAAAACAATAGGATGGGAAAGACTACAGATCTCTTTAAGAAAATTAAAGGTAATAAGGAAACATTTCATGCAAATATGTGCAAAATAAAGGACAGAAATGATATGGACATAACAGAAGCAGAGATATTAAGGTAAAGTGGCAAGAATGCACAGGACAATTCAAAAAAGATCTCAATGTCCCAAATAACCATGAAGGTATGATCACTCACCGAGAGCCAGATATCTTGGAGGGCAAAGTCAAGTGGGCCTTAGGAAGCATCACTCAAAACAAAGCTAGTGGAAGTGATGGAATTCTGGATGAGCTATTTCAAATCCTAACAGATGATGCTATGAAAGTGAAAGATGATGTTGGCACTTAATATTCCTGCAAATCTGGAAAACTCAGAAGTGGCCACAGGACTGGAAAAGGTCAGTTTTCATTATAATCTCAAAGAAAGGGAATGCCAAAGAATGCTCAAACTACCATACAATTGACACTTTTCACATGTTAGCAAAGTAATACACAAAATTCTCCAAGCCAGGCTTCAACAGAGACAGATTTAGAAAAGGCAGAGGAACCAGAGGTCAAGATGCCAACATCTGTTGGGTCACAGAAAAAGGAAGAAAATTCCAGAAAAATATCTGCTTCATTGACTATGCTAAAGCCATTGACTGTGTGGATCACAACAAACTATGAAAAACTCTTAAAGAGATGGGAATACCAGACCACATTACCTGCTTCCTGAGAAAACTGTATGCAGGTCAAGAAGATAGAGTTAAAACCAGACATGGAACAATGGACTTGTTCCAAATTGGGAAAGGAGTACATCAAGGTTGTATATTGTCACTTTGCTTATTTAACTTATATGCAGACTACATCTTGTGAAATCCCGGACTGAAAGAAGCATAAGCTGGAATCAAGATTGCCGGGAGAAATATCAATAATCTCAGATATGCAGATGACACTACCCTTATGGCAGAAAGTGAAGAGGAACTAAAGAGTCTCTTGATGAAAGTGAAAGAGGAGAGTGAAAAAAACGGCTTAAAACCCCAACATTCAAAAAACAAAGATCAAGTCATCCAGTCCCATCACTTCATAGCAAATAGATAGGGAAACAATGGAAACAGTGACAGACTTTATTTTCTTGGGCTCCAAAATCACTGCAGATGGTGACTGTAGCCATGAAATTAAAAGACACTTGATCATTGGAAGGGAAACTATGACCAGTCTAGACAGCATATTAAAAAGCCAAGACATTATCAACAAAGGTCCATCTAGTCAAAGCTATGATTTTTCCAGTAGTCATATATGGATGTGAGAGTTGGACCATAAAGAAAGCTGAGCAACAAAGAATTGATGGTTTTGAACTGTGGTGTTGGAGAAGATCCCTAGAGTCCCTTGGACTGCAAGGAGATCAAGCCCATCAATCCTAATATCCTGAACATTCATTGGAAAGACTGTTGCTAAGCTGAAGCTTCAATATTTTGGCCACCAGATGTGAAGAACTGGCTCATTGGAAAACACCCTGGGAAAGATGCCGGGAAAGATTGAATGCAGCAGGAGAAGGGGATGCCAGAGGATGAGATAGCTTAATGACATCCCAGATTTGATGGATGTGAGTTTGAGCAAGCTCCAGGAGTTAGTGATGGACAGGGAAGCCTGGTGTGCTGCAGTCCATTGGGTTACAAAGAGTTGGACACAACTGAGTGACTGAACTGACCGGAACTGAGCTTGTTTTTTTGTATGGTGTTAAAGAATTATCTAATTTTGTTTTATTTTTATTTTTTTGAAATGTAGCTGTCCAGTTTTCCCAGCAGAGTGTTTTGAGGAGAGTATCTTTTCAACATTGTGTGATTTTCCCTAATTTGTCACAGGGTGATTAATTACGGGTGCATGGGTTTATTTCTGTTGTTTTTTTTTCCCCCCAATCTTTTTCCATTGATTTTAGAATATATAAGGAAATTCAAAAGACCAAGAAGTTTCAATTGTAAAAATATAAGGCAACTTGGGGAGGTTTAAGTTAAGCTAACTATAAAGTAATTAAGACAGCATGATTTGGTTCAAGAATAAACAGTCTAATGGAACAATGGAGAAGGAAATGGCAACCCACTCCAGTATTCTGGCCTGGAGAATCCCAGAGACAGAGGAGCTTGGTGGGCTGCCATCTATGGGGTTGCACAGAGTCAGACACGACTGACATGACTTAGCAGCAGCAGCTAATGGAACAGAATAGAGAGGTTAGAATGTGTACCATGCATTTACAAACATTCTTTTAGTGGCAAAGTTGGCGCTACAGAACTGTATAAAATAAAGAGCAATTTCAATAAATAAGTAGAATATAGAGTCAGCTGAATATTTACATAGAAACTAAATGTAAACTTGACTATGACCTCATGCGGTACACAATAAACTGCAGATCAGTAAGACATCAAAATGACTGGAAGACATTAAAGTTACCTTTGTTACCTTGGAATAGCAATAAAGTAGTGACTTAAACAGCATAGATGTAAATGAAAAGATTTACTTTTTATTACAATAACATCTATTTATGAAAGGCATCAATAAATGGGTTGAATTCAATTTATACTGTGGGAAAAGAGATAGTGGAAGAACAAAAAACTGACAAAAATTCCATAGCCAAAGTATGTGTATGCGTGTGTGTGTATATATATATACTCACACACACATATATTCTTCAAAAACTGACAAAATTGATAAAGAGTTAAAAGAAAAATAGCAAAATACATAAATAGCTACTTTTCAAGACAATGTCAAAATGGAAAGCAAATACATGAAATTATGTTCAAATTTATTAATAAGAGAAATGCAATGAAAACCGTAATATGATACCATTAAATAACCACAATGTCCAAAACTAAAAATATAAAATATATAAGGTTTTTTCTTTTTTTATTCTCTAAAATTTAAGTGTTAACATTAAATTTTTTCAGGAGATTTGTCTGGTTTTGGTTTATTGATATTCCTCTAGAATGGGGACAATTTTTGGAGGTTCATTGAAAAAACAAGAGAATTCTAGAAAAACATTTATTTCAGCTTTATTGATTATGCCAAAGCCTTTGACTCTGTGAATCACAACAAACTGTGGAAAATTCTGAAAGAGATGGGAATACCAGACCACCTGACCTGCCTCTT
>SJYA01002945.1:1880452-2027937 GCA_006410615.1 Neotragus moschatus | reverse complement strand
ACCAGCTGCCAGCCTCTGACTTAAGATTCTATGCGGTGGAGAATTGATCTGTATTGAAACAGCTGGACTTATTTGTTAAGTCAGCAAATATTTACTTGCTTTTATTGAGGTGTAGTTGATTTAGAATATTACGTTAGCTTCCAGTGCACAGCACAGTGATTCAGTATTTTTGTAGACGGTCTTCTATTTACAGTTATTGCAAAATAAAGGCTATATTCCCTATGCTGTACAACATGTCCTTGTAGCTTATCTATTTTACACGTAATGCCAGTAGTTTGTGCCTCTTAATCCTCTACCCCATCCTCCCCTCCCGCTTCCATCTTCCCATTGGTGACCACTACTGTGCTCTCTACATCTATCAGCCTCTTTTAGTTTAGTTTTATATATTCTTTTGTTTCCTTTTTTTAGATGCCACTTATAAGTGATAACACACAGTCTTTGTCTTCCTCTGTCTGACTTGTTTTACTAAGCATGATGGCCCTCTAGGTCCAACCACATTGTGGCAAATGGTAAGATTACATTCTTTCTGATGGCCAAGGAATATTCCACTGTACACCGCATCCTCTTTACCTGTGCCTTTGTTGATGGACACTTAGGTTGCTTCCACATCTTGGCTATTGTAAATAAAGCTGAACATTGGGGTTCATGTATCTTTTTGAATGATTGCTTTCATTTTCTCTGGGTGTTATTCAGATGTGGAACTGCTGGGTCATATGGTAGTTGTTTTTTTTTGTTTGTTTTTTTTTTGAGGGTGGTCCATCCTCTTTTCCATAGTGGCGTCACCAGTTTACAGTCCTACCAACCGTATACCAGAGCTCCGTTTTCTGCATATCCTTGCTAAGATTTCTTATTTGTACACTTTTTGATGATAGCCTTTCTGACAGGTTTGAGGTTATATCTCATTGTGGTTTTGATTCTCATTTCTCTGATGATTAGTGATTTTGAGTATCTTTTCATATGTCTTTTGACCATATCCTGTTGATATATCTTCTTTGCAAAAAATATCTACTCAGATCTTATACCCATTTTTAGTCATTTTTTTAAATATATTGAGTTGTATGAGCTATTTGTACATTTTGGATATTAGCCTCTCATTGTTCATCTCACTTGCAAATATTTTCTCTCATTCAGTAGGTTGTCTTTTTGTTTTGTTGATGGTTTCCTTTGCTCAGCAAATATTTGGGGGGCATCTACTACATACCAGGTGCTGTTCTAAGATCTGTGAATTTAAGCTCTCCTTAAATACAGATGAGAATCCAGCGTGCCTCTTGGAGCTGCCGTTCCACTCTGGCCCTTACATTCTGCCTTGTGCTGCTGTATCTTTGAAGCTGTGATGATGACCTGGTTATCTTTATCCCCTTCTTAGGAAAATTTTGATTGAACCACATCCCAGCCACAGAGCCCAGTCATACCAACTGGCAACCACGGCTTGGTTCTTGATTTAGATACTGGCCATTGTTGGGACCACAGACACCAGCATAGGTGTGTCTCCAGTTGTCCAAGGTCAAGCCCACATCCATAAGCCTGTGTGTCAATGAGACTCTGTGCTGAGGAGCTCAGGGTTTGCAGGGCACATGGCCACAAAAACACTTAGTGATGCTTACCATCAGCAACAAACTTTGGGGGCAAAATGAAGGACTGATCTGCTTAAACACCATAGACCTGGCTATTCCTGTTCTCAGTTCTGACCTGGGCCCTGCTCTCAACCTCTTCCCTGATCACAACTGGCCCCAGCCCTGAGCCTTTATATTGGTAGTTTCTCCATCTCATTCATCAGCCTCCCCTCACCTACCAGCCCCACTGAAGATCAGTTTAGGAGAACATGACCTGATACCTCCCGTGGGGAAAATAGGTCATGGAGAGAAAGGTCAGGGGCTTAGTCCAGGTGAAAACTTGGCAGATTTCTGCAAAGGACTGGGGTAAGAGAGGCCTAGTACTGTCCTTTGCCACTGCTGACACCAGGGAAAATCAGATGAGGTTCTAAGGGGGGAAAGAGATCACAAAGACGTGTCACAGTCTCTTGTTTAGGAATAAGAGCTCTCTGGTTGGTGTAGTTAATTAAAATTACAGCTCAGAAGCCTGTCTTCAAATTAAGTACTGTCTTCACTGTGTTTTTCCCTGAGTGTTGAGGGGCATTTCTTCTGCCCCAGTTCTTTGCTTAGTGATGAGTCCCAGGATCTTGCTGTGACCTGGTCTGAGAATGGGTATATAGAATGTTCCAGAGTATTTTAAGCTCTGGTAAGTGCCTAAAGGCTCCTAATTAATCTAGGAATGAATGGTTCACTGGGCATTGTAGTGTCAAAGATTAATTGGAGACTGAGGTCTCTTAGCAAAGAAATGTACACTTTTCTCCCTCTTCTCTTACTAGTTTGTTGTTGTTGTTGGATGGCTTTTGTTTGCTTCTGGGTCAGATCCAGCACAGTGTTCTCTGCGCCAAACATCATTTCCCACTGGGAAGTATGTCTGGCCCAGAGAGTGTTCAGTCCTAGAGGGCTCAGTGTTGCTGGTGCTGTTGGGAGAGTAGGGCCCTGTGCTGGGGTGGGGTCTGGGCTCCAAGAAGTCCTGGCAGCCAGGTTTCCCCAAGTCCCAAGTTTAGTCACCTGGCTCTGCCCCTAGTCACCGGCCACCACAGGGCTTATCAGGCACCTACTTGCCAAGGCAGCATCTGAGCCAGGGAGAGGGCTTCTCATCACCCCATTCTCTAGGGCACCTTTAACCTGAGGGTTTCCAGGTAGGTCCAGGTGTGTGGGATTTTGAAGGCTGTTCATTTTGTGAATGACCTGATGACCTCTTTTCATCTCTCTGTCTTCTTCTTTCTGATTTTTTTCGTTACCCTTCCCATTGTCACGCTTTACTGAAATCCAGTCAAAGCTAATAATACTTTCCAAGGGTATCAGCTGCTTTGGCTGATAAGATACTTAATTGTGTTAAGTGTCTTTATAACCAGTGAATGAAATCATTAGGAAAAACCGAGAACAAAATCCTTTTTGTTGTGGAATTTTACAACACTTGCCTCCAGTTATCAGCACTTTTATTTATTGTTTCCCGCCACTGTCCTCCTTGTTTAGTCTTTTTGTGGAGTATTTTAGAGCAAATTTCAAATATTGCATGACATCACATCTAAATACTTCAAAAGGTAACTTTAACCAGTGAGAATGAGAACAAAAACAAGCCCTCTAATTGCTCGCTCCCCCGCAAGCCACAATACCGTTTGTAACACCCAATAAAATTAACATTAATTTCTTCGTATCAGAATCCAAATAAGGTCCACACAGGGTTACTTGGTGTGCAGGTATTTTAGGAATGACTTTTTAATTTAGAATTTTTCAGGGATTAAGGTGTCTTTGCTAGTTGTTGAGTGCTTCCTGTGGGCCTGATGATGGTCCCAGATTCTCACTATGTCCAGCAGGGTGTTCTACCCATTTTACAGATGTGGAAAGGAGTATAGCATTTGGCCCTGGGTCATGAAGCCCCGACTGGACCGGATGTGTTAGCCTTTGCAGCGTGAGTTTATGGAGGCCAGGGTTTTCTGTTTAGGTGCAGGCCATGAAAGCATTTTCTGTTTTCTGTTGCCTCCTTCCAAAGGGAAGGCATCCTCTGTAGAAATGTTTGAAAATAATTGCTCTGAATGTTTGGACTTCTGGGGTGATCCATATGGTTTCTGAACATTATGCTTCTGCAAAACAAGCTTCCATTTATGCCTGTGCTCCAGCGCGGGCGTGTCCGAATGTGCTCCGCTTTTCGTCTGAAGCAGAAGTGGTTTTGGATATGCCTCTACTATTTGAAATGACTTCTGGGGGGAGATGACAACTGAGCAGAGAACAGCCTGGTCTTCTGCTGAGTCCATGCTAAGTCCTCACATCCATTCCTCATCNTGGTTGTGTGTGTGTGTATGAGATATGTAGATAAGATCTGGTCTAAAGAGGATTAAAGCACCTATGCTATGCATAGACTTGTGGTTCAGATGGTAAAGAATCGGCCTACAATGCAGGAGACCCGGGCTTGATCCCTGGGTTGGGAAGATCCCGTAGAGAAGGGAATGGCTACCCTCCCCAGTATCCTTGCCTAGAGAATTCCGTGGGCAGAGGGCCTGGCGGGGCACAGTCCATGGGGTTGCAGTGAATTGGACACGGCTAAAAGACTAACACTGAAACTAAAAAGTTAGAAGAACATCTTTGAATTTTCTTATTGTCGTTTTCCAAATTCTTCTGTATCATCAGAGAACTAAGGAGAAAATGAGTAACTGTCTAAATTTTGCAGGGAAAAATTAAGAGAAGGTTAGACTAAGATAATTGTCCAATTCGAAGGAGCTTGTCTTGGATCAAACTCCCACAGCAAGTTACCTGACTTTGGACAGTTTTCATTTTCAGGAGAGAAAATTATTCATGTCCTATTTCCCTGGTAGCTCAGCTGGTAAAGACTCTGCCTGCAGTGCAGGAGACCTGGGCTCGATCCCTGGGTCAGGAAGATCCCCTGGAGAAGGAAATGGCTATCCACTCCAGTGTGCTTGCCTGGAAAATCCTATGGACAGAGGAGCCTGGCAGGCTACAGTCCATGGGTTGCAAGAATTGGACAGAACTTAGTGACTCAACCACCACCACCTATAATAGTAACTTCATGCTTTTCACATCAGAACATGTTGACCTATACAGCTTAGTCATTTTATTTTAGTTTAAAATCACTGTTAAGGGCAGTGATGTTTTTAATAATAGTTAAGATTCAGTGACTGCATTTGATGGGGGGAGAAGTCGGTTATTTTGAGCCTGGACTGGTCCTGGATGCTGAATCAGAGTTGATCAGGACCAATGCAGAAAACGTTACTTTCACACCTATGGGATCTCAGNCACCTATAATAGTAACTTCATGCTTTTCACATCAGAACATGTTGACCTATACAGCTTAGTCATTTTATTTTAGTTTAAAATCACTGTTAAGGGCAGTGATGTTTTTAATAATAGTTAAGATTCAGTGACTGCATTTGATGGGGGGAGAAGTCGGTTATTTTGAGCCTGGACTGGTCCTGGATGCTGAATCAGAGTTGATCAGGACCAATGCAGAAAACGTTGCTTTCACACCTATGGGATCTCAGTAACTCACGTTTTTTCTTTGAAATGATTAATACGTGATATTTCTGACTTGTTAGATTTACCTTCATCCTTCTTTCATAGCGCTTGTTCTTCCTTTCTGTTTACTTTTTGTCGCTGAGTCTGATGAAGTCTTAGAAGTCTCTTCCACTCTTAAGCCTGTCTGGATTTAAAATGTGTAAGTGGGACATTTAGCCACAGAATTGGGGTGCCGACTGTCACACCAAGACTCTTTCTTCGAGTCTCTGCAGTGATGGGGAAAGGCCATTCACAGGGGGGATAGTTTTGATTCTTAGCCTCAGAATATGAGGAACTCTGCATCGGTGGGTCTGTCAGACCCTTTCTGGGCACTGAGATGTTTTTCTCTGCATTATATTTATTGGAAATAAAAGTAAGCCAAGTGGGTTTACATACCTCCCAGTGGCCAGAGAGTTGCTCCTCTGCCTTCAGCGTTTTCGTGAAAATGCAAGGACACCGGTCATTATACTGGCCTGGGCTATGCTGGGATCATCAGCATAGTCAAGTCATTATGCTGATGCTGGCAGGAGGTCCTAAAACTCTTGGGGCTATTTCTTCTGTAGTGAATGGCCTCCGATTGCTGTGCTTTTGAGTTATCTTTTTTGCTTTTCATCTTTTTTCTGCCTCTTCTGTGGTGCAAGTGGTGCTGGAGATAATGGTAGGGGCTTCACAGATCGAATTTCCATTTGTTGTGGACATGATTCACCCTACTCTGTATCACGAAGAAGGCTTGTGCATTCCGCCTCCTCTCCTTCTGTCTTCCCATCTTGCAGGGAATGGTCTTGTTGACCTCACAGAGAAGACCAGCCTCCACCCAGAGGCAAAAGCATCAAGGTAGAACTTAATAGCCTACTTTTAACATTTACCAATGATTTGTAAAAGGAATGCCAATCCCATAACTCAGCAGTGACAACAGGTTTCTTCTAGAGTAAACTCATTTTAGTTTACAAAGTCTGAAGAAAAATCACAGTGCACGTGGAGAGCAGGTCAAGCGAAACTGGCTTCCTTGGTTCTTCCCGGCCCACCTTGGTTCTTAAACGGCTGAAGTTGGGAAGGATGGGCTTTCCCCAAGAACTCTGTCTGTACCACTATAGCGCTCACAGCAATCTTGTGAAAAATGAAGATTCTGAGTCAGCAGATCTGGGCTGGGGCCCGAGTTTCTGCATTTTAAAAACATAATTTATTTCTTTTTGACTGTGCTGGGTGTTAGTTGCTACACGGGCTTTTCTGTAGTTGAGACAAACAGGGGCTACTGTCTAGTTGCGGTGCATGGTGAGTCGGCTTCTTGTCCCAGTGGCTTCTCTTTTTGCAGAGGACGGCTCTAGAGTGTGTGGGCTTCAGTAGTTACAGTCCCCAGGCTGTCGAACGCTGGCTCAGTAGTTGTAGCATACGGGCTTAGTTGCTCCGAGACATGTAGGATATTCCTGGGCCAGGGATCAGACCCATGCCTCCTGCTTGGCAGCTGGACTCCTAACCACCGAGCCACCAGGGAAGTCCAGTTTCTGTATTTTTAACAGCTCCGTCCGAGGTGATGCAGACATGGTGGCCTCTTGTGACTCTAGGTTTGGTCCACAGACCAGCAGCATTAGCATCCTCAGGGAGCTTGCTGGAGATGCCAAGCCTGGACCAGCTGTATCAGCAGTCCCCAGGAGTCTCTGGGCGCATTCTCGTTTGGGAAGCCCCGATCATTCATGCTGCTGGGGGGCCGAGGGGAGGTCCTCAGTGCATAGTGAGCCCTGCTGAGCAGGCAGTTGGATCCCATGCCTGAATTCCTCCCCTGGAAGCAAGGTTTCATTTCCTGCTTTCCAACCCATTTCACAAAGAGTTTCTGGAAGGATGTTTCCAGGCCTGGCATGCCCTCTCTTGGGGGTACCCTTTCACATTTCCAGAACTTTCCATTCTACTGCATGCCCACCTCTGCTCCCGTCTGCATTTTGAAACTCACGTCCTCTGTTTAGCTGCCTCCCTGTCTGGATTCTCGGAGGCAGACGCCAGCGGCTGGTGTGCGGGGACAAGGGACATCTATCTTTCCTGGTGTGCTGCTCCCAGAGGACACAGGTTCCTTGACAGATGTGTTCTGGCTGCAGCCACTCAGGGTGGGGTGAGGAGTTGTGTGAAAGGCTGGGCGCACGAGGCTTTAAAAAATCGCCATGAGGATAGTGTCCCCTGGGCGACAGACGAGATGAGAAAGGACCGAGCTCAGCAGCGTGCCAGCTTCTTGGCCCTGTGGCCAGCTGTGTGCAGAGGAAATGGGGATCAGAGTTCCGGGGGCTCTGAGAGTAGGGGCTGCAAGACCATTATAACGATGACAGCCTACAGGTGACCGATTGTAGTTGAAAGGTGGCTGCAGCCCTATCTCTCATCTGACCTGCTTTTCTCTAATGGGACTCTGCCACACCACTGCTAAGAGGTGGAGTCAGCTCCCCTGTTTTAAATCGGGGCTGACCTTCTGTCACCCAGTGATGCTACAGGACTTTGGAGACTGGGTCAGAAAAGTCACTCAGCTCCTGCCTGGACCTCCGGAGACCTGCGTTCCAGAGGAAGCCAGCAGCCATGAAAAATTCTGACTATGCTGACTCTGTCGTGCTGGAGAGATGTGTGCGTTGCTCCAGATGGCGGTTGCCAGCTGAGCTCCTGGTTGACAGCCAGCACCCACGTAATGGACCTTTCTGATGTCCAGCCTGGTCAAGCCTTCGGTGATGNGTTCCAGAGGAAGCCAGCAGCCATGAAAAATTCTGACTATGCTGACTCTGTCGTGCTGGAGAGATGTGTGCGTTGCTCCAGATGGCGGTTGCCAGCTGAGCTCCTGGTTGACAGCCAGCACCCACGTAATGGACCTTTCTGATGTCCAGCCTGGTCAAGCCTTCGGTGATGCAGCCCCAGCTGATGTCTAACTGCTGTGACCATGTGAAGTGAGCTCTGCCTAGCTAGACCTGTCTCAATTTCCTGATCCACAAAATCATGAGCAAAAGAAGACAAGTGGTTTAAGACATTAAGTTTTGGGGTAATTTGTTATGCATCCAGAGTAATTGGAGTATTCTGGAAGCTTTAGGTTTCATAAGTATATTCTTGAAGTGTTAGTCATTCCATTGTATCTAACTCTTCTGTTACCCTGTGGACTGTAGCCCACCAGGCTCCTCTGTCCATGAAATTTTCCAGGCAAGAACTGGAGTGGGCTGCCATACCTTCTTTCATGGGAAACTTCGTGGCCCAGGGATCGAACCCAGGTCTCCCACATAGCAGGAAGATTCTTACCATCTGAGCCACCAAGAATGCCAACATACTCTTTAAAATAACTTGCAAATAAAATTCTTTTTACTTAGTTATATTTAAAATGCTTTTAAAATACCCAAGTGCAGTGAGTAGGTTGTTGCAAAATGAAATCCACTCCTCACCACCACCTCCCCCCCCAAAAGCCTGGAAACTGTCTAGAAAACAGTTTTTTACTAGAAAACTATCTAGTAAAAGCTTGCAGTTGGAGGCTAGAGTAAAATGATAGAGTGACAAAGTGCTGGTTTCTGTTTGTGCTCTGTTAGGTACTTTATATTTGTTCATTTAAGTTTTATTTCCACTCTGTAAGGTGTGCCCATTTTACAGATGGGTGGACTGAGGCTCAGAGATGTTAACGAACTCACTAAGAGCCACACAGCAGGGGCTGGGATTTGAACATGGATGAGACTGACTCCAGTGCCTGTCCTTCAGCAGATGGAAGAATTGTTAATGTAGAGAGCTAAATTTCTAAGTCTCCTCTTCTTGTGGACAAGGGTGCTGGGAATCTTGAAGAATTTTCTTGTTTAGTGCTGGGCCCTTCAGAATCTGGGGAATATTTTAAAATTCACGTACGAAGCCCAGTCCATACCAAGGCTATAGGTCTGGGGTAGAGTGTCTCTGAAAGTTCTAACCCTTCTTCACTTGTCACCTCCGACCTAACCCAACCTCCCATGTTGTAGGGGGCTTCCCAAGTGGCACTAGTGATAAAGAACCCACCTGTCAATGCAGGAGATGTAAGAGACAGGATTCAGTCACTGGATTGGGACGCTCCCCTGGAGACGGGAATGGCAACCCACTCCAGTTTTCTTACCTGGGAAATCCCATGGACAGAGGAGCCTGGTGGGCTGCAGTCTAGGGGGTTGCAAAGAGTTGTTCATGACTGAAGCGACTTAGCATGCACGCACTCACGCACCCAGGCTGCAGGTGAGGACATTGAAGCCCAGTGAGAAGTGCGTTGTTCTGAGGCCAGAGCAGCGTAATGGTGGAGCTCGGGCAGAAAGCAGGTTTCCCTGCACCCAGATGGCATGCACCTTTGTGTCTTGGAGGAGGCTTGGCGGGCTGTTAGCAGAAATTACTTTACACATCAATGCAGGGGTCTCAGGACATTGCAATAAGATCCTATGGTAGATATGTTCTGGGCTGAGTGCTGAGTGAAACAGTCAGGGGCCAGCACCACTTTCTTCTTGAAGTTTCATAAATACACGGACAGAAGACAGAGTTTTACAACGTGAAAAACCTCAGTTGTGGGGAGAGAGAGGGGAGGAGAGGAACAGAGGGAGACGTAGAGAGGGAGGGACATGTACATAGAGACACGAAAGACAGATTGAACTTTAGGTCTCGTTTAGATATAGACATGATAGAATTCAGTGTGAGGCTGATGAGACAGAGGCTTTTTTTTTTTTTAACAGTAGCAGCTGTTCAAAGTCTGGAACAGACAGTAGATTCTGCAGTCACTGGAGAGTCATTGAGAGTTCCACCCTGCTGGGCTCTGAAGACATAGCCCTGGAGAGTGACCCAGCCTCCCTGCCCTCCCAGTGTCGCTGGGCATACAGACTAATGGTCAGGCAAAGCCCCAAGTCTAGGGTAGAAACCAAGACTCTCAGACTGCTGACTCTGTCCCAGGGCTGGAATGGTTTTACGATGACCCACCATCTAGGTTTTTTCTGAGATTGGGGGTTTTCCTGGGATATAGGACTTACAGTGCTAAAACCAGGAGTGAAGTGAAAGTTGCTAAATCCTGTCCGACTCTGTGCGACCCCATGGACTATACAGTCCATGGAATTCTCTAGGCTGGAATACTGGAGTGGGTAGTCTTTCTCTTCTCCAGGGGATCTTCCCTATCAAGGAATCGAAATGGGGTCTCCTGCATTGCAGGCGGATTCCTTACCAACTGAGCTATGGGGGAAGCCCATGAGAGTCCTGGGCAAACTGAGACTGTTGGTCACCTGGCTGGTCTCCTAAATGAGACGACTGCTGACCTCCAGCTCCCGTCCCCCAACTCCCTTCCTCCTCATCTTGGCAATGGTACCCCATTTCCTGAAAGCCCAAGCCAGAGCCCTTGGACTCAGCTCTGCCCATCACCCCTGCCCCCGCCTGTGCGTGTTCTTCCACTTTCTGCCCTGCCTTTTGCTCCTCTCTGCAGGCATCTCTTGTTGGGACAGCTGCCCTGACCTCCTCACTGTCTCTGCCCTTCTCTGTTCTGCTCCAATGGCCCGTCTTCACCACTGTTCATTTCATTCCATGCTTTTCTGCCAAATTCCTCCCTGGTTCAAAAGCCAGATTCCTCAGTCTGGCACACAGGCCCTGACTCACCCAGCCACATCTGAAGCCACTCTGAACCGGATTCACCAGTTGGAGAATTGGGCTGGAGAGCTGGGAGGGGGCCCAAGGGCTGAAAGCTGGCTAAACTGTTGTTCTTCCCTGCAGGTTTTCTCTTGGTGGTGATTCTTTTCATCCACCTGGGTGTTGCGGGTTCCCAGGGTGAGAGAGGGGTCGGGAGGTGGAGGCTTAGAGCTTTCTGGTTCCTTAACAGCAGTCACCCATCCCCCTCCCGCTTCCCTGCTTCTTTCCTTTCCTCTGCTGTCACTCCTGTCCCAGCCTTCTCCTTTCTGGAAACTTCTTTCTCTCGCTCTGCCCCCTCGTGGTGGTGATGGTGGAGGAGAGCCATCTGGAGTGACGTGGAGGAGGAACACCGCAGGTTCTTTCTTCTAGTCCTGTCTTCTGCTCCATCCCCCTCACTCCAACTCAAGTCCATTTTGTCCCCAGAGACTGCTTTTGGCCTGGCCTTGCCCCCGTCCAGCCACCATTCTGGACTTCAACTCCCAGTTCCCTTTGGAGCCCCAAGTTCTTAGGGTCTTTGTCTTCCTCTTAGCTCTCCTCTTGCACCCGCCGTTGGTCCTAGCAGGCTGGTGGTGACAAAAGGCCCTACAGTCCTTGTGATTCTTCCATCTTTCCCCTGCTGGAGCTGCCTGTGAACCATCAGCTGGGCAGCCTGTCCTCCTCTCCCCAGGGACCAGTCCGTCCACTCTGAGCTCTTGCGTAAGCTGCCTCCTCCCCAGTGCTCAGCCCTCACGCCTCTTTCTTTGTTTTGTTTCAGTTTTACAGAGTTTTTGGATCCTTTCCAGAGAGTCATCCAGCCAGAAGAGATCTGGCTCTATAAGAATCCCCTGGTGCAGTCAGACAACATCCCCACCCGCCTCATGTTTGTAAGTACCTGTGATTTCGTGGTTGATGGGACCACTCCCCCGAGTGTGAGCCACATGGGTTTTCACTTCTGTTTTTCTACCCTCTGCTGATGACAGCGAGCAGCCTGAAGAACAGAGGTGAACGGCCCAACAAATTAAAATTCAATTCCAGATCAGGAGGGTTTACCGCTTGGTCATGTGAGAAGCAATTGCCCGAGGCTTTGGACAAGAAGGGCCCTGCTTACTTGAGCTAAACCCGAACTGTTTCCAAATACTTCGAGTAGAATAAGATGAGCAGCTAGTGAACAAAGTTGCCTGTTCCATCTTCTTTTAAAGCAGATCTCAGTTTAGCCATCCGCAGACACCATTAAGCTGCCCTGTTAACCGCTTTTCTGGGTTTGGCTGGTCAGTTAACCGGTGATGAGACCACTGTGTGTGACTCAACTCTGGATAGCATCTCTGATCCTAAGATTAATGGGCTCACACCCAAATAATTGGTGCATATATTGGGACTAATTTTACCTCTTCTTTCTACTCCATGTTGATTACAGCCTTTTACACTTTCCCTACTACGGGTTTTCCTGGTGGCTCGGGTGGTAAAGAATCCACCTGCAAAGCAGGAGCCCTGGGCTTGATCCCTGGGCCGAGAAGATCCCCTGGAGAAGGGAATGGCAACTCCAGTACTCTTGCCTGCAGAATCCTGTGGATGGAGGAGCCTGGCAGGCTATAGCTCATGGTGTCATAAAGAGTGGGACACGACTGAGTGGCTAACACTTGTGTGCTGGTCGCTTGCTGAAAGCTTAGGAAGGATTTTCTCATTTAGACCTACCTTGATTGAGGGTGGGAGGAGAAGGGGACGACCGAGGATGAGATGGTTGGATGGTATCACCGACTCAATGGACACGAGTTTGAGTAAACTCCTGGAGTTGGTGATGGGCAGGGAGGCCTGGCGTGCTGCAGTCCATGTGGTCGCAAAGAGCCAGACACAATTGAGCGACTGAACTGAACTAACTGTTTCCCAGTGCGGAAGATGTCATTATTGTCTGAATTTTGCAGGTGCAGACCTGCATCCCAGAGAGATGAGAGAGCTTGCCCAAAGCCACACAAGCTAGAGAGTGGGAGAGCCCAGATTTGCACCCAAGCACCCAGCTCTGATCCCCGCTCTCAGCTAGGAGGTTGCCCTGCAGTCTGGAGCTGAGTGTTCAGGACTCCTTGCTAAGGCTCACCAGCTCCTGGAGAATTGCTTTAAGGCCTTTCTGTGGCAGAGGAAATATTGAAGCTTGGTCTTGTGACAGAACAAGAATGTAGCTTTTGGATGGGCAATGCTGTAGCCTGAAGCTTTTGCCTATTGACCAGCCATCGTGTGTCCTGTCTCTGGGAACTCAAGTGTGTGTTCCAGAGCTTTTATAGAGCACACGAGGGATATTTTTGCACTTTGAAAGAAATCCTTCTGATTTGGGGAGGAAATCTTGTTCATCAGTGATTGGAAAGATCACCAATGATTGTTTCAAAGATGATTGGAAAGACCTTTGAGTCTTCAGACATCCCCAAGTGTCCAGAACACTACATGAACATCACCGTCTTGTTTTTATTGCTTTTTCATAATTACCTTCCTGCTGGAAAGTAAACCAGATTTTTGTGAATATCAGAGAAATTGAATAATGTAGGGTTCTTATGAGTTGGGCATTGCCTTACATCTGTGTATTAAAATCAGATTTTTCTTTTCCCATTTCTGTTCCAACTCACATCTTCCATAGACCCTAGAAATAAGGTAGCTAACATCACTAGTTTACTCCATGGTTTTAGTAGGAGGAGCTTCTGTTTATCACTTATCCCCATTTTCAAAGATTTCACATTTTGTGTGCTGTAAAACCCAATTTGGAGATGCCTGTTCATATGGGATGTTGCGATGAATCTGTGGCTGTGTCCTAGATTTATGAACAATGGGTTGTTTTGAAGTCTAGATACAAATGCCACAAATATCCTGGCTGCAGACACAAATAGGAGGGAGCACATTTGCATGTTGGCAGTGGAGGAAAGGAGGCAGTAAAGGAGTAATTCAGTGCTGTGATTCTCAGAGAATAGAAGGGCATTCAGCCGCAAACACTGATTTATACCCTCTAATCTCCTAATGAAATAAGTTCAACCTTTTGTTTTGTTAATAGTTGTTGATGAATTTCATTCATTCGGTCGCAAGATTTAGTGCGACTCCATAATAACACAAGGAAAGCAGTAGATACGTTTAGAATATGTGCAACGCAAGATGAAAAATGCTTTGTCACCACATAAATTAGATTTGTTCTCCTGGGTTTTATTGAGAGTTTAATATAAGATATCATTTGTCTGCTTTTGATCTCTACAAACCTTATGGTGTTTCTAAAAGAATGTCTAAGAGAACATATTTGCAGTGTTTTTTAAAAAATCGCTTGGCTTTCTTAGAAAGCTCCAGTTTCATTACTTAACACATAAATAATCCTGGGGTCTCCTCCATTTTTGTGTAGAACGTTTTACTCTAAAGGCAAACTTTCTAAGAACCAAAGTTTTTTAAAGGCAGCTGCTGTGAATCCAGGTTTCTTTGCGAAGTCAGTGTTTCTGGAGTTATGCTTATTTGTGTGCATGTCTGTTTTAAAAGAGCTACTTGGTCGAATGTTACAAAAATATTATCAGAAGGTTAGGGAATTAGGTAAGGAGTGAACGGTAATGACATCACCTGGCTGGCATTTTCTCTGTCTTTGGCACCATCAGCTAAGGTGAGTGTATCTGTCAACATGAAACTTGAGTGTGGTTGGCCCGTGGGATTCCAAGAGCTTGTTTCCCTTGATGCCCCTGGGCTCCTGTGGACCAGAGAGGAAGGCTGAGAACTCTCTTCTCATGTACAGGTCTTGACTTTAACATTTGCTGGATATCTCCAGGCTATCAGCCGCTTCCTTATTCAGAAGAACATGCTTCTTTTCTGAACGTGTGGAGTGTATCAGCGCATCTTTGAAAGCCTGCTTTTTAGTGTAGGAAGACTACTCAGTTGGTATTTGTTATTGCTTTTCAGCATCCTCTCTGTTGTTGCCTGTAGTATCTTTGTCCAGAGAACACTTCCAGGATGGGGAAAGCCATAGGCATTGCAGGGGATGTGAAGTCAAATCAGACTTGACCCCTGCAGGCTCGCGAGGACGATGGCACCCTGAAGCAAAGTGGAATCTGAGAAAGAGTGGAGGAGAGGCTCAGGTGCACTTTTAGGGATGTTCATGCCCATCCTCATCATTGTCCTCCTCCTTCTCAGCACCATGGTAGTCACAGCAGCAGCTAGCGTCTCTTGAATACAGCAACTGTGCTCATCACTTTACNAAAAGCCCTCTAATCCTCCAGGGGTGCTTGTAAGCAGGAGTGCCCTCAGTACGGCCACTTGCAGGCCAACTCGCATGACACATTGCTTTGCATTTCTTTATCAGAACACAGTCTGGCTTGTCTTTCCGGCTCTCCTCTCAACCTTGCATTGCCATGGGATGCTGTTGATGCAACCCTTGTGAACCGGATGCCTTGGATTCTTGTTAATCAACAAGCCAACCCCCCGTGGTTGGGGTCATTCATTTCCTGCTCGGCCAGCCTTTCATGCCTCTACTCTCAGCCCAGCCTTCCCTGTGGTGTCGGTGAGAGGTCCCCTGATTGGGTCCCCTGGAGGTTGTGCTATGCAAATGGACATAGTGATTGGTTCACTTTACTTCCAGAAGGTTGTGACACTTTCCACCCAGATCCTCGCTCTCTTCTGTCTCCGTCAGGCTTTTGGATCAGAGAGGGAAGCTGCCAGCTGTTGGTGTTTCCATCACGCCACACCTTTTCTAGCTCAGCCACTTGAAGCTTTTCAGAGCATTGCTCTGCGCTACAGTAAACCCAGCTGGGGCCGAGGTTGTGGACGTGCATGGTGTTCTGGATTGATGTCGTGGTCTCTGAACTTCCTCAAGGGCATTGGGAGATCAGCTAGTGATGCTTGTTCCTGAAGACCTTTTCTGTGCAGAGGCCTTGCCAGGACCAGGAGGAGAAGGAGTTCAGCCCTGCTGGGGAAACGCAGCAGTGAGCCTGTGCTGGGCCAGCCCTAACAAGAAAAGACCCCTGTCATCTCAGGGCAATCTCACAGCCTGTTAATCGTCATGGCTTTGAGAGAATCCTGCAGCAATGATGGCCCAGGGAATTCTCCCTCCTCTCTGCAAAGGAAACCTCTCAGCAGTGCTCCAAGCTTGTGAGAGAGAAGGGAGGCCAGCATTTTAGGAAGGAAGGGTCTGTGCATGCAGAGTATAATCAGCAGATCTCTCCAAGTTCCTCCATGCTTGCTTCCAGGTTACACACCCCGTTGCCTGCTGGGTGTTTTAATGGTGGTCTGGTGCTGCTGACTTGTGCCCCACTCTGCACCTGGGGGACACATCCCTCCTTTCCAGCTATTGTAATGTGGCCCATCCTCTGCTTTGGGGACTAGTTTCCCTTTGACAGAGGTGCTCATTTGAACTGGGCCCTCCCATTCTCTCTGCTTCCCCATGACTTGATACAAGCAGGTGGGTTTCTTCTCTCTATCTCAGTGGCCTGTGCCCTTGGTGACTGTGTTACTGTTCACAGTCCTTTCCGTTTGTCTCCCCATGATCATGAACTGCTCCAGGCAGCTCCTTCCCGAAAGTGGCCCTCCACCGCTGTTTCCTTACATAAATCTCAGCTAGTATTGAACAGTTAATACTTGCCAAAGGGAAATGGTAACTCACATGCTTTATTATTCAACAAAGCAATGGAACAGGACATCGATAGGTTTTTATTGCTTATGCGAAGCATTTGACCTTCTATCGCGCTGACCTGCCTTTTGTGTAGTCTTGATAAACACAAGAGAGAGATGCAGGGGCCTTGCAGGGAAGACTCCATGACTCATTTCACCTGCATCCTCTGGACAATCTGTGCTTCATCCAGCAAAGTCCTTCCAAGATGCTTAGAGAAATTCCCCAGGCTGTCTATTTTTGAAGAATGTCATCCAGAAGTACCTACTGGTTTAGGTGGCAGAAAGAACCACCTGGGCAAACCTTTTCAAACACCAGTAATGAGGTATTGAGATACTTCACCTTCTTAGAAATAGTGATTTGTTTGGTAATAAGTGGACAGTCATCAGCAGGGGACAGGTCAACAAGGAGGTGATGCCTGAGTGGGCATGCGTGTATTCAGAGGGATTCTTCAGCTGCTCTGATTAGAATTATGTCTGAGAAGGTTGTCAGAAGGAAATAAAATGTTATGTTTCTTTGCTACCAGTAAAAGAAATTCTACATGCTGTAGTATTAAATCTGTTCTATCAGGTCAGAACATGATACATGGGCTTCTCTGTGATACTGAAAATTTCAGTCTAGGAGGAGAGATAAATTTCATATCATAGGGGCTTGGAATTTTATGAACTTTCAGTCTCCAAAGTCCAGTTCTAATTATGTTTTACTCTAGCCGCTCAAAGTTCCCTCCTTGTAAAAAAGCATTGGTTCGTATCTCTATGGTCATAGATTAAATAGCGTGATGGAAAAGTAATGATAATGATGATGGTAACGGTGATAATTTTGATCTGAGAGCCAGCTGGTTATTTTTCTGTTTGTTGATTTTGTTTTGTAGCCGTGTCCTTGGCTCTTGCTTTGAATGGAGTCTGCACAAACACTATTAAATTGATAGTGGGAAGGTAAGTTCCAAAAATTAACAAGTAGTGACTTAGAGTCTCAAGGTCAGCCGTGTAGAAACCTTGGCCGCAGGAAACCGGATGGGATGGATTGGAGCTCATCTGGTTTTCCCTTAAATTGTTGTCCTTCTGGGGTTTCTGTCCTCAACTCAGATCTCTCCTCTCCTTTGAATGATGAGCTCACTATTTCAATAAGCAGGACATTAATAGTAAAGAAGTATCTAAGGACTATACTTTCTTGGGGACCAAAGTCAAGAAAGCCGTTTCCATTTCCAGCCCACTGGTATTCCAGGGCCTCACCAGACACCCTCTCACTTGTCAGTTTTGGCATCTGAAAAATAGATAATCTTGCTTATTTATCTTTCTCTCTGGGATAAACAATATGGATTAGTATTTGAGCTGTGACTCATGACACATTTCTCTTACCCTCCTGGGAGATGATTTCTATTTTCTGTTTATCTTGCCTTCTCCCTCAAATGCTCTGGAAATGAGCTAGTCTCTGTAGAGAAAAACAGTCAAAAGATCTGAGTTCGAGACCTGACTTGGGCCCTGACTAGCTGTTGGCCTTGGACAGGTTGGTTTCCCTCTCAGAGCCTCAGTATTTGGCAATCAGGTACTTGGTGTGCAGTCCTGGTCAGGCAACGAGGGGGCAGAAGCTGGATATAGATTGCTCAGCAAGTGACCTCAGGCTGCATTGTCCTTCCAACTTTCTGTGCTTAGAGCTGCTGAGGGCCCAATGAAATGCTGGCTCCCGGGTCCTCTCTGAGGCTCCGGTTCAGCAGGTGAATAGCCACACTTAGAGACACACATAGGGGAGAGACAGCACACCAACAGTTCTGATAGATTATTGATAATTGATATGTTATAGATACTGATAGATTGTTATTGGGCTCAGATCCCAGAGCTAGGGGACCAGTGAGCCCTTATAGTTCAGTGAGAACCATATGAACTGTAACCCAGTATGTGCAGAAAAGGGAGACTGTGTTTACAGTGTTAGAAAAATCTTGTCCATGGCAGGCATCTGGCAGAGTTAGTTGAATTCATGTGAAGAATCCGCCATCACTCACCGCAGTGAGAATCTGCACTTGCGTGAAGTGGCCACACGTGGGCTGTGGTGTGTAGGTGCAGGAATCCAGTTGCCAGGCTTCAGAGCTTGTCTTTGCCACTTACAGGTTGTGTGTGACCTTAGGCAGGAGAGTGATCTTTCTAAGCCTTCATTTTCACACGTGTGAAATGAAGGAAGTTCCAGGACCTGCCCCAGGGTTGTCATAAGAATCGTATGATGTGACCCATGGGTGGTACTTAATGCTGGGTCTGGTATGCAGTAAGGACTCAGTACATGTTAGCCATGATTGTGGCAGGTGACTCGGCCTCAGGGCCTACTTCCTTCCCCTACAACCTGGACCAAGAGCTGGCCAGGTGACTGTGTGCCAAAGCTCGGAACTGAGTTTTCAGGTCTTCTCAGTGAAACCTGCTCTGTAAGGAAGTGTAGGCAGTTGGCAAGATACAGGGCCATGAGGAGCCTGGAGGCTTGGATCCTGACAGCAGCCTCCGAGTAGTGGAGCCATCGATGGAGCTATCGCTCCATCTTTATTTCACCAGCACTAAGCTCAGGTGGCTCCCGGAAGTCATCTCACTTGACCCTCAGTACCTCACTTTTGGGTAGGTATTATATCCCTCTATTGCAGATGTGGAGACTGAGGGTGGCTATGTGACTACCTAAGTCATAAAACTAGTAAGTGGCAGAGTGGGAGTTCCAGCCCAGATCTTTCTGACCCTGAAGCATGAGCTTTGCCTAAGCCCACGGTGTCTTCCGGTGGGGGCTGCGGTGTTGATGGCAGAAGAAGGAACTGGGGAAGCAGCAGGGGTCGGCGGGGTCAGCTGGGATTTGTTTGTGATGGCAGCGTTTTATATTGAAACTGTCCATGGTGTCTTTTGTAGACCTCGCCCCGATTTCTTTTACCGCTGCTTTCCAGATGGAGTGATGAACTCGGAAATGCACTGCACCGGTGACCCCGATCTGGTGTCCGAGGGCCGCAAAAGCTTCCCCAGCATCCATTCCTCCTGTAAGTCCCCTGGTTGGGAGACTGATTCCTAGGTCATGTCTCCTGATCCCTCTTTTTGGGAATTTAGGTGAGGGGAAAAGTATTGATACTTGGATGTCAAATGTGGTTCACTTTGCTTCACCATAGAGCGGTTGTCTTAGAAACAAGACATTCCCCAGGGAGAAATAAGCCTGAGACCAAGACTCTGAAGTTTACAAAACATTGTACGCGTGGCTCTTGTCAACTCAGCAGAGTGAAACTTGCGACACTTTACCCTTTGGCAGTATCCATTCAGGATCCGGACAGTCAAGGGAATTAACTGTGTTCCCTGGGACCTTATGCCTTTCAGCTCAGTGTTCTCTCCAGTTTACTCCTTCAATGAAAGTTTGTGTGTGTGTGTGTGTGTGTGTGTGTGTGTGTGTAGTGTACCAACATATAGCATATGTGTGTATATATATACATGCACATACACCCTCTCACCCCTAATATATAGTCTGATTATAGGTATGTAAGCTGGGACTTCCCTGGTGGCTCAGTCAGTAAAGCGTCTGCCTACAATGCGGGAGACCCAGGTTCAATCCCTGGGTGGGGAAGATCCCCTGGAGAAGGAAATGGCAACCCACTCCAGTATTCTTGCCTGGAAAATCCCGTGGATGGAGGAGCCTGGTAGGCTACAGTCCATGGGGTCACAAAGAGTCAGACACGACTGAGCAACTTCACGTTCACTGTCTTTCAAGCTGGGACCAGCCTTAAACTAAAGAATGTAAACCAGGTGCAGTGTGGGGTGATGGGCAGCACGCAGGCCTTTGAAGCGTGACAAATCCTGCTATGCAGATGCGAACTGTGACTTAACCTCTGTGCCTCAGTTCCTGCTTGTAGACTGGGGATGATAAGGCCTCCACTGTTAGTTGGAGTGAGGGTTAAAATAAGTGACGGTGACCACTGACATTTCTGGAGCGCCACCATGCCAAAGTGTTTCAGTGCCTTATCTTATTCAGTCCACTCCATGAACGTCAAGTACTTGGTATCATGCTTTAAATAAACCAAGTTATCCGTGTCAGAGTGTCCTGGTCACACCTTCTTTCATTCCATCAGTGCTTACCGAGTGACTCAGGTGCCAGACATTGTGACAGGTGCTGGGGACGTGGAGATAAATGAGCACAGCTCGTGTCTTGGGGAGTCTGTAGGCGGTGGCCAGCTGTGTATTTAGGCTGGTGATTCTGAAATCCTTGGAGAGGAATCAGGCCCCCAGGTGACCACTTGGGAGAGGACTGGCCGCTCTTATGACTTGAAATCCTTGATTCCCCACAGGTTGGACTGTTGACCTTGGTCAAGCCTGTTACCCTCATCCTTTTTCTTTTTTCTAAGTAGCTAATACACACCCTGATAGTGGCTGGACCAAGGAGTAACTGGATGGCCTTTCCTGCAGAGTGGTAGTTGGCCATTTTCGCTCAGAGTCACTAGAGATTAGGGCTTGTCAGCAATATCAGGGTGCCTGGCACTCTGAGTAACTCTCCATCAGCTTGTGCCATAGCACTGCCAGGCCTGGTTGTCCCCACTGTGTGCATAGGGACAGCGAGGCTTAGACAGACTCAGCAGATTATTCAAGGACACTAGCTGACCTTCCTGCCAGCCTCTAATGTGATAGTGTCTTGGGCTTTTGGTGGTTAAACCACAAATAAAACAAGATATTCACACTTTGGCCACCTGATGCAAAGAACTGACTCATTGGAAAAGACCCTGATGCTGGGAAAGACTGAAGGCAGGAGGAAAAGGGAAAGACAGAGGATGAGATGGTGGGCTGGCATCACTGACTCGATGGACATGAGTTTGAGCAAGCTCCAGGAGTTGGTGATGGACAGGGAAGCCTGGCGTGCTGCATTACATTGTATTGCAAAGAGCTGGACATGACTGAGTGACTGAACTGATTCACAATCCATGTTCATTTAAATAAATAACTCTTTTCTCCCCTAGTTTATTGGAGACTTTAGTGGGTTGAATTTAATGACACCAAAAAAATTTGTCTGGATTCTAGCCCACAGGACCTGTGAATGTGACTTTATGTGGAAAAAGAAAAGCGTTTGTAGATGTAGTTAAGGATCTCAACGTGAGCTCACCCTGGCTTTAGGGTGGGCTGTAAATCCAAGGAGAGATGTCCTTATAAGAGAAAGGCAGAGGAATATTGAGACTTAGAGATATGAGGAAGGAAGCCACGTGAAGATGGAGGCAGGAATTGAAGTGATATAGTCACAAGCCAGGAGAAGGCAATGGCACCCCACTCCAGTACTCTTGCCTGGAAAATCCCATGGATGGAGGAGCCTGGTAGGCTACAGTACATGCGGTTGCCCAGAGTCCGACATGACTGAGCGACTTCACTTTCACTTTCATGCACTGGAGAAGGAAACGGCAACCCACTCCAGTGTTCTTGCCTGAAGAATCCCAAGGATGGGAGAGCCTGATGGGCTGCTGCACAGAGTCGGACACAACTGAAGCGACTTAGCAGCAGCAGCAGTCACAAGCCAAGGAACCCTGGAGCCACTAAAAGCTGGACAAGGCAAGAAGGAGTGTCCCCTGAAGCCTTCAGAGGGACTGTGGACCTCCCAAAACCTTAATATGGGACTTCTGGTCTCCAGAACTGGGAGAGAATACATTTCTTCCATTTTCAGCCCCCAGGTTTGTGATAATTTGTCACAGTGTTATCCATCAGGCTTCTTGGCCTTCCCCAGTCAATAGGATAGACTGGAGGCCAGACAAGAAAACTGGCAAGCTTACTGGGGGCCCTTCTGGAGCAAGGGAGAGCGAGAACAAGCAACAGGTTTCCCTTAATCCCTGAGCAAGGGGGCTGGCCTGCTCCTTATATGGGGTGGGGGTAAGGATGTGTCCAGGATCAGGCCAAAGGGGTGGCTTAGGTTTTTGCCCACCCCCACTTTGACTTTTCACTTTCATGCATTGGAGAAGGAAATGGCAACCCACTCCAGTATTCTTGCCTGGAGAATCCCAGGGACAGCGGAGCCTGGTGGGCTGCCATCTATGGGGTCGCACAGAGTCGGATACGACTGAAGCGACGTAGTAATAGTAGTAGTAGGTGGTGGTGTGTGCAGGACCCTGCTTTTGCTCCCAACACTCTGTGCTCCAGGCTCCTCAGAAGTGGCCATTGGATTTCTTGGTCTCTTTGTATCTTTCGTCCAGAATTTGCCCCACCTGCGCATGTATGCAGTTACTTTTAGTCCCATGCANATACGACTGAAGCGACGTAGTAATAGTAGTAGTAGGTGGTGGTGTGTGCAGGACCCTGCTTTTGCTCCCAACACTCTGTGCTCCAGGCTCCTCAGAAGTGGCCATTGGATTTCTTGGTCTCTTTGTATCTTTCGTCCAGAATTTGCCCCACCTGCGCATGTATGCAGTTACTTTTAGTCCCATGCAGTTTCTTTGTATTCTGTTGCTCAAGGAGAGGTGTGTCCAGGTGCAGGCATCGCAGTGCTGCAGCGAAAGGTCCCAGGTCCCAGGCCTCTCTCAACAGCAGCCCTGAGTAAAGGAGGAGGAGATTTAGACTGAACACTTCCTGGTTAACAGAGCAGGTCTGGCTTTAGAGCCTTAGAGGCGGGGAGGGGAGATTGACAAAACGTGCGTCCTGAGGTTAATAGGGCCAGGGGTACAGCATGCATGAAGGCTTAGGGTACACGGTGCTTCTAGGCTCTAGTCATTCCTGGTATTTATGATCGAGCATCTGTTTGGAATATCAGTTCCTCTCTATGTTTCTTCTTCCTCTCTGAAGTCATGCTTTAAGTCAGTCTATTTTGGAGGTTGTGTAGGTACCAGTTGGAGGAAGGCCTGCTGTATTGATTTCCTGTCTACTTGTTATCACGAATTTCCCGGCTGGCATTTTTTAGATGTACCTGGGATAGTATTCACCTGGGGCTGGCTTCCATCTGCTTTTCATCTGTATCCTTGCGGGGTCACTCAAGTTCTCTGCAGTTTCTGGTCTCCCGAAGATTTGGTGCTGAGCTTTAAAGGGGCTTCAAAAGTTATTAGCTGCCGGGGTCCAGCCCCAGTGGATTCAGGGTGATTCGAAGGGGAGACGGATAGGCGAGGAAAAACTCATTTATTCAGAAATATAAGATAAGATTAGGAAATAATAGTATAGTAGGAAAATTNGGAATCCTCACGCTGGCTCCTGGCAGCAGGCATATTAGGGTTTCCTTATTTTGGGGTGTAGACGCTCAGGGAAACTCAGGGGGAATCTCTGAAATCCGAATCGCCTTGCCCGTCGGATTTCTGCCACGTGACCGTTTCACGGGTGGGATTCCCACGCTGGCTCCCGGCAATTAGCAGTAAGAAGTAAAACCCTTTGGAGAAATTTTCATCCTGGTTTTCAAATGGTTATCTGAGGACTGCAGCACAGTTTTGTATCTACTGTTGCATCTGAGCTCGGGAAGGAAATAGCTCTCATGTGAATGACTCAAGCTAGGAGACTGCTGGGTTGCAAAGAGCAGCGATCAGGACCCTCAGAAGTTTCTTTTAGAGGCATACCCCCCTCCACTTGTCAAATGCATTTCCTGATGGGTCTGCCCACCAGCTGCCTTGTCCAATGGGAGGCTGATGTCCCTTCTGTGCTCGACAAGCTTTCTGACAGAGGCTATTACTATCTTTGGCTTAAGACTTCACTTTCAGATGCATTGGAGAAGGNGTTTCTTTTAGAGGCATACCCCCCTCCACTTGTCAAATGCATTTCCTGATGGGTCTGCCCACCAGCTGCCTTGTCCAATGGGAGGCTGATGTCCCTTCTGTGCTCGACAAGCTTTCTGACAGAGGCTATTACTATCTTTGGCTTAAGACTTCACTTTCAGATGCATTGGAGAAGGAAATGGCAACCTACTCCAGTATTCTTGCCTGGAGAATCCCAGGGACAGCGGAGCCTGGTGGGCTGCTGTCTATGGGGTCACACAGAGTCGAACATGACTGAAGCAACTTAGCAGCAGCAGCTTAAGATATGCTTAAAATGGAACAGAATTTTACTCTTTAGCTGACAGAATCCTCCCCAGCCTCTAGGCTTTTGGCGAGTATTTTCCCTGCTCTTTTTTATGACAGATCAGTGAGTGCCTTGCAGGCAGCTGCCATATCCACTTAGAAAATCATCAGTGCTGCTTTCCGAATTACTTACTGTAGCCAATAGGGCGCCTAGAGGTTGGTGAGACTCTTTGCTCCCTAGAGGAGGTGGTGGACCTCAGAAGGGGTAACCTCAGTGGACTCTTGTTTTAAGACACAGGCTCTTTCTCCCTTCAATAAAATCTATTTTTGTGGGTTACACTTGAGTGAGTGGACCCAGGGGTTCTGGACCAAGGGATCTCTGGAGACGAATCCCCCATTGTGGGTAAACATGGGTTTGCTTCTGCTCTGTTCACAGGTGATTGGTGACTGGAAGGTAGTCGATGCCCACATGTCATCCTGCAGAACAGTTGGTTTTCTTTGAACAAAAGAACAAACACTAATGTCTTTTGGAAACCAAAGATCTTTTCCTGAGTTTACCACAAGCAGTCAAACAGCACTGTGCTGAAGGGATTGTGCGCAACCTTTCAGCACACAGCGTGTCCCGGGGCAGCCATGTTAGGGGACTGGCTCTGTGAGGCACAGCTTCAAAGAGCGAGTGATTTCCTTCAGAGTTTTGAGAAGCTTGGGGTTTAAAGTGCAGAAAGGCGATGTGGCTTCAAAGCAAGGGTATTCTGAAAAGAGAACTGTCTTTCATCACATTATCTCAGCTTTTGATTGGGTGTTGCTTCAACTTGCAGAAAGAGGATAGATTTCAGAGAGAAAAATTGGAAAGAAAAAAAAAACACCTTATTATTACCAAGTCAAGGTATCAAGAAACTTTTTTTCTATAAAATGGTGGGAATGAGTAAAGTGATACTGTATTCCAGGGTTGGCTAATGACAGCATGTGCACTGCCTGTTTTTGTAAATGAAGTTTTATTGGAACACAGAGATGCCCATCACTTACATATCATGTATGGAGGCTTTTGCTTTATAAAGGTAAAGTTGGTAGTTGCAAAAGAGACCTGGCCCACAAAACTACAAGCATATTGGCCATACTCCAAACAAACAGTATTAAAAAGCATTACTTCAGGGTTCCTGGTGGGGGACAGAAGAATAGGCCAAGCACAGAGGAGTTTTAGGACAGTGAATAGGCCAAGCACAGAGGAGTTTTAGGACAGTGTCTTTGTATTATGCATTTGTCGAAACCCATAGACTGTACAGCGTCAAGAGTGAAGCCTAATGCAAACTGCGGACTTTGGGTGACTCTGATATATCAGTGTAGGTTCGTCAATTGTAACAGCTATTGGAGGATGTTGATAATGAGGAATGCTGTGAAGGTTGGGATGGGAGGGGGAAACTTAGCATCTATAGGAAGTCTCTGTACCTTTTAAAAGTTGCTGTATACCTTATGCTGGTCACAGAAACTAAGGTCTAAGAAAAAGGCGTTAGTAAAGCAAGACCAGTGCACTGAATTGTGCACACAGGTGTTTCATCTTTAAAGAACTCCACTATGGAATAAAAAGGAGGCATTTACAGGGTGGGGGTGGTGTTCAGTCACTAAGTCGTGAAGGATAATCAGTGCTCATGGGATGCATTCTTAAATGGCAGACGAATTTCAAGACCTGACTGGTGGTGATTTACCAGACTCTTCTTGGGCACTCAGTGTTTTGCAGGTACAGTCTTGCTCTTGAGGAGGGCACAGGTGCTCTGAAATGGCCCTGTCCTGTCTGGGGTCAGGGCAAATGCCAGGCACTTTCACACAGTACTCTGGGTTTGGGGAGCTGGGAATTCCAGTGCAGGGACAGGGAAAGCCTTTGGAGGTAAAGCTCTTTCTTCTGTCATTTCCAGGAGAGTACACATGAGCAGGTGTTTGGGGTTGTTTATGTTTGAAGTATCTTTATGCTACTCTCCAGCTGAGTGTAGAATTCTAGGTTGAAAATCAGTTCTGTGCAGGATTCTAGTTTACCGTGTGCTTCAGAGAGACCCTATGACATTCCCTGCTTTTGTCTTGCTTTTCTCTTTCTCTCTTTGGAATTTCTTAGGAGACTATCTCTGGTCGTCTGAAGTTTCACAATGATGTGCCTTCTGGGATTTTTTTTTTTATATATATTTACTATTCTGGTCTCTCAGTAGGTCCTTCTATTCTGGAACATTGTGTCCCTCCCTCTGTATTCCGTTTCTTTTCTCTGGATCCTGTGTTAGGCAGGTGTTGAATCTCCTGGGTTGATTTTACCTTTTAATTTTATTTCCTACTGTCTTTCTCTTTGTGTTTTTGTTCATCTCTCTAGGAGAGTTTAAAATTTTTATTTACCAACCCTTCTATTGAATTTTATTATGAATTTTGCATTTTCAATTTCCAAGAGCTCTTTCCTGAGCTCTGATTTAACAACAACAACAAAATAACATCAGGCTCTTCTTCTCACGGGTACACGCTCTCTTTTCTTTCTGACTGCAGGTGTTATCTGCTCCTCGCCTTCTCTTGATCTGCATGGTTTTTTTGTATCTAGCTTTCCTTACACATCTGGCGATCTTCCGCTGGATGTTCTTATTTAAGGTGGGAGTGCTGAAGCTAGCTGGACAGAGCCCATTAAGTGGGCTTCACTGAAGAGTGGGTGGGAAGCGAGCTGGGGTTTCACTGGTTGAGTCTGAGTACTAGCATCTGGCCTTCACTTAGAGGCTATTCTATTCACTGGTGGGAGCTCGCCTCCCGCTCCCCTGTCTCTGGGCAGGTGTATATGAACCTGGCATTCTAGAAGCCAAGCCCAGGGGCTTGCATTCTCACAGGTTACCTTGCAGACTTTCCCTAAGGCACCCCCCCCCGTTTTCAGCCTGATTGTTTAGCCTTTTTTTCCACTTGACTGCTTTTTCTGCCTTCTTCAAGAGTTAAGGAGGTGACAGTTTACTGGTTCGAGGATGAGGTGGGGACCTGGAGAGTTCAGCTGCTGTCTGCGGACTTCCACCTGCTTTCCTGTCCAGCCTGCATCTGACCCCTGCCTTCTGCGGTACCTCTGCCTCCAGTTCCCACCCTTGCAGGGCCCCTCCTGGTGAATCAGGGCTTCCCACAGGCATGACCATCCACAGAAGCACATGGGGATGTGCCTTTCCTCTCTGAGTCAGCATCTGCTCTGCCAGCTTCTTCCCACCCTCGTATACTGTGGGGTAGCATTGAGGTGCTTTTCGTTTCATTGAGGATAGAATCAGTCTCCCTGTTTGCATAGTCAGGGTTCTCAGGAGAAACGGAAGCAATAGGATGTGTGTATGTACAGAGGGAGACGAACAGTCATTTTAAGGAATTGGCTCGCGAGATCGTGAGGATTGGCAGGTTGGAAATTTGGTTAGGGTTTCAAGGTTGCAGTCTCTTTTTTTATTGTTTGTTTGTTGTGACTGTGTTGGGTCTTAGTTGCGGCATACAGGCTCTCTACTTATGGTGCGTGGCCTCCAGAGCACGCAGGCTCAGTGGCTGCCCTGCAGTATGTGAGATCTTAGTTCTCCAATCAGGGATCGAACCTGCATCTCCTGCATTGGAAGGCTGATTTTTAACCACTGGACCAGCAGGAAAATCCCTGTGTTGCAGTTTTGAGGTAGAATTTCTTACTTGGGAAACCTCAGTCTTTGCTCCTAAGGCCTTCAACCAATTGATTGAGGCGCACCCACATTATGTAGGGTGAGCTCCTTAGCTTAAAGTCAACTGACAGTAAACACTCGTCACATCTGAAAAATGTCCTCGAAGCAACTTCCAGACTGATGTTTGTCCAAACATCTGGGCACTATGGCCTAGCCAAGGTGATGCACAAAATTAGTCATCGCTCTCTTATTCCTTTCTTCCCTTATCATTTTAAATTCAGGAATACCTCGGTAATGTTCTGATGCCTTAGTGCAGGGGCACCGTATGTTAGCAGATTCTCATATAACCTCAGTGTTACTTCGATGACAAGAGTCCTGGAGAGTGAAGTGCATACACCAAAGGGTCTTTGTAGGCTGAGTGTCTGGGAGTTTGCTTTTGTGGAACAAATCTAAAGGGTTTGTAAATATGGATTGAAAAATTATCATAAGATATCATCTATGCTAAGCAGCCAGGTTTAACTCCATCGAGCATGAATATTTAATGTTACAAACCAGCTGGTTTTTGGAGTGGTTAGACAGACTTTTGCATAAAGATACAGGAAATAGGAGAGCAGGAGAAAATGCAAGATTCATTTGTTTTGCATCATTTAATGAAATGAAATTGCTGCTAGATGGGAAGCTTGAAAAAGGCCATCTTCTTCTTTTAAAAATGGTATAAAATGACATGGGCTGACTGGGTCATGTTCAACCGGACAAACTGGTGGTCACTTATCTGAGGTCAGTTTGATTTGTGTGGTTTACCTTCTAAGTGACAAATGAGAGCTTCCAAATTCATTGTCCTGTCATGGGACATCATCACACTTGGCAAGAGCCTCTCCTAGCTTTTTTCCCCTAAATTTGTATTATCATTCATTTCAAGCTTCCAGGACAATTCCAGAGGTTCTGGGAAGCAACTGTGCTTATTTTGCAACTTTTCCATCATTGAACTGAAGACCCCCCTGAATGCTGGAAAGTCTTGCTTTGGGGATACCAAATCCTTGGAGGAAGTAATTGGCTTTTAAAAGAATCAGACCTCTTTATGGGGTGATGTTTTTCAATCTTTTTTTTTTTCATTATCACCCATCCTCATTTTTGTAGGCTTCCCCCTCAACTTCTCTTCTCTACCATGAAATATTAATTCCACTGATATATTGTATTAATATTATGGCCATTTGGAGGAACACAAAAAATTGTAATGTCTAGAATTTTCTCATCTCCCCAAGAATCTATTTTTGTCCCCTTGGGGGGATACCACTCTGATGGTAGAAAGTGAAGAGGAACTAAGAAGCCTCTTGATGAGGGTGAAGGAAGAGAGTGAAAGAGCCAGCTTAAAACTAAATATTGAAAAAAACAAGATAATGACATCTGATCCCATTACTGCATGGCAAATAGAAGGGAAAAAGTTGGAAGTCTGTCTAGTCAAGGCTATGGTTTTTCCAGTGGTCATGTATGGATGTGAGAGTTAGACTGTGAAGAAAGCTGAGCACCAAAGAATTGATGCTTTTGAACTGTGGTGCTGGAGAAGACTCTTGAGAGTCCCTTGGACTGCAAGGAGATCCAACCAGTCCATTCTGAAGGAGATCGGCCCTGGGATTTCTTTGGAAGGAATGATGCTAAAGCTGAAATTCCAGTACTTTGGCCACCTCATGCGAAGAGTTGACTCATTGGAAAAGACTGTGATGCTGGGAAGGATTGGGGGCAGGAGGAGAAGGGGATGACAGAGGATGAGATGGCTGGATGGCATCACTGACTCGATGGACGTGAGTATGAGTGAACTCTGGGAGTTGGTGATGGACAGGGGGGCCTGGCGTGCTGCGATTCATGAGGTCGCAAAGAGTCGGACATGACTGAGCGACTGAACTGAACTGAACTGAGTGATGGATTTCTTCTTCTTGGGCTCCAAAATCACTCCAGACAGTGACTGCAGCCATGAAACCAGAAGACGTTTGCTTCTTGGCAGGAAAGCTATGAGAAACCTAGACAGTGTGTTGAAAAGCAGAGACATTACTCAGCTGAGAGAGGTCCCTATAGTCAAGGCTATGGTCTTCCCAGTGGTCATATATAGTTGTGAGAGCTGAACCATAAAGAACGCAGAGGGCCAAAGATTGATTCCTTTAAACTGTGTTGCTGGAGAAGACCCCTGAGAGTCTGCTGGACAGCAGGGAGATCAAACCAGTCAATCTTAAGGGAAATCAACCCTGAATACTCACTGGAAGGACTGATGCTGAAGCTGAAACTCAAGTATTTTGGTCACCTGATGTGAACAGCTGACTAACTAGAAAAGCCCCTGATGCTAGGAAAGTTTGAGGGCAGAAAGAGAAGAGGACATCAGAAGATGAGATGGCTGGGTGGTGTCACCAGTGCAACAGATATGAACTTGGGCAAACTCTGGGAGATGGTGAGGAGCGGGGAGGCCTAGTGTGCTACAGTCCGTGGGGTCTCAAAGAGTCGGACACGACTGGGCGACTGAACAATGAGGGCTATATGGTCTTGGTTGGGAATGAGTATTCTTGGACAGTAGTTCTCAACTGGACAATTTTGCCCCATAGGGGACATTAGCAAAGCCCAGAGACATTTGTGGTTGTCACAAGGGCATGTGTAGAGGGTGTTACTGGCATCTCCTCTGTGGATGCCAGGGATGCCGCCAAACATCCTACAGTGCAGAGGACAGTCCTCACAACAAAGAGGGATCCAGCCCCAAATGTCAGTGATGTCCAGGCTGAGAGCCCCATTCTCAGATAATTAAGCAAATATATGGAAGAAATTGATGTTTCAGATGTTAAATTCATCCACTCTTCAGGTTCTTGGTCTGAATAAATAGAGTATTTTTAAAAATGGTTGCTGTTTAATTAATTTAAAATACTCTCCCTCAAAGACTTGGCTCACCACTTGACTTCCATGAAAAAAAGATCACGGTCAGATTAAAGGTTGTAATTAAAGCCTAATGCCTTTTTATTTCTGTCTTTCTTTTTAAATTTTTTATTACAAAGAAATTCAGACATATAAAAGAACACAGGGCTAATGAATCCTCTCATGCTCCAAGTACAAGAATCTGCCCTTCTTCCTTCCTGTTTTTCTCTGCCCACTTTCTACCACCACTGAAGAATGCTGACAGTTTCTTTTTATTGGAGCGTAACTGCTTTACAACGCTGTGTTCATCTCTGCTGTACAAGGACTTGAATCAGCTGCATGTATACATATATTCCCTCCCTCTTGGCTCTCCCTCTCACCCCCAGCCCCACCCTTTATGTCTAGATCATCACAGAGCACTGAGTTGAGCCCCTTTTGCTTCATAGCCTGTTCCCACTAGCTATCTATTTTACACATGGTAGTATATCTTTTAAAAAATTATTTTAGCATTTTAAGGTAAAATTTACATTGACATGCATAAGTCATTGCCATTCGGTCTTGAGAAGTGGACTCATTATGTAACCCATATTCCTATCACAATCTAAGGTATTTCCATCACCTCAGAAGTCCCTTATGTTCATTTCCAATCTTCATTCTCTTGAAATAACCACTGTACTGTTTTGTTTTTTAATCTTTAGATTAGAACTTCATCTAGCTGGAATAATGCAGTGTATTCTTTTTGAGTCTGGCAGTTTTTGCTCCGTGTAATATCTTGAAGTTCATCCGCATTGTTATAAGTATCCATAATTGGTTCTTTTTTATTGCTGCAGTGTATTTCATTTTAATGAATATTCCACAGGTTTTTTTTGTCTTTCTGGTTATTTCAATTGTGAATTAAGCTGCTATGAACATTTGTGTGCAGTTCTTTTAGTGAACTGTGCTGACATTTATCTTGGCTAAATATCTGTGAGTGATATTGCTAACGTAAAAACATTTAGGATATGTTTAACCTTTGAAGAAACTGCCAGATATTTTCACAAAATGCTTGTGCTGGTTTACAGTCCCCCTGGCAATGTGTGAAAATTTCAGGTACACTGGGTCTTCACCAACATTTGCTGTTACTGGTCTTTTTAGTTTGCTTAGTCATTTTGGTGGGTATGTACAGTGTCTCACTGTAGTTCTCTCATACTAATGATGTCACTGACATTTTCATTTGCCTGCTGGCTGTTCTCATACCTTCCCTGGTGCAGTGTCTGTTCAAATCCTTTTTCCATTAATTATTTTTGTCCATTTGTCATTAACTGGTGATGTTTCTCCATATTCTGTTTAGAAGCCTTGTGTCAAATAAATGTTTTGTGAATATGTTCTCCCATCAGTGGCTTGCCTATTCATTTTCTTGATAGTATCTGTTGATGAGCAGTTTTAAATTTTGATTAAATCTTACTTGTCACTTTTTCCATTTGTGGTAATTGCTTTCTGCATTCTATGTAAGAAAGCTTTCCCACCTTCCAGTTGTAAACTTGTCTTCATATGTTTTCTTCAAAAGCTTTATGGTTTTGGTTTTCTATTTAAAACCAAGTTGATTTTTGTTCATTGTGTGAGACAGTGTTTAAAAGTTAATATTTTTTGCATTTATATTCATTTTAAGCACCATTTCTTGAAACAATTTTTCCTTCCACCATCAAATAGCTTTAGTGCCTTTGCAGAAATTGACAGATCATACAAGTGTGGTTCTATTTCTTTACTCTCTATAATGCTCATTAATCTGTCTGCCTAGCCTTTTTCTAGAACTGCACTGTATTGATTACTGTAGCTTTATGGTAGGTCTGTTGAAGTCAGGCAGCTGGAGTCTTTCATCTTTGTTCTTTTTTTTTTTTTTCTCAAGGTTACTTTGGCAATTATAGGTTCTTTACTTTTCCAAAATATATGCTGTGGAATCAGTTTATGAATTTTCATAAGAAAGTCTTCTGGCATTATAATTGGGATTACACTCAACAGAATTTGAAAAGAGTTAACATGTATTATTTAGTTCATATCTCTAGTGATGCTCCCATTTTCCTCTTAATTGCTTTTCATCACAACCTCGAGTGTTTCTGAGTGCACTCTTAGGCTTGAACTTGACCACGTTCAAATAAAATCAGTTCCTTTGAGAAGAGTTCCAGAGTTCTCTGTTTTAAGATGTGTCTTCCTGAGCCTTGTTTCTGGAGCTGAAGATAAGGACAATGACAGGTTCCTTCTGAGTGATGCTCATGCCTAGGACTTGGCCACTGGAAGGAGGGGAGCACAGTAGCTTCTGATCTTCAGGATGATGAACACCAGCAGCCTGTCTCTCCCAGCAGGATACCATTGTCCTCGAGGAGGAGCTGTGAGAAGAGGGAGGGGGAGCCCTGTGTTCTAGGCTGTATCCATCTGGGATGGACCTTCCTTCACACTAGGCTGGGAGGGAAGGAGCAGGAATGGATCATGGTTCCGATGCCAGAGATTTTCACTGTCCCTACGGAGTTTTAGTGTCTTCTTAAATGACTGTTTCACTTGCTGTATGCTCTTAGGATCACTTCCAGAGACTTGATTATATTTTTAGTAATGTTTTCCAGTTTAGCTTGGAAGTGGGGTCCCCAGAGCTTCTCATATGCTCATGTAGAAGTGAAACTCCCTTATGTTACTTTTGATAAATTGTGATTTTAAAGTAATTTGTACAATTATCTATATCGTTGAGTTTGTTAACATAAAGGTGTTCATAATATTACCTTATTGATTTTTTCATGTCTGTTAAGATTGGTGGTACTAGGCCCGCTTCCATTTCTGATATAGTAATTTGTTTCTGATCCTTTTTTTCTTTGATTAACTTACTTGCAGTTTATTGATTTTATTAAACTTTTCAAAAAACCTACTTTGTCTTTATTTTTTCTATTTTTATGTTTTTTCTGCTTTGTTGATTTTGGTTCTTATCTTCATTGCTTCCTTGCTTTTAATTTGTGTTTAATTTGCTCATATTTTTCTAGCTTAAGTTAGAAATTTAAATATAATTATTTAAAGATTTTTTCCTTTCTAATGTAAGCATTTAAAGCTATAAATGTCTCTATTTTAGCTATACCCCACAAAATTTGTTACAATGTTTTTTTATTGTTATTATGTTCAAAATATTTTCTAATATCCCTTTGAGTTCTTCTTTGATCTATGTGTTATTCAGAAGTGAATTTTTAAATTTCCAAATATTGGCGACTTTCCCAGCTATTTTAATGTAATGAATTGTTAACTTAGTTTCACTGTGACTGGAAAACATACTTGGGAAAATTTCAGTCTTTTGAAATTTATGGAGATTTGTTTTATTGCCTAGCATATTCTTTATCTTGGTGGATATTTCATTCACACCCGAAAACATGTTCTGAATTTTTTGGGTGTGGCATTCCATGTGTGTTGATTAAGATGTTGTCATTCAGAGATTTCTAATTCTTTTTCTTTGTCTCATTGTTATCAATTAAGAGTTTGATAGTGTCCACTATGATTATAGACTTTGCCTGTTTCTCCTTTTTGTTTTGCTGGCTTGCTTCATGTGTTTTGGAGCGCTTTCTATTGGCACTCACACATTTATGATTGCTGTATATTCTTGTTGTCTGGCCCTTTCTTTAATCATTATGAAGTGTCCTCTACTCTCCATTCTCTCTCCCATTGCCTGTAATGACTTCTTGTGGATGTGAGGGCCCTAGACTCTGCAGAGAGCTTGTTCTGGGCCCATGATGGTAGAATGGACTTGAATTATAAAGGAATAGTTGTTGGATAGGCAGCTAGTTTGTGTGGGTGTTTCTTTTATCACTGTTTCAAATCATTGACTTTTAATTCAGTCTTCCAAATTTGGGCCCAGGGATCATTCAAGATGTTCAGTTCAGTTCAGTCGCTCAGTCATGTCTGACTCTTTGCAACCCCATGAATTGCAGCATGCCAGGCNTGGAACTCTGTCATATATATGTCAGGGCTTGCACCACTGCTGCATTCTCCCTACTCCCCGTGTTGCTGAAGCAAAGAACAAACATAGACCCCAGTTCCATGGGAGAATTATATTTGCTTGTACCTTTGAGACTGGTACTTCTGCCCCAGCCAGTACAGTTGTACCTCAGAGCCAAAGTGATACAATTGTTCTACGTCAGCCTGACCTAAGGTCTTTGGCTCTACTGCCTTTCTGAGTGCCAATTTGTATCTCCTCAGTTATAGTTAACTTCCATGGGCCAAAGAGGAGAACAGTAGGACCTCAGAAGCCTTTATTGCCAAGTACCTCAATGGCCCCGGCCAACACTACCACTACCCATGAGAACTCTCTAGTTTTGGTCACAGAAGATCCATGCAGTCTGCACAGATGTTGATCTATGCTGAAGGAGATGTAGAGAAATTATGCAGTCATGTGCTGTCGAGAACAAAGATATTACATCCCACTTACCTAGCACCCTCACAGCCAATATGAGGTGAAAATCTTTCCCCAACAAAGTGAGTTCAGAAAGGCTGGAAAGGTGACAGTTACCTCTAATACAGAGACATCATCAAAAACAATGAGAAAAGTGGAAAAACAAGGAAAGTTAACATCACCAAAGGGACAAACAATTTGCTAGTCATAGACCCCAAAGAATTGGAGATCTACAAGTTACCAGAAAATAATGCAAAGCAATTGTTTTAAGGAAAATATGTGACAATTTATAGCATGTAGACAATTCGATGAAATCAGGAAAAACAATGCATGAGCAAATCAAAAGTTTAAACATGAGAAAAGACCTATAAAACCAACTAAACAGAAATTATAGAGCTGAAAAATACAATGAATTAAAGAATGCAATTGCTTTCTCTAACTTTACCCTTAAATTATTATAATGGATTAAAATCTAATGAGGAGCTTCAACAATAGAGTCACCAAGAGTTAACATACGGAAGAATATTCAAACCTGGGGACAGATCTCTTGATATTATCCAGACATGGGGAAAAATAGTACGTATAATGAAAAAGAAGTAAACCTGTGTGAACTGTGGGACACTATCAAGGAAAGAGTATTCACATTATAGGAATCCCAGAAGGAGACGAGGGAGGAAGCAAGCAGGAAATTAATTTAAATAGTTAAGGGATGAAATTTCCCAAATCTGTGGAAATCTGTGGACATTCAAGTACATGAAGTCCAAATATCCCCAAACAGATTCAATCCAAAGAACTCTTCATTTAAAAGCATTATAACCAGGCACTTAGAATTGAGAAATATAGAATTTAGGAAACATCAAGGGGGAAGAAAAAAAAAAAAACTCATCATATACAATGGAATACTAATGAAATCATCAGTAGATATCTCTGTAGGACCTTTTAGGGCAGAAGAAAGTGTATGTTGTACTCAAAGCACTCAAAGAGCATACCATCAACCAAGAATCCCTTGTTCTCCAAGTTGCCCTTCAGAAATGAGATATAAAGACCCCCTGACAAACAAAATCTGAAGGAATTCATTGCCATTAGACCTGCCTTAGAAGAAATGCTAAATGAGGGTCTTCAAGCTGAAACAAAAAGACATTAATTAGTACCATGAAAATATACGACAACATAAAATTTACTGGTAAAGATACACATATAATGCAACACAGAGTGCTTGAATACTGCAGTGATAAATACTACCATATAGATAAAAAACAGAAATATATTAACAAATCTGTATCTACAATATTTTATTAATGAATAAAAAGTACAAAAAAATTTTAAGTGAGACATTAATAACAAAACGTGGAGGGTGCCAATTAATATGTAGGNATGCAACACAGAGTGCTTGAATACTGCAGTGATAAATACTACCATATAGATAAAAAACAGAAATATATTAACAAATCTGTATCTACAATATTTTATTAATGAATAAAAAGTACAAAAAAATTTTAAGTGAGACATTAATAACAAAACGTGGAGGGTGCCAATTAATATGTAGGATTTTTTCATGGAATAGATGTTAAGATTTTAGTTTAAATTAGAATGTTTTACTGTAAGACATATTATGAAGGCTTCTTGGTAATAATGCAGAAACATAATAACTACACAAGTGATAAAACAATAAAAGCACACTACTCCCAAAACATCAACTTACAAGTAAAACAGCAAGAGAGAAAGAAAAGAAACTACCAAAGAATCTGAAGTCAATTCAAAAAATGATGACATCTGTTAATAATTAATATAAGTTCAGTTCAGTAAGTTCAGTCACTCAGTCATGTCCGACTCTTTGCGACCTCATGGACTGCAGCACGCCAGGCCTCACTGTTCATCACTAACTCCTGGAGTTTGCCCAAACTCATGTGCATCGAGTAGGTCATGCCATCCAGCCATCTCATCCTCTGCTGTCCCTTCTCCTCCTGCCCTCAATCTCTCCCAGCATCAGAGTCTTTTTAAATGACTCAACTTTTTGCAGGAAGTGGCCAAAGTATTGGAGTTTCAGCTTTTGTATCAGTCCTTCCGAAGAACACCCAGGACTGATCTCCTTTAGAATGGACTGGTTGGATCTCCTTGCAGCCTAAGGGACTCTCAAGAGTCTTCTCCAACACCACAGTTCAAAGGCATCAATTCTTCAGTGCTCAGCTTTCTTCAAAGTCCAACTCTCACATCCATACATGACCACTGGAAAAACCCATAGCCTTGACTACACGGACCTTTGTTGACAAAGTAATGTCTCTGCTTTCCAATATGCTATCTAGGTTGGTTATAACTTTNAGCCTAAGGGACTCTCAAGAGTCTTCTCCAACACCACAGTTCAAAGGCATCAATTCTTCAGTGCTCAGCTTTCTTCAAAGTCCAACTCTCACATCCATACATGACCACTGGAAAAACCCATAGCCTTGACTACACGGACCTTTGTTGACAAAGTAATGTCTCTGCTTTCCAATATGCTATCTAGGTTGGTTATAACTTTCCTTCCAAGGAATAACTGTCTTTTATTTTCAAGGTTGAAGTCACCATCTGTGGTGATTATGGAGCACAAAAACATAAAGTTTGACACTGTTTCCCCATGAAGTGATGGGACCAGATGCCATGATCTTCATTTTCTGAATGTTGAGTTTTAAACCAACTTTTTNTAACTTTCCTTCCAAGGAGTAAGCGTCTTTTAATTTCATGACTGCAGTCACCATCTGCAGTGATTTTAGATATGTTCCAAATTAAAAATTCAGATAACCACATGTCTTCTGCAGTGGACATCTTTTGGGATATAGATAGATAGAAGGAAGGAAGGGCTATATACTGTTCTACAATCCCATTCTCTGGAAACTGTCCCAGTCCTAGCCTCAGCTGGGCACCTGCCACGGAAACATTATCTTTTGGCTTTAGAACCACACCAAGTCCTTCTTTGTGTTTTCAAAGATTCATATCTAGTGTGCATACCCTTAGAACCAGTGTGGTTTCTTTTCCCTTTTGGCTAGAACTCATATATGTACATAAGTTATTCCCATGAGGGTCTCCACAAAATGTATTTCATTCCAGACCTGCTTCCTCATTTCTCCCACTGGCTTTGGGAGCCATCTCTCTGGCCTCTATTGGCATCTACTTGGAAAATGCAAAGTCATTTGAATGTTGGCTGGAGCCAACTTAATTAGGAAGTTAAGTCTGCTGAAGGCAAATGAAGCAGATCACTCCACAGCCAAGTGTGTGCTGTTGTTGGGTGATTCAAGCCAATGCTTCTTTCCACCCTTCCGCCTCTGGAGTCTGCTAATTACTGCTAAATAGCACCTTCCTTTTATGCCAGCAGCAGAGTTTTCACTGGGATACAGAAGTAGATAAAGCATTTCAAGCCTTTGAAGAGTTGTTGTTTAGTCGCTAAGTTGTGTCCAACTCTTTGCAACTCCATGGACTGTAGTCCATCAGGCTCCTCTGTCCATGGGATTTCCCAGGCAAGAATATGGAGTGGGTTGCCATTTCCTTTTAGGGAATCTTCCCGACTCAGGGATCGAATCCTTGTCTCCTGCTCGGCAGGCCCACTGAGCCACCAGGGAGGCCCTTTGAGGAGTAGGACATTCTAGAATGATGATATCAGGTGACTCTATAGCTTCAAACTCTGCAGTGACTTCCAGCGCATCTCAGGGATAATCCAGAGTCTTCAGACCTTGCATGATCTGACCCCTGTTGCCTCTTCCCCTCAGGTCCTGCTCCCCTCCCCCAAACCCCTACTTCCTACATTCTAGCAACCCTATCCTTTTGATGATAATGCAAAAGGATACCATTTATTGATCGTGTCAAGCATGTCAGGGATTGTGTTAGTGGCTGTAAAGGACTTGTCCCATTGAATCTTCACAACATACCTGTGAGATCAGAACTCTTTTTTTTTTTTTAATTTTTTACTTTACAATATTGTATTGGTTTTGCTTTTTAGTTTTCTTATCCAGATGAGGAAACTGAGGCTGAGAGAAGATAACCATTTTTCCCGATGTCACAGCCAACATGTCCCCAAACTGGCATTTGTATCTAAATCATCTGACTTTAACCCAGACTTTTGATTTCAGAGCCCAACTCTTGACAGTCCCCTCAACATGAGACATTCTTGTTTCTTTCTTGCTTTGAACCTACCCTTCTCCCACAGCTCTCAAATGCTATCAAAACCCGCTCATATTTCTTTAGCACTTACGAGTCCTGCACATCAGTTTCCAACTACCAATACCTGCTTCTCGCTCTGAGGCTTCTGCTGGCTGCCAGAACCCTGTCTGTTTATGCTCAGGATAGACTGGGCATGTAGGGGATGAATGCTTACCCTGTTCCCTAGAGCCGCCCTCAGCTAGTGATTTCCAGAAGATGGTGTATGAATACCCCAGCTCCCTTGCCCTTAGGTGGGATCGGTACGAGTTGTGTATTTTACAGTGTCTCCCAGAGTTCCCCCATGGGATCGAGCTCTTGCTGCCCACAGAATAACTTAGTTGACGTCATATGCTTTCTCCACTTTCTGCCTATCTGTCTCACTCTCCACCAATGCTAACTGGGATCATCTTCCTAGGCAGCTACTTGCACTCGAATCCATCTCAGGGTCTTGTCCTGAGGGCCCCCAGACCAAGGTACCACCATGGCTAGCTCCTGCTTATTCTTGAATTTCAGCCTGAAGGTGGCTTTGTCCAGGAAAACCACTCTGAATACTCTGACACTTTTCTCAGCATTTTTGTCATAGCACATAGTTGAGTCTGTAATTATCCTGTTTTTTTTTTTTTAAATTGGTATCCACTCCATGAAAGCAGGGACTTCATTATCTCCAGAACTGAGATGTTCCCAGGGCCTGCACAGTGAATGGCTCACTNTGAAGGTGGCTTTGTCCAGGAAAACCACTCTGAATACTCTGACACTTTTCTCAGCATTTTTGTCATAGCACATAGTTGAGTCTGTAATTATCCTGTTTTTTTTTTTTTAAATTGGTATCCACTCCATGAAAGCAGGGACTTCATTATCTCCAGAACTGAGATGTTCCCAGGGCCTGCACAGTGAATGGCTCACTATCAGTTCAGTTCAGTTCAGTCGCTCAGTCGTGTCCGACTCTTTGTGACTCCATGAATCGCAGCACGCCAGGCCTCCCTGTCCATCACCAACTCCCGGAGTTCACTCAGACTCAGGCCCATCGAGTCAGTGACGCCACTATAGATGCCTCCAAATATTTATTGAACTAATTGATCTGTTAACTTAATTGAAGAAAGGCTCAACTGAAGCTACATTTATGCTCCAAAAGTGTGTTCAGGACCCCAAATTCACCACCAACACTGCCTTCCTTTGTCTAAAGTAAGAAAGGGACCCAAGCTGTTAGAATAATGTGGTCAGCTCTCCTTCTAATCAGCAATGTCATTTCATGGCAAACACTAGACTTTTCAGTCTTCCCTTTCACTTTTTAAGAGATGAAGTGATATAGTTGAGATGATGTTTCAGAACTCATTTTGAGTGATGGAATACTTTTTCAGCCTCTGTCATCAGTTTTGAGAGAGGGTTTTAAAATACCTCCCAAAGGCTCTTGTTTCCCCTGCTCCGTCTTGTGCTGATGTTCCGCTCCCCTTGCCCAGCTCTCAAGAGGCTCAAGTCATCTCCCGCAGGAGGTGGGGCCTGGTTGTGGAGGAGGAAGGCATGAGGCTCTGCTTCGCCCAGCTCTGGGAACATTGCACTGCCCCAGCCACGGGCTCGGTGTGTTCCTCGGGCTATGACCTGTACAGGGTCCACGGTTACACAATACCACCGATGGAGAAAGTCCTTGTGAAAACCAACATTCAGATAGCTCTTCCTTCTGGGTGCTATGGGAGGGAAGCTCCATGTTCTGACTTGGTAAAACACTTCATAGAGGTAGGAGTGTCATAGATGAAGATTATAGAGATGTTGGTGGTGTTCTGTTTAATTTTGGCAAAGAAAAGTTTGAAGTCAAAAAGGGTGATCGAATTGCACAACTTATTTGTGAATGGATATTTTACCCAGAAATTGAGGAAATTCAAGCTTTAGATGACACTGAAAGGAGTTCAGGAGGTCTTGGTTCTACTGGAAATAATTAAAATTTATGCCAAGAACAGAAAGTGAAAAAAAAAAAAAGTACTTTTGCCTTGAAAATCAAGGCTTTGCTTACAGTGAAAAAGGAAAAAAAAAAAAAATGACCTCCCAAAGATGTGGTGAGTATTGAAAGGGATAAAGGAGGCTGTGAAGCCACTTGTACTGTGCTGAGCACCCAGTAGGTGCTTTGTGACTAGATCCTCTCTCTCTGACTCCTCCTGCAGAGCTGATCGATCCTGATAATACCTGCAGAGACCAAGATGACACTGTGGGTAAGGGTCATTTCTGCCTGGAAGCCTGGAGTGGGGCCTGGGGGCTGGGAACTGGGGACTCCTGGGAGGAGAGACCAGGGAGCTTCTTTACTCCAGAGCTTTGGCCTTCCTGAGTCTTCGCTTGTTTTTGTAAGCGAACATATTCAGAAGTTAAAATTTATTTGGGAGTGTCTTTGTGCTTATTTCTGCCAATAAATGGATTCGATTTCGGTTGACTTTCTCTCATAGGATTGTCTCCCTCAGTTTTCCGGACTGTAAGAATCTCTACAGTTTTTCATCAAAAGCAAGAAGGAAGGGGAGGAAGGGAGAAAACACACATTGCTTTCTATATGGTTCATTTACTAGCCAGAGGCTAGGGGAGACGCGACAGACTTCAGATACCACGGTGATTAGCAACTTTTTTTTTTTTTTAATATGTATACGGCTCATGTTTTTGTCCTTCACTAATATGGCCTTTTGATCAAATGTTCATGGCCTGGGTATTCTTTACCACACCTTACAAATAAGACAAGAGTCCATTTACTTTCTTTCAAAATGACTCCCTTCTGGAAAAGAGGCAAAGTGACTGGCATTTGCTGGCTGCATAGAGCCAGGGAGCCCAGTGAAGAGCTGCGTCTGCCACTTCATTCCTTGGTCGTATGTCCAGAGGGTTGTCTCCGCCTGTTGTTAGGATTTAGCTACAAAACCCAGAGGGACGTCCCTGGAGGTTCAGTGGTTAAGACTCCGTGCTTCCAGTGCAGGGAAGCAGGGGGTGCTGGTTCGATCCCTGGTCCAGGAACTAAGATTCCACATGCTGCATGACGCACCCGAACAAAGCAAAAAAGAAAAACAAGTGAGATGCTGCCACGTATTTCACGATCTGACCCTTGTCACAATATCTTAGGTAGAATTCCAAATACCCTGTAAGTATTTCAGAAGGTATTCATTTGCGCATTTCTTTAGTGATTCAGCCACTTATTGACTCCGTGTTTTGTGGAGACCTCCTATGTGCCAGGTCTGCTTGTGGTGCGAGAGGAGGCAGACACCATTCCCGTCCTCGCAGCCGTTCCAGAGCATGGCCTCAGCAAGCCATATGGTGCCTTAAGCCCATCAGAGTAAGGTGTCTCTTGCTCCTGGCAGATGCAGTCCCGGGTACGGGGCATCGTCAGTGAAAGCAGGTGTGCTCCATCAGGTGGGAGCCCTTGGGCAGTATTTTCAACAACCATTCTTGGCAGCCCGGATGGACAGCAGTGGACATTAAACAGATTACTACTCAAATAGACACTTAATTACAGGCCTGACATATACAACTAAGGAAAGTACCTAGTGCATAATTATTGAGTAGGGTCTCTTTCATGATCAGAGGTGTCTGGGACAATTTGGAAGGAGGAGTGCGTGAGGACATTTCTCATCAGAAGAACCCCAAGCGTCCCTACCCATCGTCTTGGTGTCTGTGGAGAAGAGAGCCAGGGCACTTAGATAAGTTTAAGACTGTTGGATTTCTGGTCTAACCACTTATTTGATTAGAGCATTTATTTATTTACTTATTTTTATATAGTCATAACTATGCATTGCTGACTGTCCAAAGAATGCCATTTTAAGACCTATCATGGAGTAAAAAATGATAAATTTGCTTTTGTAATCGTTAGATTTCTCTACATAAATAATTTCATACTTAACACTTTAGTATTAGTTATGATAGAAAGAGAAGAATTATTTTCAGATTCAGACAGACCTGAGTTTGGCCTGGCTCCATTACTTTGTAATGATGTAATCTGGGGCGAATTGCTTCATGAGTTTCTGCCTCAGTTTACTCATCTGTAAAATGAGATTTTTAATGCCTACCTTTTAAGGTGTGGGGAAAATTAAATGTGATGATTTAGTGCCCAATCCCCCTTGAGCTCTGACTCTGGGAAAGATCAGAAGACACTGGTCTCTGTCCCCTTTGGCAGCAATGGGAAAGCAAGAGCAAAACAAAACAGAATCTGGCCAACGTGTTGATACAAATGTGTTTGCTTCTTACATTATACGACAGCAGACTATAGATGCATCCAGTTGAGTTGCCTACTGAAAGATGAGGTTATTGCATCCTTAATAGTCCTTCATGGCAGGTGTTTTGCTGTGAGATTCGTGCAGTATATTCAGTAAACATACTCCTCTTGCAGTGGGTCTCCTGTCTACACCTGTGGTATTAATTTGATTCTATGTACAGATCTCTCTGGGGTTCCCAGGTGACTAAGTGGTAAAGAATCCACCTGCAATACAGGATACACGAGTTCGATCCCTGAGTCAGGAAGATCCCCCAGAGAGGGAAATGGCAACCCATTCCAGTATTCTTGCCTGGGAATTTCGTGGCCCGAGGAGCCTGGCAGGCTACAGTCCGTGGGGTCATAAAGAGTCAGGTATGACTGAGCGACTAAACAACAGATCTATACCTTCAGAAACTCACTGTCTTACAATTTTTAAAAACAAAAGTAAAAAGTTAAAAAAGATTTCTCTGATCATGGCCTCCTGTGTATTTAAGAATTATGGCATGCCACTTAGATCCTTCTTAAAAACCAGTGTGTGTTTCAAAGAGCCTCCCTTGAGCCAGGCTTCTGGACAAGGCCAAATCAATGACCACAGCATGGCACGCTTGCCTGATGGCCGCAGACTGAGAAGCGGGAGGCCNCTCCAGAACTGAGATGTTCCCAGGGCCTGCACAGTGAATGGCTCACTATCAGTTCAGTTCAGTTCAGTCGCTCAGTCGTGTCCGACTCTTTGTGACTCCATGAATCGCAGCACGCCAGGCCTCCCTGTCCATCACCAACTCCCGGAGTTCACTCAGACTCAGGCCCATCGAGTCAGTGACGCCACTATAGATGCCTCCAAATATTTATTGAACTAATTGATCTGTTAACTTAATTGAAGAAAGGCTCAACTGAAGCTACATTTATGCTCCAAAAGTGTGTTCAGGACCCCAAATTCACCACCAACACTGCCTTCCTTTGTCTAAAGTAAGAAAGGGACCCAAGCTGTTAGAATAATGTGGTCAGCTCTCCTTCTAATCAGCAATGTCATTTCATGGCAAACACTAGACTTTTCAGTCTTCCCTTTCACTTTTTAAGAGATGAAGTGATATAGTTGAGATGATGTTTCAGAACTCATTTTGAGTGATGGAATACTTTTTCAGCCTCTGTCATCAGTTTTGAGAGAGGGTTTTAAAATACCTCCCAAAGGCTCTTGTTTCCCCTGCTCCGTCTTGTGCTGATGTTCCGCTCCCCTTGCCCAGCTCTCAAGAGGCTCAAGTCATCTCCCGCAGGAGGTGGGGCCTGGTTGTGGAGGAGGAAGGCATGAGGCTCTGCTTCGCCCAGCTCTGGGAACATTGCACTGCCCCAGCCACGGGCTCGGTGTGTTCCTCGGGCTATGACCTGTACAGGGTCCACGGTTACACAATACCACCGATGGAGAAAGTCCTTGTGAAAACCAACATTCAGATAGCTCTTCCTTCTGGGTGCTATGGGAGGGAAGCTCCATGTTCTGACTTGGTAAAACACTTCATAGAGGTAGGAGTGTCATAGATGAAGATTATAGAGATGTTGGTGGTGTTCTGTTTAATTTTGGCAAAGAAAAGTTTGAAGTCAAAAAGGGTGATCGAATTGCACAACTTATTTGTGAATGGATATTTTACCCAGAAATTGAGGAAATTCAAGCTTTAGATGACACTGAAAGGAGTTCAGGAGGTCTTGGTTCTACTGGAAATAATTAAAATTTATGCCAAGAACAGAAAGTGAAAAAAAAAAAAAGTACTTTTGCCTTGAAAATCAAGGCTTTGCTTACAGTGAAAAAGGAAAAAAAAAAAAAATGACCTCCCAAAGATGTGGTGAGTATTGAAAGGGATAAAGGAGGCTGTGAAGCCACTTGTACTGTGCTGAGCACCCAGTAGGTGCTTTGTGACTAGATCCTCTCTCTCTGACTCCTCCTGCAGAGCTGATCGATCCTGATAATACCTGCAGAGACCAAGATGACACTGTGGGTAAGGGTCATTTCTGCCTGGAAGCCTGGAGTGGGGCCTGGGGGCTGGGAACTGGGGACTCCTGGGAGGAGAGACCAGGGAGCTTCTTTACTCCAGAGCTTTGGCCTTCCTGAGTCTTCGCTTGTTTTTGTAAGCGAACATATTCAGAAGTTAAAATTTATTTGGGAGTGTCTTTGTGCTTATTTCTGCCAATAAATGGATTCGATTTCGGTTGACTTTCTCTCATAGGATTGTCTCCCTCAGTTTTCCGGACTGTAAGAATCTCTACAGTTTTTCATCAAAAGCAAGAAGGAAGGGGAGGAAGGGAGAAAACACACATTGCTTTCTATATGGTTCATTTACTAGCCAGAGGCTAGGGGAGACGCGACAGACTTCAGATACCACGGTGATTAGCAACTTTTTTTTTTTTTTAATATGTATACGGCTCATGTTTTTGTCCTTCACTAATATGGCCTTTTGATCAAATGTTCATGGCCTGGGTATTCTTTACCACACCTTACAAATAAGACAAGAGTCCATTTACTTTCTTTCAAAATGACTCCCTTCTGGAAAAGAGGCAAAGTGACTGGCATTTGCTGGCTGCATAGAGCCAGGGAGCCCAGTGAAGAGCTGCGTCTGCCACTTCATTCCTTGGTCGTATGTCCAGAGGGTTGTCTCCGCCTGTTGTTAGGATTTAGCTACAAAACCCAGAGGGACGTCCCTGGAGGTTCAGTGGTTAAGACTCCGTGCTTCCAGTGCAGGGAAGCAGGGGGTGCTGGTTCGATCCCTGGTCCAGGAACTAAGATTCCACATGCTGCATGACGCACCCGAACAAAGCAAAAAAGAAAAACAAGTGAGATGCTGCCACGTATTTCACGATCTGACCCTTGTCACAATATCTTAGGTAGAATTCCAAATACCCTGTAAGTATTTCAGAAGGTATTCATTTGCGCATTTCTTTAGTGATTCAGCCACTTATTGACTCCGTGTTTTGTGGAGACCTCCTATGTGCCAGGTCTGCTTGTGGTGCGAGAGGAGGCAGACACCATTCCCGTCCTCGCAGCCGTTCCAGAGCATGGCCTCAGCAAGCCATATGGTGCCTTAAGCCCATCAGAGTAAGGTGTCTCTTGCTCCTGGCAGATGCAGTCCCGGGTACGGGGCATCGTCAGTGAAAGCAGGTGTGCTCCATCAGGTGGGAGCCCTTGGGCAGTATTTTCAACAACCATTCTTGGCAGCCCGGATGGACAGCAGTGGACATTAAACAGATTACTACTCAAATAGACACTTAATTACAGGCCTGACATATACAACTAAGGAAAGTACCTAGTGCATAATTATTGAGTAGGGTCTCTTTCATGATCAGAGGTGTCTGGGACAATTTGGAAGGAGGAGTGCGTGAGGACATTTCTCATCAGAAGAACCCCAAGCGTCCCTACCCATCGTCTTGGTGTCTGTGGAGAAGAGAGCCAGGGCACTTAGATAAGTTTAAGACTGTTGGATTTCTGGTCTAACCACTTATTTGATTAGAGCATTTATTTATTTACTTATTTTTATATAGTCATAACTATGCATTGCTGACTGTCCAAAGAATGCCATTTTAAGACCTATCATGGAGTAAAAAATGATAAATTTGCTTTTGTAATCGTTAGATTTCTCTACATAAATAATTTCATACTTAACACTTTAGTATTAGTTATGATAGAAAGAGAAGAATTATTTTCAGATTCAGACAGACCTGAGTTTGGCCTGGCTCCATTACTTTGTAATGATGTAATCTGGGGCGAATTGCTTCATGAGTTTCTGCCTCAGTTTACTCATCTGTAAAATGAGATTTTTAATGCCTACCTTTTAAGGTGTGGGGAAAATTAAATGTGATGATTTAGTGCCCAATCCCCCTTGAGCTCTGACTCTGGGAAAGATCAGAAGACACTGGTCTCTGTCCCCTTTGGCAGCAATGGGAAAGCAAGAGCAAAACAAAACAGAATCTGGCCAACGTGTTGATACAAATGTGTTTGCTTCTTACATTATACGACAGCAGACTATAGATGCATCCAGTTGAGTTGCCTACTGAAAGATGAGGTTATTGCATCCTTAATAGTCCTTCATGGCAGGTGTTTTGCTGTGAGATTCGTGCAGTATATTCAGTAAACATACTCCTCTTGCAGTGGGTCTCCTGTCTACACCTGTGGTATTAATTTGATTCTATGTACAGATCTCTCTGGGGTTCCCAGGTGACTAAGTGGTAAAGAATCCACCTGCAATACAGGATACACGAGTTCGATCCCTGAGTCAGGAAGATCCCCCAGAGAGGGAAATGGCAACCCATTCCAGTATTCTTGCCTGGGAATTTCGTGGCCCGAGGAGCCTGGCAGGCTACAGTCCGTGGGGTCATAAAGAGTCAGGTATGACTGAGCGACTAAACAACAGATCTATACCTTCAGAAACTCACTGTCTTACAATTTTTAAAAACAAAAGTAAAAAGTTAAAAAAGATTTCTCTGATCATGGCCTCCTGTGTATTTAAGAATTATGGCATGCCACTTAGATCCTTCTTAAAAACCAGTGTGTGTTTCAAAGAGCCTCCCTTGAGCCAGGCTTCTGGACAAGGCCAAATCAATGACCACAGCATGGCACGCTTGCCTGATGGCCGCAGACTGAGAAGCGGGAGGCCTGCTGGAGATTCATTTCCTAGAAGGTTGGTGAACAGTTGCACCCACATCTAGAAAGTTCACAGGGGCAGGGATACCGGAGTGCAGTCAGCCAGAATGTCAGCCAGCATGGGCCCAAGTACAAACCACCAGAGACACAGCCTGACCTTAGACCATGGGACTGGAAGTCATCACCTGCTAAGGCATCTGTTGTTTTCCTCATTGGATGGTGGCTAAAGCTGAAGCGCAGTTCTCAGTTCTCGAGGTGAATAACATGATTTAGGGAGGCAGTCGCTTGAGATGCAAAGCAAGCCGTGAGTAGGGCTGGGATGGTTGTCCTAACCAGCTGGAATCAACCTGGGAACCCCTGGTTGTTACTCAGCCTCCTTCAGTCTCTTTATGACGGATGGGATTTGCAAGAGCACAGGCTAGCAGCGCAAGTTCATTGCCGAGGAGCTGGCACCTCCCCAAGGAGAGAAGAGGTGCCTTTGGAGGCCGTCGGCCCAATACAGGAATGTATAAGCCTCGTGACTTTGTAAAAGTGTATTTAGTTTCTTTCATGCATCCAGCCCATATGTGCCCTTTTTTTCTCAATTGCTGCTGAGAAATTAACTGGTAAAAGCTTTCATGTGGTAACAATAACCCACAAAACTCACTGCCATGTGGCTGTCCTTGATGCTTTATCTCGTCCCCAACATTACAAACAGTTAGACCCCTGATTGGATTCCCTGGTAGCTCAGTCAGTAAAGAATAAATCTGCAATGCAAGAGATATGGGTTTGATCCCTGGGTTGGGAAGATCCCCTGGAGAAGGAAATGGCAACCCACGCCAGTACTCTTGCCTGAGAAATCCTGTGGACAGAGGAGCCTGATGGGCTACAGTCCCTGGGGTTGCAAGAGTCAGACGGACATGACTTAGCGACTAAACTACTACCGCCGCGAGACTACCCTGCTTGTTGGTAAATGATGTCTTCATGTCCCAGAGTCTTCAAAAATTCTTCCATGCATCTGTAACTCTCACTTGGATTGACTTTTTCTTCCCCTAGAGGCAGTCTGTATGTCTTTCCTGTTCAGACAGCACTCTCCTTATCTGTTGGCTTCACTGACTCGATGGACATGACTTTGAGTAAGCTCTGGGAGGTGGTGAAGGACAGAGAGGCCTGGCGTGCTGCAGTCCATGGGGTTGCAAAGAATTGGACGTGACTGAGCAACTGAACTGAACTGAACCGATCCTTACCTGTAGATGGTGAAGGCAGAGGAGGGGTGGAGCCCAGGTGACCTTGGCACCCTCGAAGCTGCCTGGCACAGAGTCTCCTGCCTGTGTGGCTGCCAGTGTGGTCAGCAGGCTCCAGATCTTTCCAACGACCACAAGTCTGTTCTCTACATCTGTTCTGTTCAGTTCAGTCGCTCAGTCATGTCCGACTCTTTGCGAACCCGTGGGCTGCACATGCCAGGCCTCCCTGTCCATCACCAACTCCCAGAGTTTACTCAAACTCATGTCCATCAAGTGGTTGATACCATCCAACCATCTCCTCCTCTGTCGTTCCCTTCTTCTCCCACCTTCAGTCTTTCCCACCATCAGGGTCTTTTCAAATGAGTCAGTTCTTCGCATCAGGTGGCTACAGTATTTTTCAGCTATTTTCAGTATTTTTCAGTGTTTTCAGGAGTTTCCGCCTCATCATCAGTCCTTCCAATGAATATTCAAGACTGATGTCCTTTAGGATGTCCTGGTTGGATCTCCTTGTAGTCGAAGGGACTCTCAAGAGTCTTCTCCAACACACAGTTCACAAGCATCAATTCCTTGGTGCTCAGCTTTCTTTCTAGTCCAACTCTCACATCCATACATGAATGACTACTGGAAAAACCATAGCTTTGACTAGATGGACCTTTGTTGGCAAAGTAATGTCTCTGCTTTTTAATATGTTGTCTACGTTGGTCATAACTTTTCCTTCAAGGAGCAAGCGTCTTTGAATTTCGTGGCTGCAGTACATCTCTGTGAACTCTAGTATTTCTTGACTAAGGAAATAAATGTCAAGGCAGAGGAGAAAGCATAGCTCTATGAGGACCCATTATTAGATAAACAGAAATGGCATGATTTTTTTTATTAAATATAGCATGGCATAATCTTATAAGTGACATTTCCCAGCCTCATCAATCATAATTTTTGAAGTAAAGGTTAAAAGTTTTATTAAAAAATAAACAATTGGCAATTTAGAGAAGAAATTCAGTAGGAAAATGATTGATTATCAATAAGTAAAAAAAAAAAACAACTACATTCATGTGGATTTGGCCAAAATATTGCTTTCTGTAATTTTCATCAACAGTAACATTTTATTCAGTGCTATATGATGCTTCTTGGCCATGTGAAAAAAAACCAAGGGACATTTTTTCTTGTTACTTTTCTTTTTCCGGCTGCATTTAGGCCAGTTTCATGAGGACAATACCTTTCTAAATGTAGGCTGCTTGAGTGCTGATAATATGATCCTGAATCATTTGTTCATGGAAACTTCATGGTCGAATGGAAGGTTCATGGGTGTTAGAGTCAGAAGAACATGACTGTGAATCTGAATTAGTTTTTAATGATCTTGGTAGTTGCTTAATTTTTCTAAGCTTTGGTTTTCTCATCTTTCAGATGGATGCAATAATATTTCATAATGTTACTGTGAGGATTGTATCACTGAACTTTTAAAATATGCTAATTTTAAAATTAAAAAGTTAAAAATTAAATGAAAAATTTAAAAATTAAAATTAAAAAACATTCTATCAAATTTAAGGATAATATGTACATATGTCCAAGATGGTTGGTATTATACTTGGGGGATTGATATATATGCCAACTGTTGGATAATCAATTTCTAGTTCTAGTCATGAGGGAGAAACTGGTATTGGACTTGCCCTTATTGTTATTTTTAAGGTTAATAAAATTGATAAGCTTCCAGCAAGATTAATCAAGGGAAAAAGAGAGAACACACACATTATCAATATTAGGAAAAAAGGATGAGCTACTCCTATAGATTCTAAATATATTAAAAGGACATTAAGGGGATATTGCGAAGAATTTATGCCAATAAATTCAACAATGTATGTAGAATGGTCAAATTCTTCGCAAACCACTGCTCACTAAGACTGATTTAAAGATGAAATAGGAATCGAATTTGTAATTGAATGCTTCTGTAGAAAGAAGTCTCAAGGCTCACACGGTTTCACTGGTATTTTTTATCAAACATTTAAGGAGAAGTAACATCAATCTTACACAAAATTAAAAAAAAAAAAAAAAAAGGTAGAAAAGAAGGGAACATGTACCAACTGGTTCTGTAAGACTATACAGATAACTTTATAGACTGAATTCTGATAACATCTGAAAAAGACATTGCAGGGAAGAAAAATTATAGGCCAAATATCTGTCATGAACTTAGACACAAAATTCTTTAATAAAATTTCAAGTCAAGTCCAGTAACAAGAAGGAATTGGAATTTATCCTAGGAATGCAAAGTTGATTTAAAAATTAAAAATCAATCACGGTTATTGACTAAATTATCAAAATGCAGGAAAAAATCACATTACCTATAAACATAGAAAAAGTAACAGCCATCCATAATTTTCAAAAATTCTTCATTCATTAACGTAGAAATAAAATGGAACTTCTTCAGTTTGATGAAAGGCATCTGTGAAAAATCTACTAGTAACTTCATACTTAATGATCAAAAGCTTTTCTTTTATGTTTGGTAACATCATAAAGGGATGTCCATTTGCTATAATTTTTCACTTAATTATTTTATCTATGTAAAAATAGAAAACTGTATCTATTAAAAATTGTGATGGTTGTTCTGGGCAGTACAATTAGGCAAAAAAAAAGTAATAGGATTTAAGTAATTTATTTATTTAGAAAAGCCTAAGAAATCTATAAAATATATTAGAATCAATAATTGAATTTTGGAAAGTTATAGGATAAAAGGTTAATATAAAAGTCAGTTTTATTTCTGTATAACAGGAAACAATTATAATAGAAAATGCATATTTTAAAATGCATATTTACAGTAACATCAATTTATGAATACATAGGACTAAACTTTTTGACAAAGATGCCAAGGCATTTCAGTGGCAAAAGCAAAAGTTCAAAATCAATAGACCAGAAAACCTGAGTAAAATTATGAAAAAATTTAACCTTGGCAGCTACCTCACACTGTATGTAATAATTCAAAACAAATTATATAGTAAGACTAAAATCAAGAAGATAATGTAGAAGAATGTCTTTGGTGCTTTGAGATAGTCAGAGGCTTCTTCTTCTTCTTGTTCAGTACTAAGTTGTGTCTGACTCCTTTGTGACCCATGGACTGCGGCCTGCCAGGCTCCTCTGTCCATGGGGATTGCAAGGCAAGAATACCGGAGTGGGGTACCATTTCCTTCTCCAGGGATCTTCCTGGACCAGGGATTGAACCCGTGTCTCCTGCACTGGCAGGTAGATTCTTTACCACTGCGCCACCAGGGAAGCTCCAGAGACTTCTTAAAAGGAATATAAAAGCACCAACAATTACAAAAAAGGATAAATGGAACTTCACCAAAATTCAAAAGTTTTGCTTTGCCAAAGACATCATTATGAAAGTAACAGAGCAAGTCACCTACTGAAAGAAAATACTTGTAATCCATATATCTCACAAAAGACTTACGTGTTCACAATCCAGAGCATATAAAGAGCTCCTACAGGTAAACAACAGAAAGACAATCTAATAAAAATGCAGGCAAAAGACCTAAACAGAGACTGCATAAAGGAAGATGATATGAATGGCTGGTAAGCGTATGAAAAGATGTTCGATGATTGTTCATTAGGGAAATACAAATTAAAGCCCTCTTAAGATACCACTTCACAGCCATTTACTAATGGCTAAATTGAAAAAGACAGACAAGACTAAGCGCAGGCGGCTGCCAGCCGCCGGCTCACTAAGCGCAGCCCAGACGAGCCACCCCACGTCCAAGAGACAGCAGCCGAGAGTCCCAGGCAGTGATGGCGCAGGAACGGCTGGGAGGAGCCTCCCCACTTCCCACTCAGCACAGCCGAGAGGAGCTACCCCACGTANAAAAAAAAAAAAAAGAAAAAGACAGACAACATCAAATGTTGATATATGTAGATTCAAGTGGGACTCTCATATGCTGTTTATGGAAGTAGAAATTGATATAATGACTTTGTGAGTTGGGAGTCTTTTTTATGAAATCAATCGTATACTTACCCTATGATTCAGCAGGCCCATTCCTAGGTATTTACCCAACAGAAAAACACATATTCATAGGAGGACTTGTACAGATGTTTTTCGCAGTTTTATTTCTCAGTCGCTCAGTCGTTTCCTGCTCTTTGGGACCCCATGGGCTGCAGCATGCCAGGCTTCCTTATCCTTCACTATCTCACGAGTTTGCACAAACTCACGTCCGTTGAGTCGGTGATGCCATCCAACTATCTCATCCTCTGTATTCCTGTTCTACTCCAAGAGACCTAAACTGGAATCAGTTCAAATGTTTATCAATAGGAGAATAGATAGCAAAATGGAACAAGTTACAAATACATGTCACAATAGAGATGAATCTCAAGAGCATATACGAAGAGAAGGCCAGACACCAAAGAAGAAATATTGTAGCATTGTGTGTAGATGAGGTTCAAGAGCTGGCAAAACTAGTCCATGGAGTAGAAATCAGAGTGATTGTTATGGTCAGGGGAAGGGTTGTAGGTAAGGGTAGGGCTGACTAGGAAAGGCTATAATGTTATCTTTAGCAGGGGTTGGGGGAGGGCTTCTAACAATGTCTGTGCTTTTTAGGACTTAATGATCTGTGCATTTCACTGTGTGTTATTTTAAGCTCAATTTCAAAAAAAACTAGACCAAAAAGAAAAATTTACATACTGTCTACATTTATTAGTGAATCTCAAGGATATTTAAGAACAACTTAGTAATTGATGAGGATTTTCATATAGCATTTATTTTAACTTGAAACATAAGCAAGTTGTAGATTGTGATTACGTTTAAGTGGCATTTGAAATGACACTGTGACATAGCAAGATGACCAGGGGTCAGTTGTTGTCCACTGATACGGCTGTCCAGACCAGGGGGCTCCTAGTCTGTCTTCCTTCTTTTATTTCACTGCTTGGTCTTTCCCATAGCAACAGGTTGATTTTCTGCTACTCTTCTCTTTAAAAGTCTTAGCATAAAATTTCAACTCTTGGAATAAAAGTCAAGTGAATTTTCATGTTCCACAAAGCCTTGTAAAAATCTAGCCCCTGCCTAATCCTCTAGCTTCATCTCAGCCGTGTGCCGTGCCAACCTACGGCCTTGACATTTCTTTGATTGTATCCAGCTCTCCCTCTCTGAGGCTGCTGTTGCTGTTTTCTACCTTGTGAGTGTTAGTCGCTCAGTCAAGTCTAACTCTTTTGCGACTCCATGGACTGTAGCCCGCCAGGCTCCTCTGTCCATGGCATTTTCCAGGTAAGAATACTGGAGTGGGTTGCCATTCCCTTCTCCAGGGGATCTTTCTGACTCAGGGATTGAACCCGGGTCTCCTGCAGTGCAAGCAGGTTCTTTACTGTCTGAGGCACCAGGGAAGCCCATTTTCCACCTTGGATACTCTCTAATGCTCTGCATATCTGGCATCTTCGCATCTTTCTGGTTTACATAAAGTGGTGCCCCCCTCCTTGGTCTTATCAGCCACACTGTCCCCAAAGCCTGCCTGCCTGCTGCTGCTAAGTCACATCAGTCGTGTCCGACTCTATTCCTTTCCTAACACTTTTTGTAGTTTGTCATTATTTCTATTTCTAGATTCCATAATGCCAAGAACCAAATTTTGTCTCATTATCTCAGACCTGAATATTAATATTTGACCTGGTACGTAGGAGGAACTGAATAAATATTTGTTGAAATAATGGCTTCATTATAAAACTCTCAACCTTATCATGCCAGGTGGTATTGTTTTGAGCGTGTGTATGTATGGCTCATGAAGCCTACATACTTTTTCAAAATCCTGGCAGACTAAATTCTTATTTATTGACAAAAACTTACATTATCATAGGGAATAAAGTCCCCTTTCTCTAAACTTGGATATTTGGCTACCTCTAGTTAGATGGGCTCCCCTCGTGGCTCATTGGTAAAGAATTCTCCTGCCAATTTAGGAGACCTGAGTTCAAATCCCTGGATCGGGAAGATCCCCTGGAGAAGGAAATGGCAACCCACTCCAGTACTCTTGCCTGGGAAATCCCATGGACAGAAGGAGCATTGTGAGCTACAGTCCTGGGGTCACGAAAGAGTCAGACATGAGCAACAATAACAGAGGTTAGGTGACCTTTCAGCTCCCTTATCTAATGGATGAGACAGTGAAGCCCCAGTCAGGGCAATACATCATCATCCCTTCTCTGAGTAGAAAATTGAAATCTGGGTTAATTGCAGGTCTTCGACATTTTCTATCTGCATTCTATCACCACTGACTATCAAAGAGTATCTTAGGAAGTCTAGGAATTTTATCATTTCCTGCATTCCAAATGCACATACGTTTGTGCTCATTCTCAGGAAAGCAGTCTGGTTGTTGTTGTTGTTGTTGTTGTTTTTTACTGAATTAACAAGTGACTGCTGCAGCTTCTTTTCCCTTCTTCTTCTTTTATTTTGTTTTAGAAGAAAGTTAGTCAACTGACTAACTCCATGACCCATGTGAGCACTGCAAAACACAAATCAGCTTTCACCTCTGAGCTTCATTTCCTCAAAGCTGTAGGCTTGCATCAGTGATTGGAAAGGCATATCGCTGTGTTGATTTCCAGATCTCTTCAAGGAGCTGAGTGACAAAAGCTGGAGCTGATGGAATCAATACAGGAAAAAGTCTTTGAAGGCTGCAGTGTAGGAAGCTGGGATCCCACCTGCAAAATTCTCTTCTGGTTATTAATATGGTGTAGACAAAGCTCCACTGCATTTGAAAAGGGTGCAGACATTGGGGTTCTCAGCGTTTACATTAGTATCTGATTCTTTACAAAGTTTACCAAGTTGCACAGGAAAGGTGAGGTCAATATGCCGTGAAAGGAAATGCAGAGGAACGAACTGACCGTCTCTCAAATTAACCTGCTCTCCAACACCTGTCCCTTTTCCTTCCTCCTTCTTGCTCAGTTCTCACTGACTATTGGGTGTTTAATATGACAGTACAACACAGACACATTGCAGGCTGATGATGAAGTCAAACTGCGCATCTTGAGAAAGATGCAGGCTTTCATGAAGTAGGTGAAAGCGATGCTGCAGAGCCTGCCAGGTCAGACAATGAGACCAGGTAACAACTGGAAGTAGGCCAACGCAGTAGAATGAGGCCAGGAGAGTTGCTTCCAAAGAGACTGATATGAATGTCAACGAATTATGAGATGTAGTTGAGAAAAAAGTGATGAATACTACTACTATTTTTGTTCAAAAAAGATCTTCCTGGTGGTTTGGAGGGGTGCATGTTGTATTTTATGGCTGCAGGACAGGGAAGCCTGGTGTCGTGCAGTCTCGTCCTGCAGTCCATGGGGTTGCAAAGCTCTGGACACGACTTAGCGACAGAAGATCAATTTTTAATTATATTAAAAAAAAAAAAAAAAAAACGGGACTTCCCTGTGGCTCCAATGGTAAAAAAATCTGCCTGCAGTGCAAAAGACCAGGGTTCATTCCCTGGGTCGGGAAGATCCTCCGGAGAAGGGAATGGCAAGCCACTCCAGTATTCTTGCCTGGAGAATCTCATGGACAGAGGAGCCTGGTGGGGTACAGTCTGTGGGGATGCAAAGAGTTGGACACGACTGAGCAACTAACACACATACATAAAAAACCATGGAAATTTAATTTCTTTTGTTCTAAAAATTAGCTTAATTGCAACTATAACTCACATTTTATTAACTATAAGATAAAATTAATTTATTTTTGTGAGTTTGAATTTTTTGAGTTGAATCTTAATAAAAGCTTTTTTGTACTCTTTAGTAGGAAAGTTTGCTCTTGGTTTTAAGTGGACTCACCTTAAGTAACTTTCTGTTCTTAAGGGTGCCTGTCCCTGACAGTAACCTGGATACCATGTACCTGGGGCCTCCTGATGCTTATAAGTATGTGAGACTCCTTAAGAATCACAGAGGTGGAGAGAGAAAGGTCTGAGAGGACCAGTGCAGTGGACTGAGCTGTGCCCTAGACTTGGCCATTCTGCTTGCTGTCCCCGGCCTACACACCCCTAGATTCACAACAGACAGCTCTGCCTGCCTGCTCTGGGTAGCATAGGACCCTCAAACCTATCTTCTGGAAGTTCTGGGAATGTTGATAACCTTCCAGAAGCTAGTAGTTACAATGAGTACCAAATCTGAGGGACAGAAGGGAATGAGATTAGTTCTAGAAAGGCAGAAACAAACCCAGGACACCAAAACCAAATAGAACCCAAATAGCGCACAGTTGGACACGACTAAAGTGACTTAGCAGCAGCAGCAGCAGCAAAGCATTGATCTTTGCCTCTAGAGAAGAAAAGGCAAAACCCAAATCCAATCTTTACTCTCATAGTTAGACTGAAAAAAACATTGACTCCATACTGTAGTTGACCTGAGTAAAATGTTGCTATTCAGTTGCTAAGTCATGTCTGACTCTTTGCGACCCCATGGACTGCAGCACGCCACATTTCCCAGTCCTTCACCATCTCCCAAAGTTTGCTCAAACTCATGTCCATTGAGTCAATGATGCCATCCAACCATCTCATCCTCTGTCATCCCCTTCTCCTCCTGCCTTCAATCTTTCTCAGCATCAGGGTCTTTTCTAATGAGTTGGTTCTTCTAATCAGGTGCCCGAAGTATTGGAGCTTCAGTATCAGTCCTTCTAATGAATATTTAGGGTTGATTTAGGATTGACTGGTTTGAATAATACAGAAACTTCGAAATGGTGAGCTGGCCCCAATAGAATTTTTCCTTATTATTTGAATCAGATTTTATATTGTCTTTGTGTTGTACCCACGGCATGTGGAGCTGCTTGGATAGAAAGAACTTTGACTTCTGTTCACATCACAGGGACTTTATTTGGCACCTCCCTTTTCAATCTCTTGCCCAAATCATCCAGGAAGACTTTAGATAGAAATAAGACTAAGGGCTCCTGGTTAGGTTGGCATCCATACTTTTTTAGTTGCTTTTTCAGCCAGGTACCAAAACTCCAAAACAGTACTCTGGTAAAGTTCTCAGGTGTGACTTTGGCAAATGCCTCACTAAAATTAAGACCCACTGAGTGTCACTGTGGCAGGCGGAGAAAACACGGGACTTGAGAGGTCTGACTAACTTAGTACCTGTTTGCCTGAATGGGTGGATAGATGGATAGATAGATGGATGGATGGAATCTGGAGTCCTATACCTATCACTTCCAGCAGTGACCCTGACAGGTTACTGACTTCTCCTTTATTCACACAGGAGGCATTTATTGATTGCCTCCTGGGTGCCAGACACTAAATTAAGTGTTGAGGCTACAAAGGTGAGTAAGACAGCATCTCTCCTCAAGGTCTTCTAAGGTGGTAAAGACAGTAAAGGGGGGATTCTTGCAGATGACTAACTGGCCCTGTGTACCAGGAGACCAAGTTAGAGGTGAAGTTATCCCCAGATCTGTTGTTTCTGCAGGCTGGTGCCCTTTCCCGTCCTTGCCTTAGGAAAGTGGTGAGCACTGTGAGGAAATAACACTCCCTTCTGTGACCATTTCCAGAGACTAATAGAAGATACTCCAGTCTTTAGTTTCCAGAATCTCACTGCTTCCTTAAGACTTTCTTTAAAAAAATAAAAACTTTTTTAATGTATTTACTTTGGCTGTGCTGGGTCTTCAGTGCTGCGTGGGCTTTTCTCTAGTTGCCTCAAGCAGGAGCTGCTCTCCGGTTGCAGGGCGTGGGCTTCTCATTGCGGTGGCTTCTCCTGCTGTGAAGCACAGGCTCTAGGCTCATGGGCTCAGAAATTGTGGTGCATGAACTTACTTGCTCCTCAGCATGCGGGATCCTTCCGGACCAGAAATCAAACCCATGTCTCTTCATTGGCAGGCAGAGTTTTTTCTATAGCCACCAGGAAAGCCCGAAGCCTTTATTAAAAGACAAACTAAGATATTTCCCTGCCATCAGGCTTGCAGCACCTTGCCTATTACTCCTGCTTGTACAAAAATTCCTAGAAGTAATTTTTGATCACGAGGGGAAGGGCTCTTTTGTCCTGGGGAGAAATTGTTCTCTTTCTCATGTGAGTAACCACAGAGAATACGGGAACTGTTAAACTATTTCTGGCCCAGGATTCTGTTCATAGATGCAGGATGTGTTCAGATGGCATGAGCAGACTGTCAAATGGTGTGGAGATGAAGATAAAATTTAAGCTTGCTATTTGCAATAGTGGGGACTCAGAGAAAATTCGGTCTCCTATAGAGCATCTTGAACCAAGCATTGAGTCTTCTTACTGACTTTATACAGCTGTTTGTCAAGCTTTTACTGTATTCTGGACAAACACCAAATGTTTTACATGCATTATTTTATTTAGTCCTCAGGAAAAACTCAGGAGGTAGATATTCTTATTAATCTCATTTTGCAGGTGAGACCCAGAGGGCTAAGTCTCTTGCCCCAGGTCACAGCAGGTAAGCAGTGAAGCTAGGATTCAAACCTAGGCATGTTGATGTGACTTTGTGTAACCATCTGGAGAATGGCATGACAACCCACTCCAGTATTCTTGCCTGGAGAATTCCATGGACAGAAGAGCCTGGTGGGCTACAGTCCATGGGGTCACCATGCGAAGAGTCGGACACGACTGAGCGACTAATTCTTTTGCCCAACTATCAATCTATCTGATATTTAATTCAAGATATTAGTGAAGAAATCTCCCATTGATGATTCATGCCGGAAGAAGCTATTTCTTTCCGTGAAAACTTGGTAACCAAAGTATTTTATGTTCATATGTGTGGGGCAGGCTTCCTTGGTAATAACTTTCAAAGAAAAATAAATAATCCAGGTCCTGGCTTCGTATATTTCTGAGCTATGCAAACTATGCAGAACATCACAACAGATGGCACAGAGTTGTAGGCCTTTGCTGCATTGAACAGGAATAAAAGGGATGAGGTCTGTCTTTTCTCCTTTAAGAAACAGCTACGTTAGAACAATAAAATATCAGCAAAGTTTGAAATCCATTCTGGTATAAGATCTATAACAGGCAGCCTGGCCAGTTTTATTCACTCTGTATTTATTCCCATTAGAAGCCTTGAGTGTTCCCTGGGCTCACTCTTTCTAAATCAATGTTTTCAGAATTCTCAGTGGCTTGAATTTTGTAATCTGAGAAATCAATCAAGTGCCTCGGGAGAGTGCCATGTCTCATTCTGCTCAGAGCCTCCACGCGCCTCTTGTAATTAAGTATTAGTCGGAGTTCATTGCACTTGAATAATGAGGTGATGTTTGCGTAGGCTTTCTTTGTTGTTTTTTCTTCAGGCGCATTGCTTCTGTTTTTCTGGTTAAACAATCACTGGTATCATAAAAATGCAATTTATAGCCTGCGTGATCATAACACTCAGTGTCTCCTAAAACCAAATCCAGGTCTTCAGGTTCACTCATAAGCTGTTCGAGCCAGCACATGTAGCCTTGGCATGCAGAGCACCTGCCTGGAAACACAGAGCTTTTACAGTCAAGCTTCACAGAGAGAGGAGACCAGAGTTGGGTACTTGAACTTGTTCCTCTTTTAACGGCCTGACTTGCTTGATGACCAAATGAATAGCTGTATAGTCTCTGTTGCAGCGACCATTACAGTTTGGTGACTGGTTTTAATTTTGCGTTTCCTCCTGGACTGAATACATTTCTTGATACCCTGCTGTTGTTTTGTAGGNGGGACTTCCCTGTGGCTCCAATGGTAAAAAAATCTGCCTGCAGTGCAAAAGACCAGGGTTCATTCCCTGGGTCGGGAAGATCCTCCGGAGAAGGGAATGGCAAGCCACTCCAGTATTCTTGCCTGGAGAATCTCATGGACAGAGGAGCCTGGTGGGGTACAGTCTGTGGGGATGCAAAGAGTTGGACACGACTGAGCAACTAACACACATACATAAAAAACCATGGAAATTTAATTTCTTTTGTTCTAAAAATTAGCTTAATTGCAACTATAACTCACATTTTATTAACTATAAGATAAAATTAATTTATTTTTGTGAGTTTGAATTTTTTGAGTTGAATCTTAATAAAAGCTTTTTTGTACTCTTTAGTAGGAAAGTTTGCTCTTGGTTTTAAGTGGACTCACCTTAAGTAACTTTCTGTTCTTAAGGGTGCCTGTCCCTGACAGTAACCTGGATACCATGTACCTGGGGCCTCCTGATGCTTATAAGTATGTGAGACTCCTTAAGAATCACAGAGGTGGAGAGAGAAAGGTCTGAGAGGACCAGTGCAGTGGACTGAGCTGTGCCCTAGACTTGGCCATTCTGCTTGCTGTCCCCGGCCTACACACCCCTAGATTCACAACAGACAGCTCTGCCTGCCTGCTCTGGGTAGCATAGGACCCTCAAACCTATCTTCTGGAAGTTCTGGGAATGTTGATAACCTTCCAGAAGCTAGTAGTTACAATGAGTACCAAATCTGAGGGACAGAAGGGAATGAGATTAGTTCTAGAAAGGCAGAAACAAACCCAGGACACCAAAACCAAATAGAACCCAAATAGCGCACAGTTGGACACGACTAAAGTGACTTAGCAGCAGCAGCAGCAGCAAAGCATTGATCTTTGCCTCTAGAGAAGAAAAGGCAAAACCCAAATCCAATCTTTACTCTCATAGTTAGACTGAAAAAAACATTGACTCCATACTGTAGTTGACCTGAGTAAAATGTTGCTATTCAGTTGCTAAGTCATGTCTGACTCTTTGCGACCCCATGGACTGCAGCACGCCACATTTCCCAGTCCTTCACCATCTCCCAAAGTTTGCTCAAACTCATGTCCATTGAGTCAATGATGCCATCCAACCATCTCATCCTCTGTCATCCCCTTCTCCTCCTGCCTTCAATCTTTCTCAGCATCAGGGTCTTTTCTAATGAGTTGGTTCTTCTAATCAGGTGCCCGAAGTATTGGAGCTTCAGTATCAGTCCTTCTAATGAATATTTAGGGTTGATTTAGGATTGACTGGTTTGAATAATACAGAAACTTCGAAATGGTGAGCTGGCCCCAATAGAATTTTTCCTTATTATTTGAATCAGATTTTATATTGTCTTTGTGTTGTACCCACGGCATGTGGAGCTGCTTGGATAGAAAGAACTTTGACTTCTGTTCACATCACAGGGACTTTATTTGGCACCTCCCTTTTCAATCTCTTGCCCAAATCATCCAGGAAGACTTTAGATAGAAATAAGACTAAGGGCTCCTGGTTAGGTTGGCATCCATACTTTTTTAGTTGCTTTTTCAGCCAGGTACCAAAACTCCAAAACAGTACTCTGGTAAAGTTCTCAGGTGTGACTTTGGCAAATGCCTCACTAAAATTAAGACCCACTGAGTGTCACTGTGGCAGGCGGAGAAAACACGGGACTTGAGAGGTCTGACTAACTTAGTACCTGTTTGCCTGAATGGGTGGATAGATGGATAGATAGATGGATGGATGGAATCTGGAGTCCTATACCTATCACTTCCAGCAGTGACCCTGACAGGTTACTGACTTCTCCTTTATTCACACAGGAGGCATTTATTGATTGCCTCCTGGGTGCCAGACACTAAATTAAGTGTTGAGGCTACAAAGGTGAGTAAGACAGCATCTCTCCTCAAGGTCTTCTAAGGTGGTAAAGACAGTAAAGGGGGGATTCTTGCAGATGACTAACTGGCCCTGTGTACCAGGAGACCAAGTTAGAGGTGAAGTTATCCCCAGATCTGTTGTTTCTGCAGGCTGGTGCCCTTTCCCGTCCTTGCCTTAGGAAAGTGGTGAGCACTGTGAGGAAATAACACTCCCTTCTGTGACCATTTCCAGAGACTAATAGAAGATACTCCAGTCTTTAGTTTCCAGAATCTCACTGCTTCCTTAAGACTTTCTTTAAAAAAATAAAAACTTTTTTAATGTATTTACTTTGGCTGTGCTGGGTCTTCAGTGCTGCGTGGGCTTTTCTCTAGTTGCCTCAAGCAGGAGCTGCTCTCCGGTTGCAGGGCGTGGGCTTCTCATTGCGGTGGCTTCTCCTGCTGTGAAGCACAGGCTCTAGGCTCATGGGCTCAGAAATTGTGGTGCATGAACTTACTTGCTCCTCAGCATGCGGGATCCTTCCGGACCAGAAATCAAACCCATGTCTCTTCATTGGCAGGCAGAGTTTTTTCTATAGCCACCAGGAAAGCCCGAAGCCTTTATTAAAAGACAAACTAAGATATTTCCCTGCCATCAGGCTTGCAGCACCTTGCCTATTACTCCTGCTTGTACAAAAATTCCTAGAAGTAATTTTTGATCACGAGGGGAAGGGCTCTTTTGTCCTGGGGAGAAATTGTTCTCTTTCTCATGTGAGTAACCACAGAGAATACGGGAACTGTTAAACTATTTCTGGCCCAGGATTCTGTTCATAGATGCAGGATGTGTTCAGATGGCATGAGCAGACTGTCAAATGGTGTGGAGATGAAGATAAAATTTAAGCTTGCTATTTGCAATAGTGGGGACTCAGAGAAAATTCGGTCTCCTATAGAGCATCTTGAACCAAGCATTGAGTCTTCTTACTGACTTTATACAGCTGTTTGTCAAGCTTTTACTGTATTCTGGACAAACACCAAATGTTTTACATGCATTATTTTATTTAGTCCTCAGGAAAAACTCAGGAGGTAGATATTCTTATTAATCTCATTTTGCAGGTGAGACCCAGAGGGCTAAGTCTCTTGCCCCAGGTCACAGCAGGTAAGCAGTGAAGCTAGGATTCAAACCTAGGCATGTTGATGTGACTTTGTGTAACCATCTGGAGAATGGCATGACAACCCACTCCAGTATTCTTGCCTGGAGAATTCCATGGACAGAAGAGCCTGGTGGGCTACAGTCCATGGGGTCACCATGCGAAGAGTCGGACACGACTGAGCGACTAATTCTTTTGCCCAACTATCAATCTATCTGATATTTAATTCAAGATATTAGTGAAGAAATCTCCCATTGATGATTCATGCCGGAAGAAGCTATTTCTTTCCGTGAAAACTTGGTAACCAAAGTATTTTATGTTCATATGTGTGGGGCAGGCTTCCTTGGTAATAACTTTCAAAGAAAAATAAATAATCCAGGTCCTGGCTTCGTATATTTCTGAGCTATGCAAACTATGCAGAACATCACAACAGATGGCACAGAGTTGTAGGCCTTTGCTGCATTGAACAGGAATAAAAGGGATGAGGTCTGTCTTTTCTCCTTTAAGAAACAGCTACGTTAGAACAATAAAATATCAGCAAAGTTTGAAATCCATTCTGGTATAAGATCTATAACAGGCAGCCTGGCCAGTTTTATTCACTCTGTATTTATTCCCATTAGAAGCCTTGAGTGTTCCCTGGGCTCACTCTTTCTAAATCAATGTTTTCAGAATTCTCAGTGGCTTGAATTTTGTAATCTGAGAAATCAATCAAGTGCCTCGGGAGAGTGCCATGTCTCATTCTGCTCAGAGCCTCCACGCGCCTCTTGTAATTAAGTATTAGTCGGAGTTCATTGCACTTGAATAATGAGGTGATGTTTGCGTAGGCTTTCTTTGTTGTTTTTTCTTCAGGCGCATTGCTTCTGTTTTTCTGGTTAAACAATCACTGGTATCATAAAAATGCAATTTATAGCCTGCGTGATCATAACACTCAGTGTCTCCTAAAACCAAATCCAGGTCTTCAGGTTCACTCATAAGCTGTTCGAGCCAGCACATGTAGCCTTGGCATGCAGAGCACCTGCCTGGAAACACAGAGCTTTTACAGTCAAGCTTCACAGAGAGAGGAGACCAGAGTTGGGTACTTGAACTTGTTCCTCTTTTAACGGCCTGACTTGCTTGATGACCAAATGAATAGCTGTATAGTCTCTGTTGCAGCGACCATTACAGTTTGGTGACTGGTTTTAATTTTGCGTTTCCTCCTGGACTGAATACATTTCTTGATACCCTGCTGTTGTTTTGTAGGGATAATTTAGTTAACCATGAAAGGCATGCACAAAATCACACATGAAACATGATCTATAATAATTAATATCTGTATAATATTATGTAATAGTATTAAGGCTTCCCAGGTGGCACAATGGTAAAGAATCCGCTTGCCAATGAAGGAGATGCAAGAGACGCGGGTTCAATCCCTGGGTTGGGAAGATCCCCTGGAGAAGGAAATGGCAACCCCCTCCAGTATTCTTGCCTGGAAAATTCCATGGTCAAAGAGCCTGGCAGACTGCAGTCCATGGGATCACACAGAATTGGACATGACTGAGCACACACACAAGAAAACACAGACAAGATATTATTGTTATTGTTAAATAATATCAATAAATGTTAAGTAATACTGAAAAACAGACACTGGTNCTCTTTCAATTCTGGTTTCCTTGGTGTGTATGCCCAGCAGTGGGATTACTGGGTCATAAGGCAGTTCTATTTCCAGATTTTAAGGAATCTCCACACTGTTCTCCACAGTGGCTGTACTAATTTGCATTCCCACCAACAGTGTAAGAGGGTTCCCTTTTCTCCACACTCTTGCCAGCATTTATTGCTTGTAGACTTTTGGATCGTAGCCACTCTGACTGGTATGAAATGGTACTTCATTGTGGTTTTGATTTGCATTTCTCTGATAATAAGTGATGTTGAACATCTTTTCATGTGTTTGTGTCTTCTTTAGAGAAATGTCTGTTTAGTTCTTTGGCCTATTTTTTGATTGGGTCATTTATTTTTCTGGAATTGAGCTGCTATTTTTAAAATGGTTTATAGTTTAATTACATTGTGGTCAGATAATGTGATCTACAAAAATTATCACTCTTGATCTTGAGGCTAGTTTTGTGGCTTAGCATATGTTTTGTTTTCATAAATGTTTCATATGGTTAAAAAGAGTAAATTTTTAAATAGCTAGAAATAAAGCTGCATATATGTCCATTGGACTAAGTTTGTTAATTGTGCTGTTCAAATATTAACATATACTCTCTAAATTCTATTTATGATTACTTAATTAATGCTTAATTCATATAATTAATCAGAGTATTAATATATACTTAATTTTTTAAATGTACATTAAAAATTCCACTCTTGCAGTAGATCTTGTAATTCTATGGTTTTTGTTTTTTTGCCCATTTTTGATATATTTATTTTGAAGTGATGTGTAAATATAGTTTAGAATTGTCCTGCTTCCTATTATACCTTCTACTGCTTCTTCTACCTTTATAATTAAGTTCATGTCCATCTTTATTTCTAGTGTTGTTTTTTACAGTTTGACTTTATTATTGAGACAAACTTTCTATTGATTAAATTCTGCTTCTTGTATCTTTTTCTGTCCTGTACTGATTGTGTTCTGTGTTTTATCTATGTATTTTTTTAAACATGTACCTAGGGAGCTAATTTTAATTATAGTCGTTAATACTCGTATATTAGGACTTATTGACATCATTCATTATGTACTGTGTTCTTCTTACTTTTTGTACCATTTTCATCTTCATATTCCATTATTTTACTCTTTTTGTTTGCAAGTTCTACTAAGACTCTTGGTTAACACATGTAGTTAATGAAATCTCAAATCAATTAATTAATATTTTTGTTTTTCTTCTTCTGAGCAACATAAAGACTTTGAATGTCTTAGCTGTGATAAACGCATTATAACACATCTATGGCACCCTACTCCAGTACTCTTGCCTGGAAAATCCCATGGACAGAAGAGCCTGGTAGGCTGTGGTCCACGGGTTCGCGAAGAGTCGGAGATGACTGAGGAACTTCATTTTCACTTTTCACTTTCATGCATTGGAGAAGGAAATGGCACCCCACTCCAGTGTTCTTGCCAGGAGAATCCCAGGGATGGGGGAGCCTGGTGGGCTGCCGACTATGGGGTCGCACAGAGTCGGACATGACTGAAGTGACTTAGCAGCAGCAGCAGTTGGTGTTTCAATTCTAGCCCAATTCTTCTCTCCCACCAACAAAACCACTAACCTGTGCATAGTTTAGCCATGTACATACCATTCTCTTTTCCATCTTAGTTTTTCTACTTTCTGCCAAAAATATATCCTTTAAACTTCCAAAATATATCCTTTAAACTTCCTTCTTTGATACATCTTTTGTGGAAAATGCTCTGTTTTGATTTTTCTAAATTTTCTTTGTTTGACCCCATTCTTGAAAGATAGCTTTACTAAATACAAAATTCTAATTAGCAGTTACTGTCTCTCTGAATTTTGAAGACATTATTTTGCTATTTTCTAGCTTCGATTTTTTTGGCACGTTTGAAGGCAGATGTGTCACTGATGCCCCTTCTGTTCTTCCTTCCGAGATGCTTTTAGCGTCTTGGCTTTTTGTGTGTCATAAAGTTGTATTACGGTGTGTCTTGGTGTGGGATGCCTTTTCTGTATCTTGTATGAGACTCACTGGGCTTTCTTATTCTCAGGTTTGCATTTCTCTACATGCTGAGATATCCTCTGGCATTAGCTATTTGAACATTTCTTCTTCTCCTTTTTCTCAGTTATCTTTTCCTCTACTTTGGAATTCTAGTTAGACATTTATTAGAATTTTTTACCATAACCTCTCTTCATATTTTTCATCTCTCTCTCCTTTCTCCTCCTCCTCCTCCTTCTTCTACTGGACTCTAGAAAAATTCTGAATCTATCTTCCAATGTACTAATTCTCTGTTCAGCTTTGTCTCACCTACCGTTTAATCTGTCTAGTTATTATTTAACCCTAGTTTAAGTTCCAGACTCATTTTTTATTTATAGAAATTTTATTGGGCTTCAAAAAAATCTGCTTTATTATTTTTAATGCTTCTTCTTTGTCCTTATTTTCATACTTCCCTATACTTTCCTTAAACATATTGCAAATGATTATTTTATAGTCTGTGCCCTACAACATCTAAAGTTGTTGTGAATCTGCTTTTCGTATATATACCCTGAAATATTTTGTGTTTTGAGTTTTCTTGCACTGGGCTTTTAACTTCCCCTGGAACTTTATTTTAGGGAGTATTTTGATGTCTGGGTTGAAATGAATTCCTCCAGAGACCACTACTTACTCCAGGGCCATCCAAAATTAATTCTCCCCTTAGGTTTTTTGGGGACCGTATGAGAAGCATGAATGGGACAGCAAAAATATACATAAGTCCTATTTATGGAATCTCTGTGCACAGTAGAAAAATGGAGGCAGATGAGTGTCCTTACCTTTTCTTCTGAAAATCAGGCTTCCTTTCTTACTCACTCTGAAGCTTTAGGGTTTAATGTTTATTCAGAGGTCTTTTGTGTTACATTCTTCACCTTGGGTAGGCCTGAGACTCTGTCTCTTCACTCCTGTTCCCCAGGGAGACATCAACCCTGCAAAGCCCAGGGTCTGCAAGTTTCCATAAACACTCAGGGCTCAGTCTGCCTATGCCATTTCCTTGCATCTAAGACCCTCTTTTTCCTGTCACTTGGGGAAACCTTGTTTCCACTAATTCTTTAATTAAGGATTAATTTCCTTAATTCTTCTCTTGGTGTCAACTCAATGATAGGTGTAAAAGCTTTTTGTGTGATTTCTATTTCATCCAACATGTAATTATTTCCATCAGGAAATATGGTCTGCCACATAGCTGGAAATAAAGTCCTGGGTTTGAGAATTACAGCTATTTCTGTATTGAGAAAGAGGATGAAATTGGGGCTTAGAAGCAGTCAGGTCCGGGCTTGAAACCAGCTTCAGTATTTCTAGTTACCAGTTTCCTCAGCTTTGCTAACATCTTCCATTTGTATGCTGAATTTCCGTTTCCTAAGTATTTTCAGCAGCATCATGTCTTTTGAGAGCTGGGTGGCGTTTCCCATTTGGTGAACAGATGAGACCACTGAGGGCGACCCCACGCTGTACTAGAGCCAGCTCTTCTAACACCCAGAGCATTCTATTTGTGTTCTGTCTTGTGCAGTCCTCGATGAAGTGACTTAAAAGAAGCCAAGGTGGATTTCACTTTGTTGTGTGGGGCAAGTCACTACATGGACTCTGCCTTAAGGAAGTTCGTGAGTCCAAAGCTGGCTTCTGCATAAAGTCCTTTACTGCCAAGACCACAGGAGATGAATTGCCACATATTTGCTTTCCAAAATTTAAATGGCCATCCTAACTTTTAAAAAAATCCACAATTCTCATATAAGCATCAGACAAATCTTTTTTGAAGTAACAGGGAGAGATATTCTTTGCGTACATCAAATACATGAAGCTCTTGTCCTGTTTGTGTTCAGTTTGCTTAGAGGTGTGAGTGATGAACTGAGCTGGCCTTTGTTGACGGGAGTTTGTTGTCAGAGAGACAGGGATGTTGGAGAAGGCTGGGAAGCCGCCTCATCAGCTACCTGGGCCTTTGGTCCTAAAACTGGCAGATGCTGTGGTTTTCTTCAGTTACCAAACCCTGGTCTAGCCTAGCTTAGGACAGAAAGGTAAAGTCCATTCTCCTTTCCCTTTTCCAGTTACACAGCGCTGGGAAGGTTTGGTTGGACTGTGTGGCCAGCACTCATCACCAGCTGCCCTGGAGGTCAGCGTTTGAGCTGAGCACCTCAGAGGCAGTGGGTCCTCCTACTGCCAGCTCATGTGTAGCCTGCGGCTGCAACCCAGTCTTCCTCGCATGGTTTTCCTCTCCTCTCACTTGCCTATCACCCTTCCGTGCCTCTGACACCAGAGGTGCAGGGCTTTCCCACCAAGCCTCTCTCTGCCGGGTGTCCTACAGTTTCACTCATTTCCAGCATCTCTGCCTGAAGAGTCTCAGATCCCATGGTAAAGGGTTCATCCCCGCCAGACTTCCCCGTTTCAGATGCCCTTCGCAGGTCCAGGTTGTCATTTGTACTTCTCATTAATCAGCTGCAGATCTGAGGTTCGCACAACCCCCTCCTCCAGTTTGATTCATTCGCTAAAGCAGCGCACAGAACTCAGGGAAACTTCCTGACATTTACCAGTCTGGTAAGGGCTATGGTAAAGGATACAAATGAACAGCCAGATAGAAAGATAATAAGGTGAGGTCTGGGAGGGTCCTGGGCACAGGAAATTCTGTCCCCATGGAGTCAAGGCCACCCTTCTCGTTTATGAATATGTCCACCAGCCTGTTAGCTCTCTGAATCTCGTGCCTTTGGGATTTTTGTGGAGGCTTCATCATGCAGGTCTGATCTATCATGAACTCTGTTTACAGTCTCTCTCCCCTCTCTGGAGAACAGGAGATGAAAATTCTAAGCTTCTCATCATGGCTTGATCTTTCTGGACCAGCCCTGCCCCAGGAGCCCACCCAGAGTCACCACAGTAGAACAAAAGATGTTCTTCGTACTCTTATCGGGCTTCCCTGGTAGCTCAGTGATAAAGGACCCTCTGCCAATGCTGGAGTACCAGGTTCAGTCCCTGGGTTGGGAAGAGCCCCTGGAAAAGGGAATGGCAACCCCCTCCAGTATTCTGGCCTGGAGAATCCCATGGATAGGGGAGCCTGGCAGGCTCCAGTTCATGGGGTCGCAGAAGAGTCGGACATGACTTCGCGACTTAAGAGGAACAATATGCTCTTGTCATTCCTTGGGGTTTTCAAGGATTTTAGGAGCTCTGTGCCGTGAGCTATATTTCCATTACTTCTCACATTCCCTTCCTAGTCAGGCTGAAAGCCTCAATCAAGGCTGCCAGGGGCACGTTTGAAGGGTGTTCTCCCTGGCAAATCACACTTGCAGGTGGCACAACATTTCACAAAAGGCAGGTGCTGTTGAGGCCACATCTTGAGAAGACAGCTGAGCAGGATCAGTCGGTGAAACTTCCAGGCTTTCTCCTGAAGACCATACACCCTGGGAAGAGGCTAATCAGATGAGCATGTGTGTGCCGTTATGTCTGACTCTTTGCGACCTTATGAACAGTAGCCCACCAAGCTCTGCCCATGGAGATTTCCCAGGCAGGAATCCTGGAGTGGGTCGCCTTGCCCTCCTCCAGGGGACCTTCCCAACTCGGGGACTGAACCCAGGTCTGCTGCATTGGCAGATGGGTTCTTTCCCGCCAGCACCACCTGAGAAGTCCAATCAGATGAGTACTTTGGGCCAGTTAATGCTACCTTTAGTTATTTCTTTTTAGTTGTTTTTCACATGTGTATATTACTATTCCAATCTCGCCATCAAATTCATGTTCTGCTGAGGCCATCCGTCGGAGGTAAAATAAAATGATTTTCCATGAAAATGTTATCTTTATCTGAATCCTGCCCGAGCTTTTATCGGCTCCTCTAATAGTGTTATGGAAAAAGGTAATCTCTCCCTTTTGAAGGTTTCTTCTCATATTCATGTTTCAGGTCATTGTGGTGTATAGTCAAGACTGAAAAAACCAAAAGTTGTCCTGGGGATTTAGACCTTAGGGAGATGAGGAGAGTGTGGTGTGCAAAACCACAGTCCACCTTGGTGCCTGTTCTTACTAGCTCTCTCTGGGGCAAGGAGCAACATTTTTGATTCCTAACAAGAATTTTTCATCATGCTGTAGGGGGCGGGTGGGGTAGAGACCAAGTGACTTCTGTCATTTAGTAATCCTTAATCCTCCTCTGCTGAGCTTCTTCCCGTCCCAGGATTGGTACCTCTGGGGCTTGACGAAAGGACTGCCGCCTTCTTCTCCCAAAGTCAGTTTCTTCCCTACCCCTCGCGCTTCCTCTGCCCGTTTTGTGCATTGCGTCTGAGTTGATTCTTTTTTTTAATTTTCCAGAGCAAAATCCTCTTTGGGGACGGCAAACTGAGGTTATCCAAGGAGTTTACAGTCTGCTTTTCTCTGTTTGCACTTCCTGCCTCTGACATTTGCTTTCAGACTAATTATGAGCTTTCCAGTTCTTTCCCCACATCTTGTTCTCAAACAAGGTGGTGCGATCCTTCCCATCACGAGGTGGGAATCATCTTCTGGTTCAGGTAGCTGCAGAATCACGCTGCCTGAAACAGGGGGTGGAGGACACGATCTTTCATGGCCATGTATGTCTTTCTTTCTCTGAGGAGCTTGGCCTCTTGCCAGAGTGCTTGTTCGAGTGAAGTTATGTTTGTGAAAGGACTAAATCGTCTCTGCCATTTATAATTCATTCAGTCACCATGTGCCGCTCACTTCTCCTCCCAGGCAGTGTGCTGGGTTCTAAGGCTTAAACAGTGACCCTGATAGTCACATGCCTGCAGGGAGTATAAAACAAATAGGCAGCTAGAAGTGCTGTAAATACAACCATGCCAAGAAAATATGTGATGATTTTTTTTTTACTTTGTTTAGAAATAATTCACAGGTTTTTTTTCTTTTTTTTTTTTTGCAAATTATTTATTTTAATGGGAGGCTAGTTACTTAATTCGCAGTTTCTTAAGGACTGCATTAACCTTCAGTAGGTAATCTCACCTGAGCCTCCATTTCTCATCCATGTAATGGCCCAATAGCTATGTCATTGTGTTTTTCTGGGGATGCAGCGAAGCCAAGTTACGGAAGCTTCTAGCACAGTCTGACAGAGGCGGGCTCACCGTGCCTGATGGTCTTGTCCTCCTTCTGATAGAACACTCCTGGTACCTGCTTGAGTAGACAGTTTCCGCTTTCCTTCTCTTCTCATTCACTGAAATTGCTACTCCACCCACCACCCATCCTTCAGACTCCTAGAATTTCATGGCTTCCTTTTGTAGAATTTTTTACATTGTTCCTTAGAAACTAGCCCAGCTATCTTGGAGGTGGCTACCAGTCTCTGAAAAACAGAGGAACCCCTGCTATGAAGGTTCCAGGAGAACTCTGGGGTCATTCTTGTTGGAGGGAGGCAGGGAAGTGTGTGTGTACGTGTGTGTGAGTGTATTTAAAAGAGACCCACACACTCTCTGTGAAGGTTTGGAGGGTGGGGTGTGATAAGGAAGAATTCAGAGGAGGCCCAGCTCACCTTCCTCCCACCCGCTATCCTGACCTGGTGCGGCTGGAGCCTGACTCTAGCCCTTCTCTGCCCCCGGGTGCATCCCTGTCTTCTCTGTGAAACCTTCTCTGGTTATCGGGTCTTCAGCCATTCATTCAGTACATGTGTTGCTGGAGCCCCTAATGAGTGCAGGCTGAGGATCTGGTGGGAGGGGGAGAGATGCTGGACAGTCGCATGCATGACAGGAGTGGTGGTAAGTGTTATGAAGGCAGGTGCAGAAGGCACTCAGAGCCCATTACCCCTGCTGGTGGAGCTGGGGAAGACCTCTGAGGCAGTGTCACGTAAACTAAGCCTTGCAGGGAGGAGGAGAAGTTTGTTGGGCAGAAGAGGGAGGTTCATCACTGTTTCCTTGGAGCCCCCCAGAGTACACACCATCTGGTCCAGTTTTCATATCATCCTTCCTGTCGCTCACTTGTTCATTCACTCATCTCGAGCACCAGTGTCTGGTGGGGGGCATGTAATGGCAGCAGACACAGATGCCGTCTTGGCGGCGTGGTCGCGGAGCCAACCCGGAACTCACTTCCTTTTAGCTTTCTGTGCGCATTTGCTTTCTTTCCTTTTCCACGTTCTCAGATGCACTGCAGGGATGCAGCATAGTTTTGCAGAAGAGCATGAGTAGAAGAAGCAGATGGAGGGGAAAGAGTTGAGATTTTACCTTAGGGCTTAAGGAGTGCTGGACTCTTTGTCCAGTGTGCCCTGAACACTCTATCATTGGAGCTTAAGGAGTGCTGGACTCTGTCCAATGTGCCCTGGACACCCTATCATTGGTGCTTTCAGTGGCTCTGTGGACACCTGTTGGCTTATCCATTTTAGAGATGACAAGCCTGAGCTTCGGAAGTTAAGCACCTCACCCTAGGTCACACAGGTGGGAGGTTGGTGGTGGGGAGTCGGTGTGCCTGCCTGGATCCACCCACCTGTGCATAGAGCTTCCCACCTGTGCTCAGTCCCCATGCCACCCTTGCCTTGCTGTAGGGTCTCAATTCATTTGACATCTCTGGTGTTTCAGCCACTGGGTCTTCTTGGCTACCTAGTCCCCTCCAGTGGGTTAAAATGGTTCTTGCCATTCCTGTGTATCAGGTGGTCAAATGGTTTTGGCTTCAACAAACCAACAGCCTCAAACTCCACCTGCCTTCCCCAAGATGCTTAGGACCCATCCAGTCTCCTTGGTCTCAGCAGATGGCTTTCAGCTCCTCATCAGGAGAGCAATTCTTATTAACTCTTATGACTGATGGTACTGGAGTAAGTGATGCTACCAGAGGCCGTTGGGCATTATGACTGTTCCTAGAATCACAGGCAACTTTACTGCATGGATGAATACTTTTAATCCTGCCTCCCCAACACCCTTGGATTATATCTATTGTAATGAAAGAAATTTTATTATAATTTCTTTGTAATTGTATCAAGAGGTATCATTGGTGTGATATTTAGAAAATTTCCCAGATTTTGAGAATTCTCTTCATTCCAGCAAAGATAGACACGTCCCTTACATCATAGCAAAACAACTTCTTTATTGCTGGATTAGAAAGGAGAGATTAAAAAAAAATCACCGTGGTACTGAGTCTGTTCTATAATTTTTATCAAAATTTCCCCTTGAAATTATGATTCTGGTTCGATAGCTACATCAGGGGCTAATGAGCTTCTGCCAGTCATTTCATTAGGAATAAATAACTCCCTTTCCTGCTCAGTTGAGTGGTTTGGGCAACAGATGCCCTGTGGACCCACAGTCTCTCTAAGATTTGTAGCAATCTTCTCTCATCCTTTTTTTGAAAGTGAAATCTCTTATTACTTAGAATGTTGATAAATATAGCTTGTCATATGAAGAAAACAGAGCGAGCATCTTAGCTAGAATGCACTATGAATTAAGAAACCCATGAATGAGAAACCAGTCCTTTTAAGAAATTTGGGGCCAAGGGGATGTAAAAGTAGGTGTCAACAGGGTGAAACTCGGAATCATAGGAGACAAGCTACGTGACGGGTCAGGTGCCATTAGAATGGCCTCCTGGCTGTCTGACCTCATCAGAGAGCTTCAGGCATCTCCCGAGTAGACTGGGAACGGTATCTCTGCTGGCTCTTCTCACTGGGTCTGTAAATGTGTTCATATTACCAGCTGAGATCGTTCTACATCTGCTGAGAGCCGCAGGGGCTACAAAATGCTAAGAGGCTAGGAACCCAGCTCCAGAAATCTCTCTAAGCAAGCATGCAGTTATATAACTGAGGAGCTGCAGAGTGCAAGAGTAGAGCTTAGGAAGGCTTTTCTTCGAGGATGAAACTTTCTAGAGCCAGGAAGAACTCAACAGCAGCTGCAGAGCTGGCAGAGTTGGGAGAGCAATCACTCAGCACCGAGCCAAGCCTATTACAACTCCTTGTGAGCTCATCCTCAAGAAGGCTTTGTGAGTCGAGTGCTACTAAGCCCATTGTACAGATGAGGAAACTGAGGCCCCCAGAGATGAGCTCACACGGGAGAAGGTGGCAGAGCTGAGTCCTGAAACGTCTGCTTTTCTCAGCCGCACACAGTACTCCCTCCTGTTGAACTGAGTATTCAATCCCTGAATCTCCTGTGTCACTTAATTTGTTGGTTGCTATTGGTTTAAGCAACGCCAGCTCTAAAGGTTTTCAAGCGCTTCTTTGCTCTAGTGTAGAGAGAAGGGATAAATTGATGTCTATCACATTTAGCACAGACTTAGGGGGTCATTTAGACAGTGGGCCACTACCACTGGAAGCAGAATTTCAGTGATCGCAAGTTGGCAGCCCACTGACCCCACCCTGCTAGTACACAGATGAGTTGCATGTGGTCTGTACTGTATTCATTTTTGATGAACTGTTCACATTTAAATGGAGACATTTCTCTTAAATATCAGGATTTCCCTCTTCTGTTAGAAGATCAAAACTTCTGGGAACACTGAGCCCATGTGGCAGACGCCAGCTTGAGCAGAGGGAAGGGGCCGAATCTTTAAATAAGCGAATGTTCCTGTTTTCCCCAGTCCTCACCACTCTCAAATGTCTCTCAATGACAAGACCAGGTATTAGTTGCCATTTACCATCACAGATGAACCATTGAATTTTTTTCCGGAAGTATGTCTTGGATCTGAGTGTCTAGCAATAGAGGAGTCATAGAAGACAGACCGAGAGGGCTTTCTGTTGCAGAAATGGTGACTCAACATCCAACTCCTTAACGCATGCTCCATATCTACCTGGCTCCCCCGGGCACGATGTGGTAGCCCGTTGTGGATCAGCCTCTTATTTTCAGAGCAAACTGAGGCCCGGAGTGGGAAAGAGACTTGCCTAGGATCACGCATTCAGTTAATGGCAGAGCCAGAATGGGAACCTATACCCCACGCTCCCAGCAGCACCCCACTGCTTGTTAGGAGTCTGCAGGGGCTGACCAGGCATGTGTGTTCTGCGTCCTTGGTTTTGGATGCTCTTGTGGAGAGGTACTGGCAAACTCCTCAAAACACCCTTCAACATTAAAATTTATTCAGAGACTTTCCTGATCGGTCCAGTGGTTAAGAATCCACTCGCCAATGCAGGGGACATGGATTCGATCCCTGGTCAGGAAGATCCCACATGCTTCAGAGCAGCTAAGCCTGTGAGCCACAACTCCCGAAGCCCCCGCATCCTAGAGCCTGTGCTCCACAACAAGAGAAGCCGCCTCAGCGAGAAGCCAGAGCGTTGCCACTGGAGAGTAGCCCCCGCTCACCGCAACTAGAGAAAGCCCACAAGCAGAATGAGGACACAGTTCAGCCAAAAATAAATTAATTAATTTAAAGAAATTTTATTCCACTACCCAGTACCGCCTTTCTTCCTCTTGGAGAAGAAATAACTTACTCTTTGAGCATCACATGAAAAATTAGTACAAATTACCTCCTTAGAGCACAATTCTATTTTTGGTGTCAGCTATAATCAGTTTGGAGAAATTCATTATAATTAAAATAAAAAATACAACCTCAAAAGCTGAGTCTGTCCCCCTGATTCTTACCTCATTTGTTTTTAAAGCCTTTTCTTTGGTGCCAGTTTTCTCATTTCTTGCAGTCGTTGGGGTCCAAACCTCTTTCACTTGGTTTAAAGTCAGCTGGGGAGGAAAAGGCAAAATGGCTTTATTTCACCCAAGTGTGTGTGTGTTAGTAGCTCAGTCCGACTCTTTGCCACCCCCTGGACTGTAGTCCACCAAGTTCCTCTGTCCATGAGATTCTCCAGGCAAGGATACTGGAGTGGGTTGCCACCTAAGCTGACTCAGTAAATAGATCTTTCTTTCAAAGGGAATGTTGTAAACCTGTGACAGTTCATCTGTGTATTCAGAGATGAGTCAGTAACTCCCTTTCAGAATCACCAGGCGGGCAGCTAGCCCTGTTCAGGCCACATGCCTAGCATCACCACCTGGATCAGCAACTTGTATTGTGAGGTTTTGCTTATTGACTCTCATTGATGACAGCCAAGTGAGCCCCCAAAGTGCCAGAAACAGGTGGGGAAGCCGCCCTCCTTCATCTGCTTCCTAGTTTAGAGGCTTCAAGAGTATTTTTACCTCTCACAGCCAGTTCAACAGAAAAATATTTACAATCAGCTCCTTCTTGCCAAGAAAACCTGCTACAGACTTTGAAAACAAGGGGCATATGCTCTTCCCTTGATCCATGTGAGTGCCTCTGTGTGTGTGTGTGTGTGTGTGTGTGTGTGTGTGTGTGTGTTCTAAACTCTGGAGAGCAAACAAACACGTTCTGAGCCCCCAGGAGAGGTCGGCTCTCAGCTTTCTCTCATACCATCGCTGTAATCGTATTTCTGTTGCTAATAATGTTAACAAAATATGAAGACATTTATCATCCTTTATCATCTCCGTCTTCCAAAATGTCCGGTGCTCTACTGCATCTTTGAATGCTCGGTTTTACCTTCTAATCATGCTGGAAGCAGGGACCACGTTTCAGGGGGAAGGCAGACCCTTGGAACAAATGTCATCTCCCTGCTCCTCACTAGCATACCAGCTTCTGTGGCCCTTCAGTGTCTCACATGCCCATTTCTTGGAGAAGAGAAGAGGGTGTTGTTTGGCTCGGGTTGGAAAGCATTGCTTTAAAAACCTTTCTGCTTTCTTTTTCTCCCAGTTGAACTTGAATTGAAGCTTTGAGAAATCCCAGGATTTCAGAGCTGAAAGGCTCACGGGGGCATCTTGGTCCCAAACTGCCAAGCTCAAAGGAGGAGGGGGCAGAAAACTGCGGGATCCTATGAGTTCAGTATACTTTGATAGAGCCTAATTCTCATGCAGTTGGTATTTGGGAAAACAGGAGTTTGGGTAAAGCACCTGAGCGGCCCATGGCTGGGCCGGAAGGAGGTGCCTCAGAAGCCCTTTGTCAAAGGACCACATGCTGGTTCAATAACTGTAGGAATATCAGGGAGACGGTGACAAGCATAAGGTTTAACATGGAGTCAGAGTCTGTTGTATCAGCTAGACAAGTAAGGACACACGGTGCTGCTTTAGACATGTTGTCCAGAGGGACCAATAGGATGTTTCGAAGGAGATCAGCTGCTGCAGGATGCCTACAGGATCTAGGCTGTTGAACTCAGCCTTTAAAATTCCTTTGAACCCCTTTTCTTTTCCAAGAGGGTTTCCCTTGTGGCTCAGCTGATAGAGGATCTGCCTGCAATTCAGGACACCTGGGTTCGATCCCTGGGTTGGGAAGATCCCCTGGAGGAGGGAAAGGCTACCTACTCCAGTATTCTGGCCTAGAGGATTCCATAGTCCATGGAGTCGCAAAGAGTCAGACACGACTGAGCGACTTTCACTTCACTTCACCTCTTTTCCAAGAAGCAGATAACTCTCCATTTTGGAGGACCTGCAACATGGGCCCCACTGTGAGAGAGAAGTTGTGCTTTGCTTGCTCTCCTTTGAGCCACAGCCCCCACTGTCAGAGCTGGCCAAATCTGAGTTTCTGGGGTCAGGGAGGTGACCCAGTGGAGGTCAAGGGTCTGGCCTTGGACCACATGCCCTAGGACTTGACCTTGGTGGGTTTTTAGCAGCCCCTTCTCTTGTCCATCTTGTGAATCTTCCCAGAGGCTGTTGAGTCTGGACTCATCTCTCTTAAAGTCTCCAAACCATTGTTTATGGGGACACATACAAATTCCTGCTCAACATCCACCCTATACTCCCTGACCTTGTTTTTAATACTGACAACTTGGCAACACCCAGGACTGCCTCTCTTCCAATTCAAATTTTGAAAACTTCCGTCCATAACCCTGCAAAGCCTCAGGGCAGATCTTTTATGCTCATCACATTCGATGTACAGTCGTCCCTCAGTATCCTTCAGGGATTGGATCCAGGGCCCCTGCGGACACCGAAATCCATGGGTGCTCAAGATCCTTGTATAAATGGAGTGGCAGTAGTTAGGTGGGTAGACTGCTAGGCTGTCAGAGTCGAACAAAGTCTGTCACTCCTCCCTTAAGAAGGAGGCCAGTCCCCACCAGAGCCAAGGGCCCAGCCCACTCTGATCCCTCAGGGCAGAGTGTGAATGGAGAGAAGGAACAGAGCAAAACAGACGTGGATGGGGAGTTAAGAGCCCATTGCACTTGCCAGGATGGTGGCCAAATGGGGCCGCTTTGGAAGACGCTGTACACCGTTTATTAATAATACCCTTCATCATAGCAAACAATTTAGAACTGGCCTGGGCAATGCAGTTTTGCACAGAGTTTTACTTTAAACAGACTTTTCAGTGTGTATTGGCACTGCTTCACTGTTTGAGTGCAAATCATTATTCAGAAATATTTAAGTGCTTCATTTTTATTCCTGAGATAAACCTGGCTTAATATTGGTTTATTAATAAAAAAAAAAAAAAACCAAGCAATCCTCTGTTACCTTGTTTAATTTGATTGTTGGAAAAGTTCTGCTTTGGAATAAGCTTGTGTTCGTACTTGGGGAACGCTATTGAAGAAGACACATTATTTTCGAGATAATTCATTAAAGCGGCAGGTTATCCATCTTTATGTACCATAACCATGATTATAATGAACTTACAGCTTAGAGTCCTGCTTTTTCACTTAACATCGTGTCCTAAGTATTGTCTGTAGCGCTGCATTTGTTGCTGTTCAGTTGCTCAGTCATTTCCGACTCTTTGTGACCCCGTGGACTGCAGCCCACCGGCCTTCCCTGTCCTTCACCATCTTCCAGAATTCGCTCAAATTAATGTCCATTGAGTCAGTGATGCTATCCAACCATCTCACCCTCTGTCATCCTCTTCTCCTTCTGCCTTCAGTCTTTCTCACTGTCAGTGTCTTTTCCAGTGAGTCGACTCTCCACGTCAGGTGGCCAAAGTATTGGAGCTTTAGCTTTCAGCATCGGTCCTTCCAATGCACATTGAGTTGATTTCCTTGAGGACGGACTGGTGTGATCTCCTCACATAGTCAGAATATTTTCCATGGCTGTATCATAATTCATTGAGTGGAAATAGTCTAGTTCTTTATATTTAATTTTCCCCCCATAATAACGTAATAATTTTAAGCAGAATATCTTCTAGATATCCCCATGGTTTTTTATTATTTCCTGAAGATGGACTCTCTGACACATCGTATCAAGAGGATGAATGTTCTATAGACCAGGCCTTCTCAGACTTCGGGGTGCATTTAGCTCACTTGTGGATCTTGTGAAAGGGGATTCTAACTCAGTGCATCTGGGGCAGGTCTGAGGTTCTGTATCCGTGACTAACTCACTGGTGCCGAGGCTGCTGCTCAGGCTTCAGACAGTCTGTTAAAGTCCTCAATGCCCTAGCTTTAGCCCCATTCTACCAACTCTATCAAATCACTGTGTAGGCTGGTTGCCTAGGAGCCCTGCCCCTCAGGAGTATTTTCTGATCAAGAGGAGAGTTTTGAGTAGGCTGGTGTCCAGAGGAAGTGGGAGCTGTAGCCCCTTCCCTCAAGAGAAGCGTCTTAACTCACTCCTGGCTGCCATTACAATCAGCTGAAGAGTATACACACACACACACACACACACACGTGCGCGCGCGCGTGTGTGTGTGCACCATTAGGGTTCACTCCAGACTAGTGCAAATAGAAGGTTTGATAATGAGGTCTGACTACGAGGATTTTTGAAAACTTCCCAGGTTTTACAGGTGATTTCTGAGTGTAGCCCGGGGTTGAGCACTGTTGTTTTAAGTCCGTAGAAGACTCACCTTAAATCTCACTGCCTTCAACTGTGTATTAAACCTGACTAGATGAAATGCTCAGGGCTTACCTACTCCACCCGACTCCACACTTTTGACGATGGAGCCAGTGAAGCTATGAGCTTCATTTGCAGTTCTAAAAACGAATAACCATAATTTCTGAGAGAAGATAAGAAATTTGTCACCACTGGCTTCTGTGCCAAGCCCACTTTTCCACAGCATTTGCTGGCCCCATCTTCCTGAGCTGAAACTTACCAAGCTAAAACTCCCCTTCTTTCCCTCACTTTTCAAAGCTAAGCTGTCATCAGTCATTTGTTCTGCAGACACTTTTATTCATATAGAACTCCAAACACAGTATTAAAACTCTCTGTTAGCACAACCGAGACCTTCAGCCAGTCCATGAGCCCCTTGAGAGCAGAGACAGCCTCTGAATCAAGTTTTAATTTCCCCCACCTTGAACAATGCCTGTCTAGCACACAGTAGCTACCCCTCAAATCATTGTTGAATGAATGAGATTGAGTAGATTTGGATCACATGCAAGCCGGAAAGGTCTTTCTCATTGTTGAAAGCTTCGTACCAGTGTGGTTCTAGCAAAAGCACAGATTGCAGAGATGGCGTCTGGCGCCAACATGGTCTTGACCCTGGGGGTGTTGCAAGATGGCAGCCGGGATGCTCAGGCTGCTCCGTGTCCCAGCCGCTTCCACCTGCTAGGGTAACACCTGCTGTTTGTCTTTGGCAGTTGCCTTTTCAGGCCTTGGCTTCACAACGTTCTACTTGGCCGGCAAGCTGCACTGCTTCACCGAGAGTGGGCGGGGGAAGAGCTGGCGGCTCTGTGCTGCCATCCTGCCCCTGTACTGCGCCATGATGATCGCCCTGTCCCGCATGTGCGACTACAAGCATCACTGGCAAGGTGAGTCCCTGCCCCGGGCCCGCCGGTCCACACGCCGTCTGCCACTCTTGTGCAGGGATGGGGGGATACTTGCACCTACTCGGGGGAGAAGGGAGTGCCTGCTGTGAGAAACTCGGGTTCACTGAAATGACAGGGCAGACAGTTTTAAAGAAGGTGCACCTGTTCAGGTGGGCTCTGGCCTTGCTGGGAACAGAATCAGAGCTCCTCCCATTCCTTCATGCTCAACTAGGCAGCTCGAGTCTTACCAGGAAGGCAGGACCTCAGTCACAGACTCAGATGTGACTTCCCTGCTGGATCCCTTGCCTCTGTTCTCAGACTTGGTGCCAAGTGGCGGTTGGCTCCTATCGCATCCACCCTGTAAAGGTGTGTGTCTCACCAGTGATGCTCTTTCAGAAGAGGTTTCCAGCCCAGGGATGGATGCCAGGAGCCACTGCAGGGCTGGGTAAGGCTCACCTGTATGTTTCAGCCCTGGGGTGTCTTTGCCAAGTCAGAATAACACAGGACAAGTGAGGGGCTTGTTCTTGGAATAAAGCAAAACCGTGCCATGCCCCTCTGCAGATCAGCTGCAGCTCTCAGCTTGCCTAAACCACAGCAGCATCTGCCACGGCAAGAAAGGGAGCAGAGAAAGAGGCCGTGTCCACAGAAGGGGTGCCCTCCAGGAGCGCAGGGCTTAGGGCTGTGTTTCCCAGAATCCGATACTCAGATCACCTTGATCAGGCCACTCCGAGCTAGGAATTGGACTCTTGTGGGTGGGTTCGGAGTGATCGCCAGAAGTGTGCGTTGTTAGCAAAGCAGTCCATTAATTCCGATGAAGTCTGAGAAGCACCATGGAGAGTTCCACTGTGTCAGCTTTCAGCAAACACAGTGCATGAAACATGCCGAATCCTAATCCGGCTTCCCTGGATGAACGGCCTTCCACGATCTGTCTGTGGCCGGCCCTTCCTCTTCCTTTCCTGTCCTCCTGTTGTCCCCCGGGCTCATTCCCCTCTGCCCCCTTTTCTGACCACCCTCTTCTCACACCTTCCCACGTGTTCGTCCCAGTGGTAGTGAGGCAGCAGTTGAGGCCAGAGGTGAGGGGAGCTCCTGGTTGGAGATGACTTCACCCCATCTTCTCCAGGGGCCTTCTGCTCCTTCTCTGACTTCAGCTCTACTTTCTACCCTCCTGAAACTCACACGCTGGGTGTCATGAGCTTCCAGCAGCAGCTTCAACCTGGGGATGAAGGGTCTGGGAGAAAAGGAGGCTGCTGCATGGTCTAGACAGGTGGAGGCATCAAAGAGGCTTGAGGCCCTGCTGATGGGGGTGGTCAGTAGAGGCCTATTGGGCTGCACCCTGAGCCTTCCCTTGTTCTCTGCTTTTATCAGTGACTTGGATGAAGTTCTGGATAATGAGGCCACACAATGGGGCTGGAGGGGAGGGCAGGAAGAGAATCGCTGAGCCAACAGAGCAAGGGCAGACCCATTGCACCCTTGGAACTAGGAATATTTTCCAACAGAATCATGGCGCATACGATTAGATCATTTCCCCATAAGGACTGTTATGGGCTGGATGGCATTTCATGAACTGCTTCTCATTTATCCCTTGTAAACTGTAGTTTCTTCTTTTGAACATGGGAACAATAACCCCTCAGCATTTCCCAGAGCCATTTCATAGACTAAATGAAACAATGGACCTGAGTGTACTTTGTAAATGAAAGTGTGTGGCACGACTGTGCATCGGTACTGAAGTTGCTTAGTGCACCATTTCTAAAGAAGGATGTGCTGTGCCTCTCAAGCCACTGATTCTGAGGTGGACATGCTTTTGGCACATGGTCCATTTGTAAGCTCTGAATCCCTGGTTTCCACTTTTATTCCTCCACGTTGGATCTGAGAAATGATGAAGGATTTCAGAGTTGATATTTTGGCTTCATCTCGGAAGATAGTAAGAACCTTTGTGTAGTGATCTTGTCCTGCAAACCTAGGAAGAGAGGTTGGCTTGTCTTAAATGCTCTTTTGTTACTATTGATCTGTGGTTGGTGCATCATGAAAGGATGAAGACTCGCAGTTCTTGGCTTTGGGGAGATGCTGGACTTGATGCAGCTGGTGCCCCCAAGCCCTGCTGGCAGCAGAGCTTCATGCCCACCCTTTCCAACTGGCACAGAAGGGAACTTGGAACAGTAGAGGGAGAATACTAATGCTCTGTGAGCTGATGGGAAAGCAAAGCAAGAGAATTTATGATCAGTGATGTGTAGGGCTGCACTTTGGGGGCGGGGAGGGGCAAGCCAAAATTGCGTCATGGTAGACCCACCCTGCAGCCCAAACTGAATGTGCCTGAGTGGGTTACAGGTCACAGATGTGGCCCAGCTGCTCATTCAGCTGTGCCGTCACCTGTTCAGCTTGTACCCTGGAGTTAGCCAGGAGCAGAGTGCTTTTCCTTGGATCCTCTAATGGGCCCTGAGTTGGGCTCATTTTATCTGAATTCCCTTTTACGAGGTCATCTGTCCTTGTCTATACCAGTGGTCTCAGTGGGGAGCAACTGAACCTTCTAGGGGACATTTAGCAATGTCTGGGGACATCTTCACCGATGGGATGGTGGGAGTGGTGGTGGCTACTGGCATCTAGTGGGTAGAGGGCCAGGGATGCTCTTCAACATCGAACAGTGTGCAAGATAGCACCTCCTCCACAGGGAAGACTTCTCAGCCCCAAACATTTATGGCTGAGTTTGAGAGAGCCCAACCTACACCACCTCTCAGGCTTCCCAGATGGTGCTAGGGGTAAAGCAACCACCTGCCAATGCAGGAGACGTAAGAGACACAGGTTCGATCCCTGGGTTGGGAAGATCCCCTGGAGGAGGGCATGGTGACCCACTCCAGTATTCTTGCCTGGAGAATCCCATGGACAGAGGAGCCTGGTGGGGTACAGGCTATAGGATTGGACAGAATTGGACACCACTGAAGTGACTAAGCACGCACACGTGCACACACACACACACACACACACACCATCTCAGCTCCATCTTTCTTTCCCTTATTACACGTTAAGAGCAGCAGTGTTCAACGAGTGGAAAATTTTATTTGTTCAACACTCACTTATTAAAGGAGTAATCAAGGAGGCTGCAGAGGTTTGCAGCTTGGAGAAAAGGTAGACGGTGAGGCCCTTGGCTGCTGTGTGGGAGGGTGTTGGAGGCAGGATGCTTGGCTGAGATTAACGGGGCGTTGTTTGTTGGTGGACTGAGCTGCCTGGTGACCGTGGGCGGGGGCCTTCCGTCATGATGAAAATTCATGAGGAGACCCCTAGGCAGCAGCACAACCTGAGACCCTCTTATTATAGACTTTAGTTAATAGCATTAATATTATGAGATTTTTGTGACTCCATTTCAATTTTGATTTAAGCAACTGTGTCTAATGTGGAAGTATATCCAATTACTCGATTACATATTCATATCCAGTAAATAACCCATAATCTCAAATGCTTTGCTCTGTTCATTATCATGGTTATCAGCATCCTTCTGGTCTTCTCTGCCTTCCCAGCTCCACTCCACACAAGTCTGTTGTTTTATGAAGTGAGGAACATGGAGGGCTGAGGCCATGGTCTGGAGGGGCAGGAAGACATGTAGCAGGGCTTCTTCACAAATAAAACTGCCGGATGGATTATAAATCTTTCTGTGGCTGAAGTTCTCCTTGTCTCTGTGACATATTGGCTTTTGGATCAGCTGGAAGCTAGAGAGTCCCTGGGTGATGTCGACGCTTCACAAAGAAGCTTACCCTTGTGAATAACCATGTGTTTTTAGCATTAAAACTTGTAGAATTCCCATGCTGGGGGGACCATCTATGGAGAAAAATGCCCAGAAAGAACAGAGCTCCTCCATGAAGCATCTTCTGCCTCGGTTCATAGTCTCGTGGGTTTATGGTTCCTGTCAGTGGACGGCCAGAGCCGGAAGTGGCAGGAGTGTGTTGATTTTTCCATGAATGGACATAACGATCCTTCTGCCCTCAGATCCTTGTATCTGGATCCATTGTTTCCTTACGTGACTCCAGCTTGCAAGTAACCTTATAACCAACACTGATTCTCTAACCATAGCACATTTTAAGCAGCCCTGGGTGCCTCAGGTAGTGTTTTGTCATAAGAAAAGGCACCTAGGTCTGAATGTAATCCGGAGAAACAAGTCTCAAGGGAGGAAGCAGTTGTTTGTTCCCACTCAGTCTGAGGCCAGGACGCATCCTTGTCGGTCACAGACACCATGTTTGACTGGCCTGAAAATTCCAAGATGGCGCCACTGCTTTTGCCAGGCTTCCTGACTTGGCCATGAAGGGCCTGTGATGTGCAATGAGTTCGGGGGTAGTTTCTGGTCTCTGCATATGGGGTGTTCGAGGATGAGGGCACTGTGCCTACATGGAGAAGGAAATGGCAACCNGGGTGTCATGAGCTTCCAGCAGCAGCTTCAACCTGGGGATGAAGGGTCTGGGAGAAAAGGAGGCTGCTGCATGGTCTAGACAGGTGGAGGCATCAAAGAGGCTTGAGGCCCTGCTGATGGGGGTGGTCAGTAGAGGCCTATTGGGCTGCACCCTGAGCCTTCCCTTGTTCTCTGCTTTTATCAGTGACTTGGATGAAGTTCTGGATAATGAGGCCACACAATGGGGCTGGAGGGGAGGGCAGGAAGAGAATCGCTGAGCCAACAGAGCAAGGGCAGACCCATTGCACCCTTGGAACTAGGAATATTTTCCAACAGAATCATGGCGCATACGATTAGATCATTTCCCCATAAGGACTGTTATGGGCTGGATGGCATTTCATGAACTGCTTCTCATTTATCCCTTGTAAACTGTAGTTTCTTCTTTTGAACATGGGAACAATAACCCCTCAGCATTTCCCAGAGCCATTTCATAGACTAAATGAAACAATGGACCTGAGTGTACTTTGTAAATGAAAGTGTGTGGCACGACTGTGCATCGGTACTGAAGTTGCTTAGTGCACCATTTCTAAAGAAGGATGTGCTGTGCCTCTCAAGCCACTGATTCTGAGGTGGACATGCTTTTGGCACATGGTCCATTTGTAAGCTCTGAATCCCTGGTTTCCACTTTTATTCCTCCACGTTGGATCTGAGAAATGATGAAGGATTTCAGAGTTGATATTTTGGCTTCATCTCGGAAGATAGTAAGAACCTTTGTGTAGTGATCTTGTCCTGCAAACCTAGGAAGAGAGGTTGGCTTGTCTTAAATGCTCTTTTGTTACTATTGATCTGTGGTTGGTGCATCATGAAAGGATGAAGACTCGCAGTTCTTGGCTTTGGGGAGATGCTGGACTTGATGCAGCTGGTGCCCCCAAGCCCTGCTGGCAGCAGAGCTTCATGCCCACCCTTTCCAACTGGCACAGAAGGGAACTTGGAACAGTAGAGGGAGAATACTAATGCTCTGTGAGCTGATGGGAAAGCAAAGCAAGAGAATTTATGATCAGTGATGTGTAGGGCTGCACTTTGGGGGCGGGGAGGGGCAAGCCAAAATTGCGTCATGGTAGACCCACCCTGCAGCCCAAACTGAATGTGCCTGAGTGGGTTACAGGTCACAGATGTGGCCCAGCTGCTCATTCAGCTGTGCCGTCACCTGTTCAGCTTGTACCCTGGAGTTAGCCAGGAGCAGAGTGCTTTTCCTTGGATCCTCTAATGGGCCCTGAGTTGGGCTCATTTTATCTGAATTCCCTTTTACGAGGTCATCTGTCCTTGTCTATACCAGTGGTCTCAGTGGGGAGCAACTGAACCTTCTAGGGGACATTTAGCAATGTCTGGGGACATCTTCACCGATGGGATGGTGGGAGTGGTGGTGGCTACTGGCATCTAGTGGGTAGAGGGCCAGGGATGCTCTTCAACATCGAACAGTGTGCAAGATAGCACCTCCTCCACAGGGAAGACTTCTCAGCCCCAAACATTTATGGCTGAGTTTGAGAGAGCCCAACCTACACCACCTCTCAGGCTTCCCAGATGGTGCTAGGGGTAAAGCAACCACCTGCCAATGCAGGAGACGTAAGAGACACAGGTTCGATCCCTGGGTTGGGAAGATCCCCTGGAGGAGGGCATGGTGACCCACTCCAGTATTCTTGCCTGGAGAATCCCATGGACAGAGGAGCCTGGTGGGGTACAGGCTATAGGATTGGACAGAATTGGACACCACTGAAGTGACTAAGCACGCACACGTGCACACACACACACACACACACACACCATCTCAGCTCCATCTTTCTTTCCCTTATTACACGTTAAGAGCAGCAGTGTTCAACGAGTGGAAAATTTTATTTGTTCAACACTCACTTATTAAAGGAGTAATCAAGGAGGCTGCAGAGGTTTGCAGCTTGGAGAAAAGGTAGACGGTGAGGCCCTTGGCTGCTGTGTGGGAGGGTGTTGGAGGCAGGATGCTTGGCTGAGATTAACGGGGCGTTGTTTGTTGGTGGACTGAGCTGCCTGGTGACCGTGGGCGGGGGCCTTCCGTCATGATGAAAATTCATGAGGAGACCCCTAGGCAGCAGCACAACCTGAGACCCTCTTATTATAGACTTTAGTTAATAGCATTAATATTATGAGATTTTTGTGACTCCATTTCAATTTTGATTTAAGCAACTGTGTCTAATGTGGAAGTATATCCAATTACTCGATTACATATTCATATCCAGTAAATAACCCATAATCTCAAATGCTTTGCTCTGTTCATTATCATGGTTATCAGCATCCTTCTGGTCTTCTCTGCCTTCCCAGCTCCACTCCACACAAGTCTGTTGTTTTATGAAGTGAGGAACATGGAGGGCACAGGCCATGGTCTGGAGGGGCAGGAAGACATGTAGCAGGGCTTCTTCACAAATAAAACTGCCGGATGGATTATAAATCTTTCTGTGGCTGAAGTTCTCCTTGTCTCTGTGACATATTGGCTTTTGGATCAGCTGGAAGCTAGAGAGTCCCTGGGTGATGTCGACGCTTCACAAAGAAGCTTACCCTTGTGAATAACCATGTGTTTTTAGCATTAAAACTTGTAGAATTCCCATGCTGGGGGGACCATCTATGGAGAAAAATGCCCAGAAAGAACAGAGCTCCTCCATGAAGCATCTTCTGCCTCGGTTCATAGTCTCGTGGGTTTATGGTTCCTGTCAGTGGACGGCCAGAGCCGGAAGTGGCAGGAGTGTGTTGATTTTTCCATGAATGGACATAACGATCCTTCTGCCCTCAGATCCTTGTATCTGGATCCATTGTTTCCTTACGTGACTCCAGCTTGCAAGTAACCTTATAACCAACACTGATTCTCTAACCATAGCACATTTTAAGCAGCCCTGGGTGCCTCAGGTAGTGTTTTGTCATAAGAAAAGGCACCTAGGTCTGAATGTAATCCGGAGAAACAAGTCTCAAGGGAGGAAGCAGTTGTTTGTTCCCACTCAGTCTGAGGCCAGGACGCATCCTTGTCGGTCACAGACACCATGTTTGACTGGCCTGAAAATTCCAAGATGGCGCCACTGCTTTTGCCAGGCTTCCTGACTTGGCCATGAAGGGCCTGTGATGTGCAATGAGTTCGGGGGTAGTTTCTGGTCTCTGCATATGGGGTGTTCGAGGATGAGGGCACTGTGCCTACATGGAGAAGGAAATGGCAACCCACTGCAGTATTCTTGCCTGGAAAACCCCATGGACTGAGGAGCCTGGGGGGCTACAGTCCATGGGGTCATCTGAGCAACGTAGCGAGCGCCCTGCACCTAACTGTACCTGAACCACACGAAAAAGCCAGGCAGGGTCTGCTCCCTCCTTGCACAGTCCCATTCACCCCCCAACACACACACAGTTGAGGGACACACTGCTCACCAGTACTCCCTGGGCTGTCAGAAACTATCTCTCGATTTTCTAAATGAAGTGACTTGAAAAGGAGACCTTGGAACGATATCACGCTTCCGACCAAAACCCACCAGCCTTACATAGAACAGGAGCGGTAAGTTCCTCCCTCCGTGATCCTCCTTCCCAGGTGAACTGATCTCTTCTCTTCCTCCTTCCGCAACTGGCTGCCATGTGGTGTGTCTGCATTCACATTTATCATCAGCTGCCAAATGCTGCTTGGGGCCTGGGACCTCTGAGCCTTGGCTGCCCGTGAATCCACCCATCTCTGCCACCATACCTGGGGCATCCCTGCAGAGGGCTTGAGCAGGCCCAGGCCACTCCCTTTCTGGGGTCAGAACGCACTGAACAGGATGGGCACTTCCTGGATGGGCCAGTGGTTAAGAATCCGCTTTCCAGGGCAGAGGATGCGGGTTAGATCCCTAGTTAGAGAACTAAGATCCCACATGCCGTGGGGCAGCTAAGCCTGAGTGCCACAGCTGCTGAGCCATGCGCCTCAGCTAGAGAGAAGCCCACCCACCACATGAGTATCCTGCATGCTGCAACTAGGACCTGATGCAGCCAAATAAGTAAACATTAAAAAAATATCCACTGGGCAGAGAGCACTGGGCCTTGAGAGGCTTTCTCAGCCAGGCCCCCTGCCCTCTGCCCTGGCCTCCCGCACTGCTTAGTTCCCACGGAAGACAGGTGTTGCCTGCTCCCAAGTCTCTTGACAACTTGGCTTCATTTAACAGTTCTTTCTGCTGTTGACTTTCTGTTCAAAGCAATTCCAGAAGCCACCTTCCTTTGCCCACTGTAGTCCAGACCACCATCTCCTGCTGCCTGGGTTATTGCAGAAGCCCTGCTACTGTCTGCCCTCCTTTCTCCTCTGCCCCTCACACTGCAGCCAGGAAGAGCCTTTAAACCCTGGCACGTGTGGTGCCTGCTCCTCTGCCCCTGGGGACTCCTTGTGTCCATCAGCATCAAAGCCCAGGTCCTGCAGTGACTATGAGACCTGGTCCCGAAATTCCTGCTTCTCTGATGGTGTTCTGCACTGCCCCTCCTTGCTCACGCTGGTGCTTTCCCACCCCAGGGCCTTTGCACTGGCTGTCTCCAGTGCCCAGAATGCGCTTCTCTCAGATGTGTGTATGGCTCCTTCCCTCCCCTCCTCCTGATCTTAGCTCAAGTGAGGCTGTCTTATAGTGACCACTCTGTTGAAATCGAAGCCCAGACCCCACGCTCTCTGTGGTGTTCACCTTGCTCGTCTACCACCTTCTGACAAACCCAGTCATTTCTTGCATACATGCTCAGTCATTTCAGTCATGTCCAGCTCTTTGTGACCCTAGGAATGTAGCTCGCCAGGCTCCTCTGTCTATGGGATTCTCCAGGCAAGAATCCTGGAGTGGGTGGCTGTGCCCTCCTCCAGGGGGTCTTCCTGATCCAGGGATCAAACACATGTCTCCTGCATTGCAGGCAAATTCTTTACCACTGAGCCACTGGGGAAGCCCTAGTCATTTCTTAGGTATTGATTATTGTCTGTTCTTATCCACTTGAACAGAAGTCTGCACACTTCCTCTGTAAAGGGTCAGAGGGTCACTATCCTGGGCTTTATGCGGGCCATGCGGTCTCTATGGCAACTGCTTGAGTTGGTGATGGTGGTGTGGCACCAGCCTATAAATGCATGGCTGGCATAGTTTGCTGCTCTCTGTACTGGAATCTACTCTCCCCATGGGGAAGGATTTGTGTCTCTTTTGCGGTAGGGCACATAGTAGGTGCTTGTGTTAGTTTTCCAGGTTCCACAAACTGAATGGGAGAATAGAAGTTGTCTCATGGGTCTGGAGGCCAGAAGCCCAAGGTCAAGGTGTTGGTGGCCCCTCTCCCTCTGACACCTGCACGGGAAAGAGCTTTCCTTGCGTCTTGCAGCTGATCAGCCCAAGACAGTTCTCGGCTTCTGTCTTCACATGGCATTTCCCTTGAGTTTCTTCACATCACCTTCCCTCTGTGCGTATCTGTCTCTGTGTTCAAATTTCCCTTATGAGCACACCAGTCAGATCAGAGCCCATTCTACTGATCTCATTTGGGCTTATCTCTGTACGGATTCTATATCCAAATGTGGTTACTTTCTGAGGTACTGAGGTTTAAGACTTCAGCGTATCTTTTGGAGGAACAATTCTTAATGCTTAACAGTGCTCAGTACATAAGTGTGGAATGCAGGAATTACTAATTTTGGTTAAATCATATTCCTTTCTTACTAATTTAATTTTCTCTATGCACTGGTTTTATTAAAATTATTCTTACGCTTTGTAAGTTCTTTCTTTTCAAAAATGAGCCAAAAAGTAAAGTTCCAAAACCATCCACTCACTCATTCAGTATGTCTCTTGTACCTGTGTGCCAGGCATATTCTCTGATGGAGGCACAGTATTGAGGCAGACAGACTTGGTGCTGCCCTGCCAGCTTACAGTGTAGCAGGGAGACTGTGCATTCTCTGTGCTAGGTAAGTTCTTTTATAGAAGCTCAAAGTCACAAAAATGGGATATGTTATTGGTAGTAGAATAAAAAGAACAGAAACAATCATGTGAGGTTGTTGAGTTTTCCAGAAATGGTCTTTACCCTAGAGTCTTGGGTCATAAAGCCCAAGGCATACAAGATCCCAAGTAAGCCAGCTGAGTGATGTTGGATGTTGCCATGGCAACAGGGAGGGATGTGTTCCTCCCAGGGACCTGATAGCACGTCATCAGAACACTTTCTGCTTGTTGATGCCAGAGCTGAGTACTGGCACCTCACCAGGCCAGACTCCATGAGATCCTTTCCTGCCCTTCAACCTCATGAGAAGGGGTTGAGGTCATGCTCATTTTCCAGGTAGGGATTGAAATACAGGTCTCCTGATTCAAAGTCTAGCCCTCTTTCTATTACTGTTGGAACCCTCTAGGTATTGATTCTAACCTGCCCTTTCAAATAGCTTTGCTGAGGTGTACTTCATAACTCATAATGCATAAATTTGCCCTTTTAAAGTGTGCAATTAAATGGTTTTTAGTATATTCAGAGCTGTGCGGCCCTCACCACTAATTCCAGAAAATCATACTGGCCACCGCAGCCCCCGGCAACCACAAATCTACTTTCTTTCTCTATGGATTTCCATCTTCTGGACATTGCATATCCCTGGCATCACATAATATGTGGCCTTTTGTGTCTTGTGGTGTCTGTTCTTTAGTGTATCTTTATGTTGTTCAGGGCATCTCAACATTTACTGAATAATAACTGCTGGGCTGGGCTTCCGAGTGGCTCAGTGGTAAAGAATCAGCCTGCCAAGCAGGAGAACGAAGTTCGATCCCTGGGTCGGGAAGATCCCCTGGAGGAGGAAACGGCAACCAACTCCAGTATTCTTGCCTGGGAAATCCCATGGACAGAGGAGCCTGGTGGGCTGCTACGGTTCGTGGGGTCACAAAGAGTCAGACACAACTCAGTGCCTGCACATACACACATGCACGCAACTGCTGGGCTCTGGGGAAATGGAGACGAGGCACTCGAGGGGCAGTTAACGCTGACAGGCAGATGTGAGCTGGGAGGTGCACAGACAACAGCCTAGAAAGCCCCTGGTCCTCAACAGTGGAGGAGGTGGAGCCCCTGGTCCTCAGCAGAGACCCAAGGGGACATGGAAAACCATCTTTTCCAGCCCACACCAGAAGCCTGGTCAACTTATGTTCTATTGAACTGTAAAGACACAGCTCTCTGGGAGAAGACGGTCCACTCCTTTCAGTTTCTCAAACTGGCCACGCCCCTTCCTTCCTCTGCCTGGAAGACTGCCCTGCCATCCCTGCCCCCACTTCCTACCCCACTGGTTTGCACCTGCTCATCCTGCAGGGCTGACCCGTGGGTCTTGTCCTCAGCAAAACTCCCGCGATCCAGACAAGACAAGCCACTCTGCTGGCTAATCTCGCAGACCTGCCTTCTCCTTCCTGGTGCTCACCACAGCTGCAGCTCACTGGTAAGACTCTCACTTCTCAGTGTCCATCTTAGCCCCTAGGACTGGGAACACATCTCTTTTGTTCAGCCTCGTGTTCTGGTACTGGCCTCACTCCTGACTACTGACCCCCTTGCAAAATACATGATGGATGAACGACCCCGCTGCTGAGTGAGCAGACCACAGCTTGTGTAGTCTGGGGACACAGAGATCCACACACTCCCCCCTTTGAGCCCTCCAGTCCCATGTGACCATATTTGGGGTGAAGTCAATCCCAAGCAGTTTTTCCCCTAACAAGGGCCGCTTGTCTCCTGCCTGCTTTTCTCTAAGCACATGCTCTGCAGAATGGGAATGGGATTTCATCAAGTGGCACTTAATGACAATCTCTCTCTTTAAGTAAGTCATTTTTTAAATCTTATTCACCGTCTTTGTGAGAAAGCCCTGAGTAACTGCTGAGAAGGAGCACTTGCTAGCCCTTCCATTGCCCTAGCTGCTTCGAATAACTATGGTGGCACCTACAATACCACTTTTAACTCATTCCATTGAATGGGAAAACAGCACTGACCACAGCCACATGCTCTGGCTTGCTGCCACATCAGCAAGCTTGGGGAACGTACATTCCGAATGATTTGATATCTTTTGGTCCATGAAGTACCTCATGCATGTGACGAATGCCTTGTCACAGAAAATAAAAGTCAAGCGGCATTATTGATAGTTTTCACGGTGTGGTCTGTTCAATAGTCAGTGACTCACACACAGATGTCCTGGGTCATTTCAGATACTCATAAAAGGAATACCCCATGGGGCCTGTTCTCTGCGGTTATTAGAAAAACAAAACAATGGTGTGTCTCTAAGACTTTGTGCACAAAAAAGCCTGGCACATTTCCTAGCATGGGCTCCTGCCCACAGGCGGTATGAAGTTCCTCAATTTGAGGAACTTGGTGTAATCACATTAATTATGCCTCATGACTCCACGGAGGAATTCATAGTAGTTATTACTTTCCAATATCTTGGGTGACCATTTTTTAAAAATTCATGAATTTATTTAAAATGCTACGAAAGTGTGGCCATGCTAAAGAGATGGCAACTATAGACTGTTGAGTTACTGTGTGAAGAGAAGGATGGGGAAGGATTAGAAAGTCCCCAGTTGTGCTGGGAAGATCCCCCGGGAGGAGGAAATGGCAGCCCACTCCAGTAGTCTTGCCTGGAGAATCCCATGGACAGAGGAGTCTGGTCAGCTGCGGTCCATTGGGCCACAAAGAGTCAGCCACGACGGAAGCGACAGCACGCAGTGCTGGAGAGGAACAGAGTAACAGTGATGGACACTATTTTTTAATTAAAAAACTGGGGGGGCTACATAATGCAGTATGTGAGATCTTAATTCCCTAACCAGGGATCAAACCCTTGTCCCCTACACTGGAAACACAGCATTAACCACTAGACTGCCACAGAAGTCTGAGACACTTGTTTTAGATACTGCATGTCAAGGTCTTATTTTGTGGCATGCCCTGTGCAGAAGCAGATCCCATGAAATCACTGTGATGATTAAATGACATGGATATTGAGATCTCCATTTGAGAGCTGAGGAAACTGAGGTTCAGAGGTACAGTGACTTGCCCTAATGGAATCTACAGTGTCTTTGTGATGGATTTCTCGGCCAAGAGGATTCTCAAGTCTGGGGTGAGAATAGATGCTGGATAACTTTCCGTGGCCACAGGCATCTGCTCTGGGAGCAGAGCTGGGCACCTGGGTTTCACTGTATTTCACAAGTGGCCCTCCCCACCCCTTTTCCTTGGCAGCTACTCATCAGGGCTGAGTGGCCACTAATATCTTTTCCTCCTCTTTCTGCCAGGTGGTGGCCAAAGTTGCATTATGTTTGCACTCCTATGCAGAGGAAGTAACCGCAGTTATTCAGTCTCTCTGGCCTGTTAGAATGACTTTTGTTTACAAGTGATATTTTATCCCAATCAAGGATCTGATCTATTTTCTGAAGATGCTCAGCAGAGTTTTGTAATGATCTGCAGGCTGGTCTCAGTAGGTTGACCCTGGGGACGAAATTCCTAGAACATTCATATGAGAAAGACTCTCAGCTGCCAAGCACTTATTCCTGGTGAGGGAAGTGAGGTTCAGAGAGGGGAATAGGGACAACACAAGATAGTAACCAGAGCCTAGCTCCCAATTACTGTGCATGTATTCATTCCTCTGGGCTTCCCTGGTGGCTCAGTGGTAACGAATCTGCCTGCCAATGCAAGAGACATGAGTTTGATCCCTGAGACAGGAAGATCCCCAGAGAAGGAAGTGGCAACGCACTCCAGTATTCTTTCCTGGGAAATCCCATGGACGGAGGAGCCTGGTGGGCTACAGCCCATGGGGTCGCAAAAAAGTCGGATATGACTTAGCGACTAAGCAGCAACATTCATTCAGCCACTTCCCTTCACCAACTTAATTCTGCAGGAGATGAGCAAAGTGCTGTTCCAGCTGTTGAGGAATCAACAGCCAGCATGCCTCACAGAGCCCCTGCCCTGGTGGAGCAGTGACGCCAGTGTTAATGTGACATCACCACACAGCTCGACACACCACTTGCTGTTCTCATCCCCAGGAGATGAGAAAGTGTGTCCCTGCCCATGGCAAGTGTGGGCGATTCAACAGGATAATCACGGTGAAAGTGGAAACCCCCCACTGGAGGATGACACTTCAGCGTGGCAGCGACCTTCACAAGAAGTCAACGTTTCTCTTGGCAGGGGAGGTTTTTCCATTGTGTTAGGATCTTTTTGGCAAGAATAAACCCAAAGACACAGTTTAAAGGGCATGCACACACACACACACACACACACACACACACAGTGAGGGTTGTTGGGGTGGGCGACTTTCATGGGGTCTCTGGTGGCCACTAGCTGAATGCCCTCTTTAGCATGGGGTTGCCAGAGGTGGTGGAAGGGCCTGTTGTGCCCACAGCTTCCCTCTCCTACCTTGTCTGCAGGGGCCCCCCACCACATCTTTTGACTTGATAAAATCTGCAGCTTGTTGGAGGGTTTAGGCCCCTCCCACTGGGAGTGTCGAATTTGCCCACCCTTGCAGCATAAAATGTTGTATTCACTTTGTGACTCAGGAGTTTTATTCCATCCCTGGGAAATCACTTAACTTTGAGGAGGAGGCCAGCGTGCCCGCTGGCTTTCCGTGGTGCACCAGCAACATTGCAGGACTCCAGCAGAAACTTGCTAAAGAAAAATGACAGCCCCCGAGGGTATTTACATCCCATGGGGATGGCTGGAATTCTTTTTCCAGCATTTAGAATTGATTTTCAAAATCAAGAATGCAATTCTTACTTTGTGCCCTGCGCTGCTGCGTATTCCATCCATAACGAGAAGAATCAAGTACACACTGAAAAGGGGATGTTTAAGTTCTAGAAATGGTAAGGGGTTTGCGGAGGCCACCAAGATGTACACCTCCAGTGTACATCTTCTCTCCCCTTATAGTCTGTCAAGGGGTTTCACCAGCAAACCAGTCACAGGAATCGGTAGGAAAGTGCTTTCTGGAAAACACAGTTGGCCTCATTTGAATGAATCATAACGCATTTCTCCTGGTTCTGCTCTTCCAGATTCGTTTGTTGGCGGAGTCATTGGCCTCATTTTTGCCTACATTTGCTACAGACAGCACTACCCGCCTCTGGCCAACACAGCCTGTCACAAACCCTACGTCAGTCTCCGAGTCCCGCCCTCGCTGAAGAAAGATGAGAGGCCCACGGCCGACAGCGCGCCCAGCCTGCCCCTGGAGGGGATCACCGAGGGCCCCGTATGACCCAGACTTCGGGGGATGGACTCTGAGCCCAGGCCACGCCCCTCCGCCCTGACCTCATCACACAGTAGAAGAGGTTTTCTGTAACTTGTTTCTCATCCGTTGTTTCTCCAAGTTCCCCTGCTCCTATTTTGCCGATGGTGATTCTGCTACACTCCCTGTCGACTTCCAACTCTCCTGAACTGGTCAAGAGAAGGGCCCAGGAACATTTTGTGAGAGACACGTGGAAGGAGGCTGCCGGGGTGGGCGGGTGCAGGTTGGTCGGTTCTCCTCCCGAGGTGTTTGCCGTCACGGCCACCGTCCTATATTTTCATGGTTGTAAAACATAATAAAACGTCTCACCTGGAATACACGGTGTTGGCCGTCCAGTGCACAGATCGTTCAGGGCTGCGGTGAGTTTCACGTCCACTCCCAGGGTGGACAGCCGGCCCAGCTCTAGCTGTGGTTGTTCTAGGTACTGAGCTGTGGGCGGAGACTGACCGCCTTTGAGAACTTGTCAGCTGATCACAGCTCTGAAATGGAATTGCAACCTGGAGCTGCAGCCTTGATATTGCTAGGGCTCTTTGAATCACTGAATCTGTTACCAAGTCCAAGCTCAGTCTGGTCATCCCACTGAGCCAATAATTGGGAGATGAGGTGTTGAGGCAAGGAATAGTGACTTTATCTGGAAAGTCAGGCATCCAAAGAGATGGTGAACTAGTGCCCTACAGCACTGTCTTATGGGGTGTAGCTGCTAGTTCCTTTTATGGAACAGAGAGAGGAAGGAGGTCAGGGAACAAGATATAAAGGCCATCAGTCAGTTCAGTCGCTCAGTCATGTCCGACTCTTTGCGACCCCATGAACCATAGCACTCCAGGCCTCCCTGTCCATCATCAACTCCCGGAGTCCACCCAAACCCATGTCCATTGAGTTGGTGATGCCATCCAGTCATCTTCATCCCCTGTCGTCCCCTTCTCCTGCCCTCAATCTTTCCCAGCATCAGGGTTTTTTTAAATGAGACAGCTCTTCAAATCAGGTGGCCAAAGTATTGAAGTTTCCGCTTCAGCATCAGTCCTTCCAATGAATATTCAGGACTGATTTCCTTTAGGATGGACTGGTTGGATCTCCTTGCAGTCCAAGGGACTCTCAAGAGTCTTCTCCAGCACCACAGTTCATAAGTCTTGCAAAATATCTCCTGGTTTGGTCAGCCTCGGGGAGGGGATGTATTAATTTCTTCTTTCTGACAGCCATTCACACATGAGCAGGGCAAGGAGTTTCCTAAGACACTTTAACATTCAGGCTGAGGGGCAGGGTTCCCTGAGGCAGGCCATTCTGTGCGCTTATAACTATAGACAGCAATCCTCTCGGTGACTATAGTAACAAAAGCAACAGAAAACAAAGATTAAAGTAAATGCCAACATGGAGTCAGATTTTGTTCTTCCCTGTTGCAAATCTAGAAGGAAACGAGACGAATCATCTCACATATAAGTTTCTACCAAACAGGAGGAAACTAAAGATCGAGAGTACGGGGAGAGGGTCAAAGCAGTGTTCTGAGGGCCGAGGGAGCATATCCTTTCAAGAGAACGGCTGGGTGATGCTGGAGTAAAAGCAACCTCTGGGTAGTTTTCCCCCTTTAGGATCCTGGTGCTCAAAGGGTTCATCACGTGGCAGCATCGGGTCCATAATCCTGTCTGGCAGGTGGTGTTTCAGCATGCTGGGGCTCCCACAGAAGGTGCCAAAATGGAAACAGTGATACGCTTTCTCTGGCTCAGCTCTTCTCGCCGTTTGAAGGTGGCCAGAGGAGAGCTGTGTGCAGTCCGAGTACGCGGCCTGCCGCTCCTCAGCCCGCTTGTTCTTTTCAAAGCAGCGAGCAACCTTCCGTTCAGTTCTGATCAGAGGTGCCAAGTGGTTCTCCAGATCCTCCAACCATGGGATGCATTTCTGACGTCTGAAGACTGTCACTTTCCAGCAGTCCCTGTAACAGACTGCATCTATAGGGACTCAAGTGGCTGTCGAAGCGGTCGCCTGTGTAGCTCTGCCCTGGGCATGCCAGTTAGAACCATCAGGGTGTCTGATCAGCCACCTCAGCTGTGGGCTAAGCCTAGGAGTGCCTGTACCACTTGTAAAGATCTTATCACGTGAGCTCGAGTGCAGCTCTCTAGAGCTATGGTCCTTTAAGCCCTGTGTCCATACCCGCCAGGGAGCAACTATCCTATTGTGGGGGAAGGGGAGGGGAAGTCTTGAAGTGCTTCCAAAGTCAGATATTTTTAAATTGCAGCAGTTACATTCATGAGTAACTTTGAAAACACATATGAGATACTTTAAAAGCTAAATCATAGGAATCCATAAGACAGTTTTAAATCCGACTTCCCTGATGGCTCAGTGGTAAAGAATTCACCTGCAGTGCAGGAGACAGAGGAGATGAGGGTTCAGTCTTTGGGTTGGGAAGATCCCCTGGAGTAGGAATGGCTACCCACTCCAGTATTCTTGCCTGGAAAATATCCCATGGGCAGAGGAAACTGGCAGGCTATGGTCCACGGGGCCACAAAGAGCTGGACATGACAAAAGAGGCTAAGCATGCAGCAATTTTAAATCCAGAGCCAAAATTCATAGAAAATATAAAAATTGAAACAGTATTCTGATCTAACTGAAAATTCTATAATTTTGAAAATAAAGCCAAATATAAAAATACAGGAAAAGAATCCTTTTGCTACCTGCTGTTGAAAACAATCCACCCAATGCCGCCCGTATATTTCTTTGATTCTGGTTTTCCCCCTACTCTGCATAGCAAGCAGCGGGAAAGTGAGAGAACCACACTTTGGTTAACGATGATGACTTAACATTCTGGACCAGGAAGTGTAAATGTAATGGAAAAACTTATGTTTAACAATAAATGGAAGGACACTGCAAAGTACCGAAGCACAGAGCATTGTTAATGCTGATGATTATTCAATTGAAAGCCCTAAGACAGGCCATGTAAAAGCTTTCGTTAAATTGTAATTAAAATCACAAAGGACGCAATAACATGAAGTGTATGGCAGGATCCTTAGGAGACAAAATTCACAGGATGAGCCAGTTCACGAAAGGCAGGTGTTTTTGTGGGTGCATGTGTTTTAATTTCATGCTCTATTNCATGTAAAAGCTTTCGTTAAATTGCAATTAAAATCACAAAGGACGCAATAACATGAAGTGTATGGCAGGATCCTTAGGAGACAAAATTCACAGGATGAGCCAGTTCACGAAAGGCAGGTGTTTTTGTGGGTGCATGTGTTTTAATTTCATGCTCTATTAAGACGAAGGAAATGTAGCATCACAAAGCACCAATAAAGTGGCCGAGAATGAAGTCATTTGTTCCCCAGCCCCTGGTCTTTTTTGGAAGTGAGGGGTTACTAATTCACTTTCTGGCAAAGCAGGCTAGAGACGGTTTGCCCAGAGCCCAGCCAAAGGCTGTGCTCCGTGAGGCTCTTCCCTCCCTGAGAGAACGGGCTTACCGCATCTGCGCTGGCTAGAACCCTGACCTGTGGCCAACCAGAAGTCAGGGGGCTTGGAAGGGAGAGTCCCCATCATTTTCCTCTGCTCCCTTTCTCCAGGTCCTCAGGGTACTTGCACGTGGCGGCGTGGTAGTTTTCTTGTTTATCTGGTTACTGATTCCCAGGCACCACCCCAGGGCTCCTGAATTAGACGCTGGGGAAAGAAAACCCGGGATCCGTAGTGAGGGTTCACAAGCACTTCTTAGACCCCTTGCCCGAAAGGGGTCTGCCTCCCTTTCTCCCAGAGGGACAGGCTGGAGGGGCAGAGGACAAGCCTATGGAGCTGTTCTCAGGGCACCTTCTTCTCTGGGAGGGGAGGGTTTTGGAGATGATCCTGTTCTTTTATTTTCCGTTGATATTGTCTGTGCCGAATGCTGTGTCCCATGGAGCCACAGTTGGTCCATCCTCTGAAGTCCAAATCCCCAGCGTCTCCCTTGATGGTTTCTTTTCCCTGATTCCCTTCGTCCTATGCATAAGCAACACCTCTTGGTTTTACCTTCAAAATACACCCCACGCTTGCCCATGCCTCACTCGCCCACTTCCTCCCCCGACCTTAGCTGAGACCACCCTAGTCCAGGGGGGCACCCTCTCTCACATGAATGGCTGTGATGCCTCCTACCTACCTCACCACATCCACTTCTGCCGCCTAATCCACAATCCACCCAGAAGCCAAAGTATCCGTGTGTGTGTGTGTGTTTGTGTGTGTGTGTGTGTGTTGCAGGGCCCAGCGCTGAGACCAGTTAAATATCCTGGGGCAGGAGATGTATGAAATATAGTCAATATGTAATTCACAACTCACTCGGTTTATTGTACCCAATTAGCACACGACACAGGTTAGACAGAGTAGGGAAAATAGAACCAGTGGGTAATGAGCCCTCCCAGGAGAAGTCCAAGAAGGAGATGTCTCTGCACAAGCTGTCAGGCAACAAGGCACAGGGCGGCTTTGTCCAGAGCAGCTACCAGCAGCCTGGAGTCAGGTCCTTTCAGCAGGAGAGCCTTGTAGCCACATGACTTGGGTGTCTTTTTTAAGAAGGAACAGGGGAGGGTTCTTGGCTCTAACAGTTGTCCCTTCTGTTTCAGTGATGTATGTGGCCCATCAAACTTCTTATCCCAGGTTCCCCCCTTAGTTTATCTCTCGTAGACACCCACAGTCCTACTGCAGGTGTTTCAAAACAACGCACATGGACGTTCACGTTGACCACTGTGACTCTGTTCTGGGCTACTTAACATGTCCTAAAAACATGGCTTAAACCCTATAAGTTTCAGAGAAAACAGATCACCTCATAACTGTGTTCTTTTTTATTCAGGTATTATTTATATTGGGCTTCCCAGGTAGCTCAAAGAATCTGCCTGCCAATACAGGAGACTCAAGAGATGTGGGTTCGATCCCTGAGTAGGGAAGATTCCCTGGAGGAGGAAATAGCAACCCATTCCAGTATTCTTGCCTGGGAAATCTCGTGGACAGAGGAGCCTGGTGGGCCACAGTCCATGGGGTCACAAAGAGTCAGACAACTGAACCACAATATTATTTATATAGAATAAACTCACCTTTTTTGAATGTCCAGCTTTTTGAATTTTGATCACTATACACAGCTATGCGACCACCACCACTGATGAGAAGTGCTCCCTCCTCCTGGAAGGTTCCTTTTTGCCTCTATTCTCCACGCCCTCCTCCATCTCTAGCCCCAGGCGACTGTGGATCTGCTTCGTGTTGTAAGGTTATACATTTTTGGCATGCATGCGTGCTAAGTAGCTTTAGTCATATCCAACTCTTTGTGACCCTATAGGTTGTAGCCTGCCAGGCTCTTCTGTCCTTGGGATTCTCCAGGAAAGAATACTAGAGTGGGTTGCCATGCCCTTCTCCAGGGGATCTTCTCGACCCAGGGATCGAACTTGCGTCTCTTACATCTCCTGCATTGGCAAGCGGATTCTTAACCACTACCGCCACCCGAGAAGCTCTGTGCCTTTTCTAGAATGTCGTATAAATACAGTCACGTAATCTGTGGCCTTTTGTTTCTGACTGCTGTCTGTTTTTGCCATCTAGCCTCCTCCCTCGCATCTGCTCTGGCTGCCTCCTCTCTGATCATAAATCAGCTGAGTAGTTTCTCGCCCCTGAATCGCTGTGCCCTCTGCACCCGGCAGCTCTGCCTGGCTCTTCCTCCTTCTCTTCTTCCGGTCTCAACTCGGATGCTTTCTCCTCTCAGCATCACTCACTAGGCCAGTCTTCTCCTCTTCACTCACATGTACACACACACAGTTACAGTTTTCTCTCAGGTTCTCCTATTAAGTTCCTTCATGACACAATTATATTATTCATATATTCTTACAGGTTGAATCACCTCCCTTAAAGTTCATCTATTGAAGTCCAAACCCCCAGTATCCCAGGATGTGACCTTATAGGGAGAGAGGGTTTTTACAGGGGTAGCCAAAGTTATAATGAGGTCATTTCTGGTTTTCATTCTCTCAGTCGTGTCCAACTCTTTCCCCCATGGACTGCAGCGTGCCAGGCTTCCCCGTCCATCACTATCTCCCAGAGTTTGCTGAAACTAATGTCCATTGGATCAGTGAGGCCATCCAACCACCTCATCCTCTGCCGCCCCTTTCTCTTCCTGCCTTCAATCTTTCCCAGCATCAGGGTCTTTTCCAATGAATTGGCATTAGGTAGTGCTAATCCAATATGATCAGTGTCTTTATACAAAGGGGAAGCGTGGAGACAGACCTACACAGAGGGAAGATCGAACGAAAGCCACCATGGACACGCCAGGGAGAGAAGCCTCGACAGACCCTTCGAGGACCCCACAAGCCTCAGAGGACCCCACCCCGCTGACACCTTAGCCTTGGACTTTTAGCTCCAGAACTGTGAGATGGTAGATTTCTACTGTTTAAAGCGCCAGTTTGTGGTACTTTGTTACTGCAGCCTGAGCAAACAAAGAGATTTTTTTCCATTCTGCCCTCACCAGAGTGTAGGTCTGGGGGTGCAGGGCCCCGTCTGTCTCGTGCACAGTTCTGTTCCCAGGGCCCAGTACAGAGGAGGCTCTGGATATGTTGCTGAATTAGTGAATCGGAGCATCCTCTTATTTTTCCACACCGTTATCCTTCTAAGGTTGGCTCATGGAGTTTAACTTACCTACTCGAGGTGACACAAGCTAAAAGCAAGAGAATTCTTGATTCCTGGTCCCGCATCACTCCAATCATTCCATAGTTCCCCGAGGGCCAGCTTGAAAAAAAAGGAAATCCACCAGCCTTCCCTTCTCACAGAATATGGAATGCTTGTTCTCCTTAAAGTGCTTCAGAAGGTTCACATTTGGGCTGTGGCCTGCCTGCATGCTTGCTCAGTCTTGTCCAACTATTTGTGACCCCATGGTCCAGCAGGCTCCTCTGTCTATGGAACTTTCTAAGCAAGAATACTGGGGTGGATTGCCATTTCTTCCTGCAGGGAATCTTACCGAGCCAGCGATTGAACCCAGGTCTCCTACATGGCAGGCAGATTCTTTATCACTGAGCCACTGGGGAAGCCTCTGGGCTGTGGAAGGAGAAGCAAAAATAACAACAAAACAACATATCAACCAAAACTAGATACCTTGAAGGAGGCTGTTTACATTAAACGAAGCAAGCCAACCAACTTAACAAAAGACTTCTTTTCTTAACCTAAGTACTGAACATCACACTATTATCACAACCCATCCTCATATGACATAATTTATTACAATTTGATTTTTTTAAAATTTTTATTGAAATATAGTTGATTTATAATGCTTTGTTAGTTTCAGGTGTAAAATGATTCAATTATACATATATATTAGGGCTTCCCCGGTGGCTCAGCTGGTAAAGAATCCACCTGCAATGTGGGAGAGCTGGGTTCAATCCCTGGGTTTGGAAGATTCCCTGGAGAAGGGAACAGCTACCCACTCCAGAGAATGTAAAAAAAAAAAAACTCTCTCCCTATATATCTATCTATCTATATAAACTCTTTTTTTCTTTTTTTTTTTTACATTCTCTTCCATTAGAGGTGATTACAAGACCCTGAGTCTAGCTCCCTGTGTTGTACAGTAGGTCCTTTTGGTTGTCTGTCTTATGTTTAGCAGTGTGTGTATTTTAATTCCAATCTCATAAGTCCCCCTCTTGGGAACCATACATTTGTTCTCTGAGTCTATGATTCTATTTCTGTTTTAGAAATAAGTTTATTTGTATCCTTTTTTAAGATCCCACATGTAAGTGATATCATATGGTATTTGTCTTTCTCTGTCTGACTTCATTTATTATGATAATCTCTCCGTCTATGTTGCTGCAAATGGCAGTTTCATTCTTTAAATGGCTGAGTCATTTNAATAAGTTTATTTGTATCCTTTTTTAAGATCCCACATGTAAGTGATATCATATGGTATTTGTCTTTCTCTGTCTGACTTCATTTATTATGATAATCTCTCCGTCTATGTTGCTGCAAATGGCAGTTTCATTCTTTAAATGGCCGAGTCATTTTCTCTTGTATATATTTTATCTATTCATCTGTCAACCGACTCTTTGGTTGCTTCCACATCTTGGCTGCTGTAAATAGTGCTGCTATATTTACAGTTTGATTTACAAAAATCTTTCAAGAACCTTTCTATTGCACACTTGCCTGTTGATTAAAACATACCTATAAGCTGTTGACGTGAGACAAATAGAGCACCAGATATTTCCCTAACAAAGATGGGTTTATTTGGTATCAGCAGAAAATTCCATTCAGGGTCTGCAATCACAGCAAGCAAGTTGCCCTAGGGCAAGAGAAGGAGGACACTTGTATAGAGGGGANATAGAGCACCAGATATTTCTCTAACAAAGATGGGTTTATTTGGTATCAGCAGAAAATTCCATTCAGGGTCTGCAATCACAGCAAGCAAGTTGCCCTAGGGCAAGAGAAGGAGGACACTTGTATAGAGGGGAAAAGGAAGCTGGGAGTAAACAGAGTCAAGGCTTTCCGCTGAGTCCTTGTCAGGAATGAAGACTCTTCTTCCTGTCGGGCTCTCCTATCCTCACAGGGCGTGAGAGCTCTCCCTTCTGGTCTCCCAACTGCATTTAATTGAAGCTTCTGTTTATTGAGGAGGGGATGGCAACCCACTCCAGGATTCCTGCCTGGAGAATCCCCGTGGAGAGAGGAGCCTGGCACGCTAAAGTCCATAGGGTCGCAAAGAGTGGAACGCGACTGAAGCGACTTGGCATCTCTTTGTTATTTTTTTTACAAAACCAAGAGGTATTTGCCCAAAAGACTAGGAAAGTAGAGGACAGAGTTGCTCTTAATTTGACCCCCAAAGAGCTGTGAGAGTAAATTCAAAGCACCAAGTGCTGGCATACCTTGTTTGCGGAGCTCTGCGTTGTCACGCTTTGCAGATATTGTATTTTTCACAAATCCAGGGTCTGTGGCCACCGTGCATCAAGCAAGTCTATCAGCACCGTTTTCCCAACAGCGTTTTCTCACGTTGCGTCCCCGTGTCACATTTTAGTATCCTTGCAATATTTCAGGCTTCATTATTATTATTATATTTGTTATGGTGATCTGTGATCAGCGATCTTGGCTGTCAGTACTGTGACTCCTGAGACTCACATGATAGCGTGTTTTCGTTGTAGAACATTTTTAAAGTAAGATATGTACATTTGCTTAGACATGATGCTCTTGCATACTTAGACTGCTGCTGTTCAGTCTCTAAGTTGTGTCTAGCTCTTTGCGACCCCAAGGACTATAGCCCGCCAGATTCCTCTGTCCATAGGATTTCCTAGGCAAGAATACTGGATTAGGTTGCCCTTTCCTTCTCCAGAAGATCTTCCCAGCCCAGGAATCGAACCTGTGTCTCCTGCTTGACAGNTAGAACATTTTTAAAGTAAGATATGTACATTTGCTTAGACATGATGCTATTGCATACTTAGACTGCTGCTGTTCAGTCTCTAAGTCGTGTCTAGCTCTTTGCGACCCCAAGGACTATAGCCCGCCAGATTCCTCTGTCCGTAGGATTTCCTAGGCAAGAATACTGGAGTAGGTTGCCCTTTCCTTCTCCAGAAGATCTTCCCAGCCCAGGAATCGAACCTGTGTCTCCTGCTTGACAGGTGGATTCTTACCACTGAGCCACATGGGAAACCCCTTGCTAGACTGCAGGTTAGTGTAAACATAACTTTCACAGCCCCTGGGAAACCAAAGAAACTGGAGCGGCTCGCTGTATTTAGATATTTGCTTTATTGCAGTGGTCTGGAGCCAACCCTCATTATCTCTGAAGTCTGCTTGTACACGTGGAAAAGTGTCTGGGAAATGAGGGCAGGCAAAGGCAAGCAAATAGATTATTTCTTTAAGTGGCTGAACCTTGAAGCAGGTTTGCAATGAGACGGCTCATGAAGGGAAGGCATTTTTTCACATGGTGCCTAAGTGACATAGCTACTGCTTTAATGGGAAATTAGTTAGGTTTGGGGAATGATAGAGCATTTACTTTGCAGTTCGGCACCGGCGTGTTCTAACTCTTGCTGTTTTCTTTTGAGCCACAAGGAACTCTTCTAACTCTTCAGTTCTCTTCTCTGTCTCTGTGCGCTTCCGAGTGTCTTTTCTGGGTTTCTGTACATTGATGTGTGTCTGTGACTTCTACACTTATCTTTCCTTCTGCCAGTGTATCTCTGCTCCCTCCCTCCCTCTCAGTTTCTCTGGCCGCTGCTCTGGTGGTGCAAAGCCTGACAGTCTGTGTAAAACTTCATTAGCCTCCCTCATACCGAAAGCCGAGCTCTTTTGTTCTACCCAGGAGACAGAGAAATCCTTTTAAGTGTGGGAATGCTATCTTGTTATCCCGGGGCTGGCGAGAGGAACTTCTCAAACTTTGTCATTTCAGTAAGAAAGACCTTTGAAATCTTTATAATCATCTGCACACTCCTGTCTACTTTTACCCACCAGCTAAAATGCGGTGAGCAGTACTGAATGCCCACTGGCTGGTCCATGAAGGGGAGAGCGATTTACTGAGATATTAGTTTGGGTTCTGTCTTTGCAGTAGGGGAAATCAACGTGATGAGAGGCTTTATCGTCCTGTTCTCTGGGTTCCTCACTCCTCCAGATCCTGAGAACCTGCTGTTCTTGATGGCCTGGGGTTACTGTGGGGATGGCGCTGGGTGTTCCAGGGGAGCGGGGAGGCAGGAAGGGCTTCCCATGGGGGTGGGGAATGGGGGCAGAACCAGCACAAGTCCACGTGCCAAGCTCTCACGTAGGCGTTTAGGAGACATCAGTACACAAAACACACAGATATTCCTGCATGTGCGGAGCTCACACTGGGTGGAGACCGAGAACGATGGTCTCAGTGAGGGAAGAGGGCTTCCTGAGTTATGTGGGAGAGCAGCGGAGGTTTGGCTGTGTGATCTTCCTGGAGACGGGGGCTCCCCCTGTACATCTTGGAGCCCTCAACATTAACCAAGACCCTGAACCTCAACCCAGATCAACAGATACCAGAGCTGCAAGAAGGAGCAGAACCACTGCACCTGAGGGACTGCACAGGTTTAGGCAGAGTGGCTTCGCAAGGACTGGAAACCACGGGCTCCCCTGCCCCCGAATGTTCTCCTCTGAGACCCCCAGAGCCCTTCCCAGAGCTGGGTTAGAATAGCCCCCAATTCACTCAGCCTGGGTTCCTTGCCAGGCCAGAAGGATTGAGTTGGAGACTCAAAATCAAAATTAATTTGACTTAAAGTAATTTGACCTGTGTTGCCCCAGTTAAGTAAATAANCTGAGACCCCCAGAGCCCTTCCCAGAGCTGGGTTAGAATAGCCCCCAATTCACTCAGCCTGGGTTCCTTGCCAGGCCAGAAGGATTGAGTTGGAGACTCAAAATCAAAATTAATTTGACTTAAAGTAATTTGACCTGTGTTGCCCCAGTTAAGTAAATAACTTCCAAGTCCAACTCAGACTTCAGTGGAAGGTGTGTGCTCCATGGCATTGTACAGATACGTGACTTTTTTGCTCTTCAGAATATTGTCCCTTATTCCCCTTATATCTGTTAACTCAGTTCTATGTTTTGGTTGGAAAAAAAAACAAAAACCATAGGTGAGTGGGTAAGAGCGACAGCTCTAGAATTTTTCAGATCTTAGCGCAAACACTGATTCACATCTGTAGATTTATAGCTCACTTGCATCACGTGGCCTTGGGCAAGTTACATAGATTTTCTTACCTTCAGTTTGTTCATCTGTACAATGATGATCTTGATAGTATTTATCTGAGATGTTACATGAGAATTNAAAAAACCATAGGTGAGTGGGTAAGAGCGACAGCTCTAGAATTTTTCAGATCTTAGCGCAAACACTGATTCACATCTGTAGATTTATAGCTCACTTGCATCACGTGGCCTTGGGCAAGTTACATAGGTTTTCCTACCTTCAGTTTGTTCATCTGTACAATGATGATCTTGATAGTATTTATCTGAGATGTTACATGAGAATTAAGCAAATCAATACAAGTAAAGCATGGAGGTAAGAGTGCTTGGCATCTGACAAGTAGCTGAGAAGTACTGACTCTAGTTTTACTTTTTCTTACTTACAAATCTTAGAGAAAGGGACAATTAGAGATTACCCATCATGAAGTTTTGAACTAGATGACGTCTAAAGTTCTGTCCTTCTCTAAATCTCAAGGATAATGGGCCTCTCACATGGCTTAGTCCCCTCTCTTCCTTTAACTAACACCAGGTTAAATGTATGAGTGCATATTAGACAAAGAATACAGTGGCTCGATGCTTTATTGAGGAAGATCTGGGGTTCACAAAAGACCAAACAGCCATCTGAGTCACTCAGGAGGAAGACAAGGCAGTGGTTGGGTTGTGTATACCGCAGCACTCTCAGCGCGGTTCATAAACACGTCTTCCCTGCTTTGCATCGTTGGGCCTTGCAGTAGGTGATGAAAATTGCCCCAAAGAGTGAGTGGCTAATTTGACAAATAAATGAAAAAGAAAAAGAAGAGTGGAGAAGACATTGAAACAAATAAGTTGGCTCATCTTACTCCCAGAAAATAATTTGCTAGAATGGGGCTAGAACTTTAACAAGGCTTTTCACTTGCATAGACTCTGGGTCTTTGTTAGGATGGGCTTATTCAAGGGCGCTTTGGTTACCTTACCTTTTGGTCCCTTGGGAGGGATGAAGGACAGGGGCTTCAAATAGGCCTAGAGCTTGAGAATGAGCTATATGAAATGGTAGGAGGGCAAGGGTGGTAACTGTCCTTAACACACACTTGATCTTGACTGATAAGTGTCTGCAGGCCAGACCTTCCATCTCTTCAGTCCCTTTGAGATAGATTCCTCGAGTACCACTGTGTAGTGGATCCAGGGTGGCTACCTAGTAGAAGCCTCAGTCTTCTTCTCTGTAATGTGGCAATACCTACCCTAGGAAATTCAACGAGAGGATTACTAGGAATAAAGCAGAGGGGAAAATCTTTCCTTTGTACCTTTCTGTGTTCTCAGCTGGAGCCCTGAAACAAAGCACAGATTAAGAGAAGAAAAACCAGTTGATTAACATGTGTACTATACATGCAGCACATGGGAACACCAATAGGTGAGTGACTAAGACAGATGGCTTGGAACTCAGGCTGAAGTAACATCTTCAACAGACAGTGGATTTGTAGAGAAATAACAGAACACAGAAGGTGATTTTAGGCTTCCCAGGATGGTAAACTGTAACAAGGTAAATATACTGGAAACCAGTGGCAGATCAAAGCTAGTTAGTAAGGTTTATTATGTAAATCTGTCTCCAGATGGATATGAAGTTGTCTGAAGTAGTGTCTAGACAACACAAGTTGTGTCCAGTGACAAATTTTTGTCCTTCTAGATAGAAAGTCCTGCTTCTGGGCAAATAGTGAGAAGGCAGAACAATTTTTTTTTTTTTGGTAACTGCTTTTTCTTAATTGCTTTCAATTCAAAACAGTCTTTTTGCCAAAGTGTTCATATGTTGGGCTTACATATTTTGATTTCCTTCCAGTTCATCTGAGACAATGAGTAGGGAAGCTGACAATATGGCTGGAAAATATTTCATGTTCTCTCTTTTTTCTCTCATGTTCTCTCAGTTATGTCCTTCCATCTGCAGTACAGCATCTGTGGGTTGTCATGAAGCAGAGTATGGAAGTTTAAATGACACCCTTGGCGGCGCTAGCTCAGTAGCCAAGCTTGCTCCCTTCTGCTTGACAGTGATCTGCTGCCTGGGAGTCACAAGACCTCTTTGCTTTGTGAGCTTCACTTTGAATTCTTCCACTAGTCAAAGCAGCAAAATGGTGGGGACTTGCCTCGGGGAAACTTGTACTCTGAGAAGGAATGACTCTGAGTCAGTAGGAGTGACTAAGAGAGATTCTAGAGGGAAGCCGTTGATGTGTCACGGCCTCATAAGGAATTCATCACTCAGAAGGCTGAGTGGTGTGAAAGGCATAGTGAAAGTCACTGTGAGTTTCAGAATGATCTCCACCCCCCCCCCTTTGTTTGGCGCTGAGAGTCACAGAACACATGGGAGAGACACCAGCATAATGAACAAATGTAGAAATGATGAGCCCTGCGCTTCTAAGAAAACAGAAAACAACGGAAATGCTAGAAAGAAATAACAAGTCAAAAATAATACCTCCCGCCCCATGACAGCAAATCAAGACTTAACTGCAGTTTCAGTCCCTCCCAGAAATGACCTTTAAAACAGGTCATCTGAAACTTCCTGACCAAGGATCAATAACAGTGAGGTAACTGCACAGTAAAGATCCCTGCTGTTCCTTTATCCCCACCAAAAAAGGTGACCTGGCCTGAAACAGTCCTTTATTTTCTTTTGCTAATGGTTTCTTTCTCTGTCCTCTAAAGCTTTCCATTTTGTACAACCTTTCTGATGGGAGCTGGATTCCACATGTACACCCATGGTGGATTCATGTCAATGTATGGCAAAATCAATACAGTATTGTAAAGTAAAATAAATAAAAAAAATAAATAAAAAGAGTAAAGGAAACATGAAAACTTTTTTCAGTTTTAAGTATTTTTAATATAAATTTATTTATTTTAATTGGAGGCTAATTACTTTACAGTATTGTATGGTTTTGCCATACATCAACATGAATCCATCACAGGTGTACACGTGTTCCCCATCCTGAACCCTCCTCCCACCTTCCTCCCCATACCATCCCTCTGGGTCATCCCAGTGCACCAGCCCCAAGTATCCTGTATCATGCATTGAACCTGGACTGGCAATTCGTTTCATATATGATATTATACATGTTTCAATGCCATTCTCCCAAATCATCCCACCCTTGCCCTCTCCAACAGAGTCCAAAAGACTGTTCTATACATCTGTGTCTCTTTTGCTGTCTCGCATACAGGGTCATCGTTACCATCTTTCTAAATTCCATATATATGCATTAGTATACTGTATTGGTGTTTTTCTTTCTGGCTTACTTCACTCTGTATAATAGGCTCCAGTTTCATCCACCTCATTAGAACTGATTCAAGCAAGAATAAATTTGTCAAGAATAATTAAAGGCAATCCCTATATATTTTAAACATTATCAGTCCTCAAAATATCTGACTGTTGAAGTGAACAAATTCATGTCTAGCTGTCCTGGATTATCTCATGCTTTTATCCTCAGACAAGACCTCAATGGTTAACCATGAGTCTTCAGTAATGGCCATGGTCAAAACGGTGGCGGGAAAGAGCAGATCCCTAATGGGTAGCAGATCCCAGAAGGTGCAGGCTCATCTGAGGTGATAGCAGATGAAGTCACCATTTAGTCTTATGTTTAGCAGTTTCATGTAATCCATAGACTCTGCCCCAGGCCCTTCAGTCACTTTTGTTACCTTGAAGTGGTTATGCAATTTTGTGTCCTGTTCTGTGGCCTTTCTGCTTGGTATCTTTCAACTTTGGGGGAAAACTACCCATTCTTTTCTCTGTCCAAGTGGTAAGTAAGAGGCTGACCCCATCTTGGCTTCAGAGGTGAAGCATGTGGCCGAGCCTGCCCAGTCAGAGTGCCACATGCTTCTGGGCTTAGTGCTTGGAAAAGGGATAAGCATGTGACCCAAAGCCGACCACTCAGAGCTGTCAAGACTCAGTTTCATAACTTCTGTGGGAACCATAGAAAAAGAGAAGTTCTCTGTTGCTTGAGATTGCTGTGAGGATGGACTAGAAGCCTTGCAGCCATCTTACCAGAAGAAGGCATCTGCTTGTAAGTGAGGCCCACACAGAGGAATTCAGAACCAAAAGACAGAGAAAGGGAAGTGGAAGCCATTGTCGGCCTCTCCACCAGCTGTTCCAGAAACCAACCCTACCCCTGACTTTTGAGTTACTTGAAGCAATGAATTCCCTTTTCTGCTTTAGCCAGGTTTACTTTCATTCTGCCCCCCAGGTGACCAAATAAAATGGACACTACTTTCAGCAAGTGCCAATACAAGCCCTAAAACACAAGAAGTGCCCACTTCCTCCCTCTTCACTGGTCTCCTTTCTTTGGAGTGGGAGTCCTTCTGAGACTTGCATTTCCTTTATGTTTCATTTGCTCCTAGTCCTTTCTCTGGCTCACCTTCAGACCTTGAGTCAGCCATGGCTCTCTGTTCTGGCTGATGCCTGGAGCCTGTCCAGTGGAACTTGGTGTTATTCACTCTTCTCCCTCATCAGCACGCTATTTTCTGTCTTGGGTGATGCAGGCTGAATGCAGAGCATCTCAGTGTGCTGGTTAGAATTCCAGGGCCTTCCTTCATCAGCCTGAGTGTATCCAGGCAGCTGGGCTGAGACTTCCATTTCTGATGGCTCAGAGTCAGAGTTTCACCCTGTTATCAATACCCGCTATGTCATTTTAGAAAATGTAGAAAAATAGCTGTCCAATTTTTCCAAATATGTGTATATAAATCAATAACTCCACATTTAAATCCATCCTTACTTTGATGTGACATGAAGCAAAAAGGCAGTCCCCGTGGTTTGTTTCCCAAAGAAATAAGAAGAAAGTGGGTTAATACACCATCAATATCACAAGGAATAATGAAACGCATGAAATACTATTTGAGAATTAGTCTTACAGTTACGATGTTTGTTTTCCATCAAGCACTGGGACAGTCGCCTTGATTTGTGAATGGCATGTCTCCCTGCAGGCAGGCTGAGAGTTTCTAGAGTCTCAGATTATGGTTATGAAAAGAGGAGTCCCTTGCTTGGTGTGCACCCAGAGACTGTGTCTTTCTTTACATTGTGTGATGGTGTGCAGGCTTAGGACCCTCACCAAAGGCCTGATGTTCATGAAATTCCTTTTCTTCTATCAGCTGCCACATGGGACCAAACATTTGTCATCTGAATTGAACCAAGTTATCATCTTAACTCTCAGTTATTTTGTGCTCAGGAGATGTGTAGTGAAATGAAAACTGGGGGTCTGAGGCTGGTAGATATAGGCATTCTGGAAAAAGTAAGATCCTAAAGCAAAGTTTTCACCATAATTCTCTGAGTAAATAGGATCCGCAAGTCTATTTTCACGGGGCAAAAAGCTACTAGATTAGGAGCAGATTTGAGTCTAGTACTTCCAAAGAGACTTGGGGAATACTGGAGGCATGTGATTGGTGTTTCTGAACAATGTTTCAAATTGTGCATATATTTTTGATATATATATGTGTGTGTGTGTGTATTTTTTAAGTATAGTTGATGTACAATATTATAGAAGTTACATATGTACACTACAGTGGTTCATAATTTTTAAGGGTTATACTCTGTTTGTAGTTATTATGAAATATCGGCTATAGTCTTGGTGTTGTATAATATATCCTTGTAGCTTATTTTATACCTGATAGTTTCTTCCCTTAATCCTCTGCCCCTCTGTTGCCCCTCCACCTGCCCCTCTCCTCACCGATAACCACTAGTTCGTCCTCTGCATCTTTGAGTCTGCTCCTATTTTGTTATATTCACTAGTTTATTGCATTTTTTAGATTCTATGTATGGGTGATATCATATATATTTGTCTTTGTCTGATGTACAGTGGAAACAGTATCAGACTTTATTTTGGGGGGCTCCAAAATCACTGTAGATGGTGATTACAGCCATGAAATTAAAAGACACTTACTCCTTGGAAGGAAAGTTATGACCCAACCTAGAGAGCATATTCAAAAGCAGAGACATTACTTTGCCAACAAAGGTCTGTCTAGTCAAGGCTATGGTTTTTCCAGCGGTCATGTATGGGTGTGAAAGTTGGACTGTGAAGAAAGCTGAGCACCAAAGAAATGATGCTTTTAAACTGTGGTGTTGGAGAAGACTCCTGAGAGTCCCTTGGACTGTAAAGGAGATCCTACCAGTCCATTCTAAAGGAGATCAGTCCTGGGTGTTCTTCGGAAGGACTGATACTGAAACTGAAACTCCAGTACTTTGGCTACCTCATATGAAGAGTTGACTCATTGGGAAAGACTCTAATGCTGGGAGGGATTGGGGGCAGAAGGAGAAGGGGACGACAGAGGATGAGATGGCTGGAGAGCATCATGGACTCGATGGACATGAGTTTGGGTGAACTCTGGGAGGTGATGATGAACAGGGAGGTCTGGCATGCTGCGATTCATGGGGTCGCGAAGAGTCAGACATGACTGAGCGACTGAACTGAACTGAATTGATATTTTTCTAACAAGGAAGGAAAGAAGGGAAAAAGAGGGGAAGAAGGGAGGACGACAGAGGAAAAACAGAAAAGGGAAACGAAAAACAAACTGAAAGGGTCAATTCTATTGCAATGTCACTTGAGGGGAGGCCACTTGGGAGGTGATGGGGTTTGGGAAGCAGTTGCAGGGCTGGAGCAGAGTATGACATAAGAATCATCATTTGGAAACCTGAGTAGACTGTTTCTTGCAAGACAGTAGGAAGAATCAGAAGCAATAGTAGGAGAGAGACTTCAGTTCAATTTTAAGAACTTGCTTAGTAGAGAAATGGGTTTCCAAGTAAGGTAGTGAGTTCCCTCTCAAGGAATGTGCAAGCAGAGACCAGACACCTACAGAGTGTCAACGAAGGAATTCATTCACTGGGGGAAAAGTAAGACTAACTCACTGCTTAGAGTCTATGTTTCATGTTTGACTCTTGAAAATTGAAGTGATCTTAATGGTATCCCTAAGAGAAGCTCACGGAGAAGGCAATGGCACCCCACTCCAGTACTCTTGCTTGGAAAATCCCATGGACAGAGGAGCCTGGTGGGCTACATGGGGTCCCAAAGAAAGGGACATGACTGAGCGACTTCACTTTCACTTTTCACTTTCCTGCACTGGAGAAGGAAATGGCAACCCACTCCAGTGTTCTTGCGTGGAGAATCCCAGGGACAGAGGAACCTAGCGGGCTGCTGCCTATGGGGTCGCACAGAGTCGGACATGACTGAAGCGATTTAGCAGCAGCAGCAGCAGCAAGAGAAGCTCAAGCCTCTTGGAAGCAAATACAGACACACCTCAGACAGGCCGTGAGTTTGGTTCCAGACCACCGCAATAAAGTGAATATTACTATCCATAAACTCTCTGGCTTCCCAATGCATATAAATATTGTTTACACAATTCTGTAGTCTATTAAGTATGTATGATGTCGAAGAAAAATAATGTGCATACCTTAATTTAAAAATAATTTATTGCTAAAACTGCTGACCATCATCTGAATCATCAGTGAGTCGTAGTCTTTTGCAACATCAGAGATCACCATAGCAAAAATAATCATGAAAAAGTTTGAAATATTCTGAGAATTACTAAAATGTGATGCAGAGACAGGAAATAAGCCAACACTGTTGGAAAACATGGTACCAACAGACTTTCTTGATGCAAGATTGCCACAAACCTTCCCTCTGTGAAAAACGCGGTATGTGTGAGGCGTGATAAAACGGGGTCTGCCTGTACCTCAGGCGCCTGGAGAATTCAGAAGAAGAAACAAACATGGCAGCAACGGCAAACCACACGTCAAGTAACACTTGTGATAATGAGGAGGTGATTACTTCCCTTCAAAAACCCCGCAGGGAACGATAGTAGGTACAAGTTAAATCACAGGCATTTCCCCTCATCATCTAGTTAATTACTTGAGTTACCTTTCTAATTAGCCTGGTGCTGTCAGCTCTGGGGAGCTCTCAGAACCCAGGGAAACGGTTATACAAGTCACTCAGTCCCAAACCGTGTGTGGTCATTGTTGGCCAGGAACTCACCAATCACACACGGATTCTTTACCAGCTGAGCCACAAGGAAAGCCCAGGAACACTGGAGTGGGTAGCCTATCCCTTCTCCCGCAGATCTTCCTGACCCAGGAATAGAACTGGAGTCTCCTGCATTGCAGGCGGATTCTTTACCAACTGAGCTATCAGGGAAGCCCACTCAAAGAGGGGACAAATATCCATCTTATGGTTAAAAATTTGCTTTCACACTCAAATCCACACATCAAGAGCTTTGTGTGGTGTGTGGTGGTAGTTGGGGATGGTTGACATTTAAAGTAAATGCTTAAACTTGAACTGATCACTTGATTAAATGAAGCGAAGGTCCTAAACTACCTTATAGAAGCTGAGATGGAAAACTGTCTTGCTCCCACCTGTTCTTGGCACACTGTACTCCACATACTCGGTGACGGCCACCTCTGCAGGCTGTGCTAGGCAGCTATTTGTAGAATCATAGTGATTGAACACTGGCTTGCTTTTAATGTACTTGTTAAAGGAAAGAAATAATTTGGCATAATCCCCTAAGAATAATAGAGAAACCCAAGGCCGCATCCAAATAGAGTCTCATTTTTCATTTCTCTACTTTCATCTTCTGGGATCTTGCCAGCATTTGCTGTGTGTGTGGTTTTGGGATCACTGTAGGCGTGGAGATGGGCAAAGAGGAAGCGGAGACAATTAAAACCCAGAGAAGCTGAAAAGCAAATTGGCGCATCACCTCCCTGAGAAGAATTTATCCAGTATTTATTATTCCCATGTGCTGGGGTGAGCAACTTTTCTTTATCTCCCCCAAACAAGCCCAGCTTTTGTTTTTTCCAAAGCAGAAGCTATCAGCTGGCCTCTGAGGACTTGTTATAAGTTTTTAGTTAATTAGATGTCAAGCACATCAGATGGTAGGTAAACAGGAATAGCTTTTTATTCAAAGAATCTGACAGGAGTAAATTAAGTTGCTAATTATAAAGAGAAGAATTTGGATATGAGACCCAAATAAACCTAAAAGATTTAGGCTCTTACTCTCTATTTCTACAAACTAATTTTTTTCCTTCTCCTGATTATAGCCCACCATTCTTGCATCATGGCATGTTTAGAAATTTTTAACTGTATGCTGGATACTGTAAATTTTACCTTGTTGATCATATAGATTTTGTCATTTTCTTTTAAAGAGAGTTGGCCTTTGCTCTGGCAGGCAGTTAATTTATTTGAAAGGCAAACTGTTCCTTTGGAAGATCCGTTGTGTTTAAGCTTTTTTAGTGTGATCCTCTGGTGGCTCAGATGGTAAAGAATCTGCCTGCAATGCGAGAGGCGTGGGTTCAGTCCCTGGGTCTGGAAGATCCCCTGGAGAAGGGAATGGCAACCCACTCTAATATTTTTGCCTGGAGAATTCCATGGAAAGAGGAGCCTGGTGGGCTACAGTCCATGGGGTTGCAAAGAGTCAGACACGACTGAGTGACTAAAACTGTCCCTTTCACTTCTCAATTTAACAAGCACATTGTGTTCTGCTTGGGATCTCTCTCCTTGCATTGAGATCTGCAAAATGCTCCCAGGCAGAAAACTAAGGTCATTGCAGAGCTTATCTTTTTCACCTTGTTCATCTCCCTTCTCCAGGGATCATACATATTCTTATGCTGTCTGCTATCCAATATCTGAAAACATTTGTTGGTTTCCTAGTAGTTCATGGTGGAGAGATAGGTCTGCTACCAGTTCGCTTATCATGACCAGAAATAGCCATTCTCAGTTTCCTAGTCTCTGGTGCATTTTTGCACCGTTTCTGCAACCAACAGTTCATCAGAAAATAAGCAATTGAATGAGAAGTAGGACCCTGTGGTCGGGAGACCCAGGTTCAATCCCTGGATTGGGAAGATCCCCTGGAGAAAGAAATGGCAACCCACTCCAGTATTCTTGCCTGGAGAATTCCATGGATTGAGGAGCCTGGTAGGCTACAGTCCACGGGGTTGCAAAGAGTTGGACACGACTGAGTGACTTCACTTTGTGGTGGGAGAAGATCATAACTCAATGGGAAGACAGTCGTATAAGTAACTCCACCAAGGGGTAGAACAGTAGAGATGCCCAGGTGGACCATGCCCTGATCTCTGTTTAGAACAAAGATGCCCACACTGGTACCATCTAAGCCTGGCTTAAAAAATTCTTCCCCTTTCCTGTGGTCAGTATTGACCCATCCCATCCCAGTCATTATTTTCTGAGCAGTGACAACAGGTGCTAATTAGGACTATGTATTATTGTCTTATCCTGGGCACTTAGCCTAAACAACATGTACGTGAGAGATGATACCATCAGGCAGCAAGGAAGGTCAAGGTCAGTGGGGGAGATTGTCATTAGAGGTGGCTTTTCTTTGGCTATACTCCTTCCCCAACCCCCTATCAGGAAGACTTCTTCTGTCCTCTCTGCCTACCTATATTCTAGACTTCAAGCTCAGCTCCAGCCCATCCTATTGTAATCTCATTGTATCATATGTTCCAGGATCCTTGTTGGGATGTAGTGTTTCTTTCTAGCATCGATTTTGCTCCTGGAACTGATTCCAGGATGGACTACTGGAGTGTCACTGTTTGACTTGCATAAATTGGAACAGCAACTGTTTTGTGGAGAATAAAGAAAATTTAGCTCAAAGGGTGAAAATAAGTCTGAGGAAATTCTATGAACTGGTAAAAATAATAGATATTAATTACCAGCAAATAGAGTTGCATGAGGACTATTAGTTCTTTGCATTTTAAGTTATAACATTAGGATTCTGTCTTTTTAAAGAAAATCAGTGTTCCATCTCTGGGTTGCATTTGCAATTCCCAAGGCTGACTGAAGAGTGTTGTAGCATCTTCACATTAAGAAAGCTTTCCAAAGAAATTCCCTGGGGTAGGGGTCCTAAGATGGCGGAGGAATAGGACAGGGAGACCACTTTATCCCCCACAAATTCATCCAAAGAACATTTCAACGCTGAGTAAAATCTACAAAACAACTTCTGAATGCTGGCAGAGGACATCAGGCATCCAGAAAAGCAGGACATTGTCTTCAAAAACAGGTAGGAAAAATACAAAAGACAAAAAAACAGACAAAGGAGGTAGGGAGGGAGCTCAGTCCCGGGAAGGGAGTCCTGTCCCGGGAAGAGAGTCTTAAAAAGAGAGAAGTTTCCAAACGCTGGGAAACACTCTCACAGCTGGATCTGTGGCGAGCCTTGGAAGCACAGAGGGCAACATAACAGGGAAGAAAAATAAATAAATAATTAAAAGCCACAGATTAGGAGCCCAACGGTAACTCCCCCAGCGGAGAAGCAGAGCAGACGCCTGCATCCGCCACTAGCAAGTGGGGGCTGGGCAGGGAGGTGCGGAAGCGTGGGCTGCAGCGCTTCTTAAGAATTGGACCTGAACGCCCAGCGCGTAGCCAGAGCGAACTAACTTGGGCTAGCACACCAGACCGCGGGACAGTTACCACGCAAAGAGCTCTAACATAAGACACCGCTAGGACCGCGCACAGAACAAAGGATGGAACAGAAACAGCCGGCTGCAGACCATCCCCCACTGGTGACAGGCAGCCAGAGCCCTAAGGGCTGGAAAGTAGCAATCGCAGCCCCAGAGAGACTTTACTTATCAAACTACAGGCAGGCTTCTCTGCTGGCTAGGACTTCTTGGGGTGCTAGACAGACACCATCTGCCTGAAAAAAGGGGTGCCAGTGGTACACCCAGATAACTGGGCATCAGGAAGGGGGGATAAGCTGCNTGAGTTTTCCAAATTTGCTGGCATATTGAGTGCAGCACTTTCACAGCATCATCTTTCAGGATTTGAAACAGCTCCACTGGAATTCCATCACCTCCACTAGCTTTGCATTAACTTGGACATCCAACCAACTTCTAGTAATAAAGGCATGATAATGACCTAACATTTATCCGGTTGTTATTATGTGCCAGATGCTATGTGGCTGCCTCTCATTTCATTTTTCCAACTTTGTAAAATAAATATTATCATCTCACGGCACAGAGGGGAACATTGAGGAATCATCTGTCTAAAACTGTATAAGTAGAAAGTGGTGGAGACACACATAAAATCCAAATTCAGGTCATCATGACTCCAAAATCAGCATTAGATGCTCCTCCCTGTGTCAGTGTCTGAGCTGCTGTGTATATTACGGTAGTTTCCNCACGGCACAGAGGGGAACATTGAGGAATCATCTGTCTAAAACTGTATAAGTAGAAAGTGGTGGAGACACACATAAAATCCAAATTCAGGTCATCATGACTCCAAAATCAGCATTAGATGCTCCTCCCTGTGTCAGTGTCTGAGCTGCTGTGTATATTACGGTAGTTTCCTGTGGCTGCCATATCAAACTTCCAGAAACTGGGTGGCTTAAAACAGTGTATTTATTCTCTCACAGTCTGCAAGCCAGATGTCTGAAATCAAGGTACTGGCAGAGTTGGCTCTGGGGGAGAATTCGTCCCACGCCTCTCCTCTAGCTTCTGGTGGCTGCTGGCAATTGATGGGGTTCCTTGGCTTGTAGACTGATGTGTGCATATATGAATGAGCATGTGCTCAGTCACGTCCGACTCTTTGGGACCCCATGGACTGTAGCCCACCAGGCTGCTCTGTCTATGGGATTTCCCAGGCAAGAGTACTGGAGTGGGTTGCCATTTCCTCCTCCAGGGGATCTTCCTGATCCAGGGATCAAACCTGTGTTTCCTGCACTGGCAGGTGGATTCTTTACCACTGCACCACTTGGGAAGCCTCTGTAGACTTGTAGTTTCTCCTTTTCCTTCTTTTTTTTTAAAGATTTTTTTATATGGACCATTTTTAAAGTCTTCATTGAATTTGTTACAATATTGCTTCTGTTTATGTTTTGGTTTTTGACTGTGAGGCATGTGGGATTCTTAGTTCAACCAGAGATTGAACCCACACCGCCTGCAGTGGAAGGTGAAGGCTTAAGCCCTAGACTGCCAGGAAGGTCCTTCCCTTCTTGTTTCTTCTAGATACTTGTCATTGAATTTAGGATCCATCCTAATCCTTAGTTGAGATCCTTAATTACTTCTGAAAGACTTTTCCTGAATAGGATGGACATATCCTGAAAGGGGGGATTGGGAGATGGGGCAGCAGTCCACCCATATAAAAGGCAAAGTGGACGTGAGGCAAGTGGTCACCAGCTGTTCCAGTCCAGGCTGCCAAAGTCTTGTTCCAAATGCAAATTCAGTTTAGTACTTCATCTTAACAATATCCAAGGCGATTCCTTTTAATTCCAGCATTTCATAAAGATAACAGATGGACTCATTGAAAATATAATTTACATTGTAGAATAAACCACACATGCACACACAAACAGACAACTTAAACAGATACATAGCAAATTTTAAATACCATACAACTTTAGTTAATTAGTCTGGCTGGCAATCTCTACCAATGACAACCCTTGTCTGAAGCGCTAGGGGTTCTGCCCCTGCTTTAGCCTGGATCACGTTCTTCCTTCATTTTCCTAGTTCTGGGTCTCCCACCTTCTCTGCCCAGTTGCACATCCAACCCTGGCTGGTCCTTTCCAGGCACCAGATCTTACACCCTCACTCCTGAGTTCTGTGAGCTCTGGTTGGAGTGTCTCTCAGCCTGACAGCACATATCCTATGGACTATTTTTCCATGTCATTGTCACTGCAGCTCTGGTGAGTCTCCGATGGTTCCCAAAACCCTGCCATGGAAACAAGAGCCAGAGATGCACTCTGGGCTCCCGTGCTGCTGACTTAGTGCCCTCTGCCACCTGCCATGGCAGCCAGAGGAGGGTTATGGGCCACTGGGGACATTGCAGGAGATGAATTCCTCCCCAGCTGCGTGCTGTGGCTGGATTGATTTTTACAGTTTAATTATAGCTGTAGTTGGTGCTTTATGGATTGTTACAGAGTCAGACCCTGCAGAAACATCTGTAAAGTTTGGCAGCAGAACAGAGGAGTTAGTGGCCTGGACTGTATTATTAGGCTCCTCCTGAAAAGGTGCCACAGCAGGTGCTCTGTGGAAAGGAGACCTGCAAGGGGAGATCGTGGTGGGGTTATTGCCAGACCCGATCACCTCCAAAAGAGTGTGGATTGCTAGAGTTTGAGCTGCCCTTGGGGGACCTGTTAAAAACTATGGATGCTTCTCTGTGTTTGCAAGAGCCCAGCAGAGTCAAACTGTACTTCCAAGAAGGAGAGAGATAACTGGGTCTGATAGCCATGGAGAAGACTCCACCAGGGGCAAAACCTTGAGATACTTCTGTGCCCGTGGAGACGGCCCCCAGCACCCAGCACCTCCATGTGATCCAGTCGCTAGTGAATTAACACCTGACCCAGCAGGGGCCCTCTGGGCATCTTTCCTGGTTCAGTTCAGTTCAGTTCAGTTCAGTCGCATCCGACTCTTTGCGACCCCATGAATTGCAGCACGCCAGGCCTCCCTGTCCATCACCAACTCCCGGAGTTCACTCAGACTCACACCCATCGAGTCAGTGATGCCATCCTGGTTAGTGGGTGCATTCTGCATAAGTACCTGCTTGGTCACTTCAGTTGTGTCCAACTCTTTATGACACCGTTGACTGCATTCTGCCAGGCTCCTCTGTCCATGGGATTTTCCAGGCAAGAGTACTCAGTGGGTTGACATTTCCTCCTCCAGGGGATCTCCCTGACCCAAGAATCAGATTCACATCTTCTACGTCTCCTGCATTGCAGGCAAATTCTTTACCCACTAAGCCATTGAGGAAGCTCCTAGTTGGTGGATTATAGTTGCTTCCTTAATCTTCAACTCCTGCCCGTGAGGAACAGGAAAGGCAGGAACTAGTGAAGCTGTGAGTTCCCTGGACTGGAGGAAAGGAGGAGACCCACCACGGGGTTGCAGCCAGAAGCCCAGGGAGGAGAAATGTGTTCCTGGTGGCTTCTGAGCGTTTGTGCCATTTTCTGCAGCATCTGTTAACTCTATCATGGATTTGTCAGGTTTCTCGCTAGGACTGTGAGAGGGGCAGAGCCTTTGGCCAAGGTTAAGCTGACCTACAAGAGTAAGGGGAATAGCATGGGCCAGATGCCCATATGCTGAAGTTCCAGGAGGTCAATGGGCTCAGAGCCCCAGAGCCCAGCTTGTCCTGGGGAGGGTGGGTTCAACTGGTGAGTCCAGGGTATGTGGGTGCAGCTGGACTCACCAGGGCAGACGGGTAAAATATAACTTGCTGTATAACCTTCAGTGAGTGGACCATCTGGAGAAGGGAGGGTGTCATATTTAGCCATGCTTTCTTAGAGACAGAGAGGAGAACTCTCTGAGGGTCAGGGAGACTGAGGTAGTGGCTTCTTGAACATTCTCCTCCTGGACAGCCCATGCTTTCCACCAGGACTTCCTGTTTCTCCCTCCATGGTCTCCACAGTCAATAGTATTTTACCCAGGCTAGTACTTTGCTGTGCTTCTCTTCTGTGCCAATATGGGCCAGGAATGAACCCAAAGGCCACAAAGATGAATCAGACTCTGGTCTTGGTTTTGAGCTGATCCCAGGGCAGCAGTGACCATCAGCACATTCTTCTCCAGGGACATTTTTCTGTGTGGCCCATTACATCCCATTCCCCCTGTCTACACTGCCTTTCGTATGAAAGGTTATCTCTTTGTCTTGTGTCTGCCTGTAAACTGGATTGTGCTTCCTGCCCCCTACCCATGCAAGGGCCCTTCTCCAAGATATACATTAGATTTTCCCATCTGATACTCAAGCTCCCTAAAGTATAATCAGCTTCTCCCTTTTCTTCCCAAGTTTTCAACTAGAGGTAATACATTTCTCAAAGTTATCCTTCCATAATTTCCTGGGCCTCAGCTTTCCTGTCTTTAAGACTGAAGGAGTTGGGCTAGATGAGTTTTGCATCTGACATTCTAGTCTTCCTATTACTTTTTAATGTTGCTACAAGAAGATAGCCCACAAGGCACCTAATATGTGAGTTCTAAAGAAGTCTCTCTCTCCAGGACAGAGATCCATTACAGGGACCATGATGTAGCAAGCAGAGGAAAGGCTGGATTTTGGCTTTTCCTTACATCTTCGGCCAGCTGCTCTTACACAGTGAGTAACCCGGCCAACTGCACATGGCAGTCTTATTTTCTAAGTACCAGCAAGACACGCAATTGCAGAGAACAAGTAGATGACAATCCAAGTCTTTGTATAGGACAGTGTTCCTCAACCAGCTTGTCCTCCTCCCTCAGAGGGCATTTGGAATATTCCAGATAACCCAGGGTTAGGGTTAGGGTTAGAAAAAATGCAAATGTAGTCTCCTAGCCAAAGGTGAAAGTCCTACACACAATTCAAAGAGGCACAGAAAGAGGGATTCAAACCCAATGTTCAAAAATATCTGCTAAAATTACTCATGATTTAAATTTTCGCTACCACTTCCCGAATAAATACTTATTTTGTTTATGTAATGCCTGATTATTATTATTATGGCTAACATTTTGAACCAGGGTTTCTCAGGCTTAGCACCACTGATATTTAGGACTGGAAAGTTCTTTGCTCTGGGGCTGTCCTATGCATTCCAAGGTGTTTAGAAGCCCAGCCTCTACACACTATATGTCAGCAGCACCCCACCACTCTCTCACCCTCTTATTCTACTGTGACAGCCAAAAATGTCTCCAGATATTCCAAAGAAAAGCTTGAAACCTGTGGCCTCTAAGGATACTCCTTCAGTTCTTTCTTTCTTGTGGCTTTCCAAACTTATAATAACCCCTCAGTAAATTTCAGGTTAAAATTACAAAGGAAATTTTAAAATTGATACTTAGATTTTATGCAGTGAATTCAATTATAAATTAACCTGCAATTTGAGTCTATGATTTGAAAATTCACTCTACACAAAAGCACTAGGTAAGTTGTCTTAAATCTTTATTAAGTTTTTAACTTCAACAGTAATTGAAGGGTTATTGACCTAGAAAAGACACTAAAGAATGGCAGTATTTGGTATTTTATTACNATTTTATGCAGTGAATTCAATTATAAATTAACCTGCAATTTGAGTCTATGATTTGAAAATTCACTCTACACAAAAGCACTAGGTAAGTTGTCTTAAATCTTTATTAAGTTTTTAACTTCAACAGTAATTGAAGGGTTATTGACCTAGAAAAGACACTAAAGAATGGCAGTATTTGGTATTTTATTACTGATATTACTTTGCCAACAAAGGTCCGTCTAGTCAAGGCTATGGTTTTTCCAGTGGTCATGTATGGATGTGAGAGTTGGACTGTAAAGAAAGCCGAGTACCAAAGAACTGATGCTTTTGAACTGTGGTGTTGAAGAAGACTCTTGAGAGTCCCTTGGACTGCAAGGAGATCCAACCAGTCAATCCTAAAGCAAATCAGTCCTGAATATTCATTGGAAGGACTGATGGTAAAGCTGAAACTCCAATATTTTGGCCACTTAATGCAAAGAAGTGAGTCATTGGAAAAGACCCTGATGCTGGGAAAGACTGAAGGTGGGAGGAGAAGGGGATGACAGAGGATGAGATGGTTGGATGGCATCACCAGCTCAATGAACATGAGGTTGAGTAATCTCCAGGAGTTGGTTATGAACAGGGAAGCCTAGCTAGCTGCAGTCCATGGGTCTCAAAGAGTCAGACATGATGGAGTAAGTGAACCGAACTGAACTACTGAAGGTACGTTATGTGTGTGTGCTCGATCGCTTAGTCATGTCTGGCTCTTATATGTTTACATAAACAGAAATGTGGATTAAGTAGATCTTTCACTTGTAAAAAAAATAGGGTTGACTCTTGTGTTTTCCCAGTTGGACTTGAGTTGAAAGAGATTCAAGAATCAGATTCCACGTAGGATGTGGAAAGATACATCTAAGTGTGAGAAAAAGGCAGATAGTATAAAGTACCTGCTGACAGGAAGTTCTGTTATGTGTTTAGCACTTAGAACCTGGCCCGACATACGGCAGATGCTCAATAAGTGTTCGCTGGGGAAATGACTAAGTGGGTTAATTAATGAATCTTTCATTATTTTTAACAGTTGCATGTTAGAAAGGCATTTGGGTTATCCCAAGATTTTGTGGTTATCACTATACTATGAATTACTTCCTACACACATTTCCCCAAGAATTGAAGCATTTAAACTGTGAAAACTGGTGTGAGTAGAGCTGTTTAAAGTAGAGCTGGAGACCCAACTGCTAAGCAATTAACCAAGTGTCATGTGTTTTTCAGACACGCAAAGCCTCAGAAAACATACCTTCTAGGTACCTTTTTAGGAAGATATCAGAGAATGTGCTTTTCCAAAATAGGGCCGTAACCAAAGAAGAGGAAGACATGGGATGCAGAAAGCAGTCTGGTTACTACCCTGGTACACAGGACAGAGGGGAGGGAGTCCTGAGGATGCTCATACAAGGAGATCTAGGACCACCATTGAGTGCTGGGCACATCGGGCCACCAGCCAGCCTGGAGCCCACCTGAAGGCCCTGGGAGAGAGTTTCCTTAAGAAGATGGGCTTGAAAAAGTACTGAATGCATCTGCACTTCTAGAGAGGATATTTAAACAACTGTTTATGAGTTTGATCTTAAATTAATGATGATAACATGGTGTATTATTGGCAGAAGGATTCTTTACCACTAGGGCCACCTCATACTGTAGAAAACCTCAGTTGAAGAGCCAGCTTTTCAACAAGAAAATTCTGACCCCAAAATCTGACCAAATGCTGCTCTCTCCTGTCCTTTCTATGTCAGAAACATTAAAGCCTGAAAATCTCATCCTGAGTTTTCTGGGTAATCTCCTGGATTAAACTCTGACCTGCTTGATCCCAGAGGTGATACCTCTTTAGCTGTGTATCCACAGCTCCCATGGAGTGCCTGGCGCACAACTGGAGCTCCACGGATGCTCTTTGAATGCATACAAGAACAAATGATGACCTCCCAAAGGGATGCACATGGGCAGCGGTGACACAGAGGAGCAAGGGCTCTGAGCTGCTCTAGAGGACTTTCCAAAAGGCCTTACAGAGGAAGTAATATTTCCTCTGGAGGGATTGGGTGAATAGGCAAGGTAGAAAAGGGTAACCCAGAAAAGCAGGAGCTGAGCAGAGGCACAGAGGTATGAGTAGACAGGTAGGTGTGTGTTGTGCACACACACTCTTAGAGAGAGTAGAGTGGTTCAGAATGAGGCTGTCCTGGTGGGCAGAGGTTAGCAGTCCCATAGACGACTCCTTGCTCATAGAAGCCACTTAGATTCTTCACGCGTGAGGATCTGTACTGTGCTGTGCTCAGTCAGTCTGTACTGTGCTGTGCTTAGTCCTTTCAGTCGTGTCTGACTCTTTGTGATCAACGGAATGGAGCCCACTAGGCTCCGCTGTCCGTGAGGTTTTCCTGGCAAGAATACTGGAGCAGATTGCCATGCCCTCCTTTAGGGGATTTTCCTGACCCAGGGATTGAACCCATATCTCCTGCATTGCAGGCAGATTCTCTGGTATTAAACCAACAGGGAAGCCCTCATGCCTGAAGATCAGGGATTCCCAAAGCTTATTTCTCATCAGAATCACCAGTGAAGCATTTTGTCACACATGTCCCTAGCCCCACCCAAGAGAGTATTAGCCATAGTTCTTCGACTGGAACCAGGAAACTGTAGTTGTCAGAAAATGCCCAGATGGCACAGACTGGGGACAGGCTTGGGGACAGGAGAAGAGCCAGCCAGGAAAACATTACTTCCTTTGTAAAGTTGTTTTTTTTTTTTAATTGGAGGTTAATTACTTTACAATATTGTATTGGTTTTGCCATACATCAACATGAATCCGCCACAGGTATACATGTGTTCTTTTGGAATGCCCTCTAGCAGCTCAGAGCCATTGCTCCTCTTTGTCACTGCTGCCCTTGTGCACCCCTTTGGGAGGTCATCATTTATTCTTGTATGCATTCAAAGAGCATCAGTGGAGCTCTAGTTGTGTACTAGGCAATGTATCGGATACACAGCTAAATAGGTGTCACCTCTGGGATCAAGCAGGTCAGAGTTTAACCCAGGAGATTAACCAGAAAACTGAAGATGTGATTTCAGACTTTAATGTTCCTGACATAGAAAGGACAGGAGAGAGCAGCATTTGTTCAGGTTTTGGGGGTCAGACTTTCCTTGTAGAAAAGCTGACTCTTCAGGCTGGTATAACAAATATTCCACAGACTGGTTGGTTTAAGCAAAACGCACTTATTTGTCAGTTTGGGAGACTGGGAAGCCTAAGATGAAGGTAGCAAGGTACTGCTAGATCCTGTCTCTGGTGAGGACCTGCTTCCTGGTTTGCACACAGTTGTCCTGTATCCACAGGTGGTAGAGAACAGAGTGGGGAGGGGAAGCTCTCTCCTGTCCCTTCTTATAAGGGCACTAATCCTATTTATGAGGGTTCCACCCTCATGACCTAATCACCACCCAAATGCCTCATTTCCTGATTTCATCAATTTGGGGATTAGGCTTGAACATATGATTTTGTGGGAGAGACACAGACATTCATCCCTGAAGAGGAAGAGTCAGTCAGTCAGTGCAGGCACTCAGTCATGTCCAACTCTTTGCAACCCCATGGATTGCAGCACACCAGCCTTCCCTGTCCATCACCAACTCCTGGAGATTATTCAAACTCATGTCCATCGGGCCGATGATACCATCCAACCATCTCATCCTGTCATCCCCTTCTCCTCCTGCCTTTAATCTTTCCCAGGATCAGTGTCTTTTCCAATGAGTCAGTTCTTCACATCAGGTGGCCAAAGTATTGGAGTTTCAGCTTTAGCATCAGTCCGTCCAATGAATATTCAGGACTGTTTTTGTTTAGGATTGACCTTTTTGATCTCCTTGCAGTCCAAGGGACTCTCAAGAGTCTTCTTCACCACCACAGGGACGAAAAGGGGGAGAGCCAAATCTGGGCTTTCGAGTCAAGAACCAGATTGGAGACTTTCCCTAAAATCCAGAGGTGATGTGGTTTAACCAATTTGAATCAGAACAGCATGAATAACACTTCTGTGTTGATTTAAAACACAAACACTACGAAAGAGTTACTTTGTGAGCCCTTCATCATTATTAAATCTACCATGTTATTGCTGAAATGAGGTGATTTAAATATCGAAAATTAAGATCAATTTCCAGGTGACCTACTTTTGTTACTGGAATTTAAAACATTCTCTACTTTTCTTTCTTCTGTAAATGAATAACAATGAAATAAATTTTAACATAAGCTAGTGCATTTCTCATCTAATATGTGATGTTGATATTGTTTAAAATATTCAGTTTTATTGAGGGGAAAAATGCATTAAAATGCCCTCAGGAAAGCCGTTTCCTAAATGTGCATAGTTTCATTCCTATCCTGATGTTCATTTATTTCAGTCTTAATCTTACTTAAAAATCAACTAGTATCAGCTGAGTTCCTACTCTGTGCAAGATCTTGATTTGGAAAACAAGGAGATTAGCTGCTGTAGGAATATAAGAGAACATGAGCCACGAGCTTTGTTCAAAAGGAATTTACAAGCTGGCTGGGGAGATAAGACTAATACACATGAGAAAATTACTAATGACTCACTACATCCACATAGCTCTGATGCTAAGATCAAGTGAGGATACAGAGGACATGATCTATAGGAGCTCGGAGGACGTGGAAACAACTGTGGGCTCAACTGGTTAGGGAAGGCTTCCTGGAGGAGGTGTGATCCGAGCTGGTCTTGAAGGCTGGGTCAGAGTTCACTGGAAAGAGTTGAAGAGAGAGACTCCTGGGGGAGGGAGAGGAGAGGCCTTGAATCCAGGTGGGGGAGGATGTAAAACATGTTCAGAAATAATACTGGATCAAAGGAAGGTTCTATCTTGGGAATCACTGGAGGTGTGACTGGGCAATATTTAAAGAGTGACCGTGGAGAATTTTGAATGCCAAATTCAAAGCAGTAGGCACGAGAGAATGGCTGATGAATTTTGGCTAGGTTAGAGAGGAGGAAGACAAGCAAAGGACTGGGAGAAAATATCCAGCGAATGAAGAAAGCAGTGAAACCAGTTAGGAGGCTGTTGTAAGAGGGTAAATCTAAGGGGATGAGATTCCGAGTTAGACCTTGGGACTGGGATTGGCGGGAAAGGGAAGGGGGCTGGAAACCGGGCAGTGGACAGGTAAGCAGGCTTTAGGACAAGCTGTGGTTCACAGAAGGAGGAGGGGAGGCAGCCCCACACGGAAATTTGGTACTGAGTTGTTGCGTGAATGATGGTGTTGCTGGCAGAAATAGGAAGGTCAAATGGGGGTGCTGGTTTGGAGAGAAAAAAAAGGTTTCTGTTGCCAGCATGTTGAATGTGAGCAGGCAGCAGAAAGAAATGCAGACAAACAGCTGGAGATGTGGGGCTTTGTTTAGGAGAAAATTTGAGGCTGGAGTTGTCCCCCCAGAAGTGAGTGCTGAAACTGAATAGTAAAGAAGAGTCACTCATTCATTCAACAACTATCTGGTCTTATCTATGAGGCCTCGGGCACTTTCGGACCTGCTGGCATACAGCAGAGGGCAAAGGAGATACTTCTGGAGCGTTTTTAATGTAAGAAGCTGATTTTAAACAAAAGAACTGGGACAAGGAAGGTGAGTGAGAGAGAGAGAGAAAGCAGAGAGCGTTCCATTTTGGGGGATGCGAAAAGAAGGCAGGAACATTGTGGAGACTAGGTTTATTCTGAACTTGCACACAGAGAAGAGGAGTTGGAGAGAGTGGGAACTCTCTGTCCTCCCCTCCGCCCAGGGCCTCTCTGGAGTCCTGCCTGATTGTCCCACTCGTGTGTGTTTTCAGACACAGGCCTGGTGGTCACAGAGACAGCGCCAGCCCACCTCTCCCCAGAGTCCGTTCCTACCTTAGGCCATGGTTTAAGCAAGGAAGCTATGTAACCAGCGTCTTGACATAGGCTGCCTAAACGGACCAGGAGAAAAATCACCAAACAGCTAGCACTCCTTATTAGCCTCATGTGCTTAAAAGGAACTCGTGATGAAGCAGTTGGAAATGAGTCACTTGATGATCTTGCCCACATCAACTCCTCACGAGGTCCACTGCACCCTTCAGAGCAGCCCGGAGGCTTCCTGATGAAAGCTGGGCTTACGGCCCCATCAGCTAAATAAGACCTCTCATCCGTGGTTCCTCTCATAGGGAGAGCGAGGCATGTTGACGTGACTGTTTCATATGCATGCACTGATCAATCATCATGGCAGAGAGCTGAGATCCTCGCCTGAATTTTGCATGAACCAGTAACAGTGATAGAAATCAGTAATGGTTGGCAGCTCTCACCTTAGCACAACTGGCCCTCAGCAGGTGGGTGGGGCACACATAAGGTGGAAAGCAGAAGAGGAAAATTTCTCCAGAATTCCAGAATCCCCTTGGCCCTTTCGTAGCCTGTGTATCAGCATCCCAAACACACATGGCCCACAGTCATGTGATGAATCCTTACTTGCCTCCTGGTCTTGGAGTTTTTTGTTTTTTTTTTAAGTCTTTATTGAATTTGTTACAATATTGCTTCTGTTCTGTGTTTGGGTTTTTCGGCTTGAAGCATGTGAGATCACAGTTCCCTAACCAGGGATCGAACCTGCACCCCCTTGCATTGGAAAGCAAAGTCTTAACCACTGGACCAGGAGGAATATTTGCTGGCCTTGGAGTTCTTGAAGTCAGGGTCTGTGTTTTATCAACACCGGCATCCTCAGTACTTAGTTCAGTACCTGGCATTCAGAATGGGTGCTCAGGATACATCTGAAACAGGGGAGGGGAGGGGAGGTGTGTGGAGCAGCTACAGTTACCACTGAGCCATCAAACCCACCAAAGGCATCTTGGAGCGTAAGGAACCCATCCATCTCTTCAGATTCAAGAGTTACCTTCCGGCCCACTTGGAGGAATAGATGAGATAGTATGCACTTGTGCAGAAAAATCACAAATGCCATCTAATCCTGGGAGAACTCAGCTTCTTAAGTCCTGCTGGGTAAAGGGTATGAAGTCAGGGGAGTGAATGGGCTTGGGAGTGCGCAGAGGATGCTGGGTAGATGAGGACCATGCATCCTGTACACAAGTCAGTGACATGAAAGAGGTACTCCAAAACAGTAGCTTTTAATTGTGAAATAAAAGTGCTGTACATTTCAATTAGACTAAAATCCCCATTCTACAGGATTTCTGGCAAACCAGGGCTTTACTTTACTAAATTGTTTCAATTCCTAGAGTTTAATTGCAAAACACACAGGGGATCACAAAGAAAGCATTTAAGATTCTTTGAAGTCAAAACTTTTAAGCTGTGGAAAAAAAATTGTCCTCAATATCATTATATGGTTTATACAAGGACAGAGCTTGGTCTGGGTCTCTGGTCTCTCTTGAAAGCCCCGCTTTCCAGGCGTGGCTCTGCTATTCTGCTGATGACTTCTGGCTGGCAGTCCCCTCTCTGGACTTTGTTTTCTTCATCTATAAGAAGGAGTTTGAATAGAACAGCCCCAAATAATGACTATCCTCTCAATCCTCTTTTCAGGATGAAAAGTTCTTTGACATCTATCAGGACATTTGGTCCTTCAGGTACAACACTTAGTCCCCCGCGTCAACTTCATTTAAACCTCTACAACTCATCATTTATCGATAAGAAGAGCCAGTGTCTTGCTGTTCTCTCGGTCTGTGAACATGTGGGTTAGTGTCATCCTTCACTATAAACCTGCACACATGACAGCCTCATCACAATCTCATAGAAAAGTAACCAAGGCGGGAAGAAGCCAAGCATGACACAGTCCTGGGGAAACCAGTCTGAACAAATTAGCTTTCTGTGCACACCCTCACCCTGTAAAAGCTCAGGAGCAAGACTTTTCAGCTTCCCTCTCGTAAAAAGCAGTAAGAGGTTCATTCACAACAGGACCTGTTTCTTTTTCTAGAGAGGAAGAGCAGAGCATCATTTTCCTGTTCTCTATCAGAATTACGTTTACCCTTGTAGCTTTGTGCATTACTGATTTGGGTTAATTGTACTGGAGGTGAATGGTAGTGTGAACTTGCCCTTGGAGACTATCGGTGTGTAATTCATACAGCTCATGGAATGCCTTGGTGGGCAAATATTTCCTGCTTAGCAACCCTGGATGGGCTTACCGGATGCTGCTACTGGTAAAGAAACCACCGGCCAAGGCCGGAGGCATAAGAGATGTGGGTTCCATTCCTGAGTTGGGAAGATCCCCTGAGGAGGGCATGGCAACCCACTCCAGTATTCTTGCCTGGAGAATCATCCCATGGACAGAGGAATCTGGTGGGCTATAGCTCATGGGGTACCAAAGAGTCAGACATAACTGAAGTGACTTAGCAAGCATGCACACGCAACCCTGGATACCCAAATCCATTGAATTCTTCCACAGTAATGGATTCTCAGTTTTCCCTGCCATTATTCTCTGTAGACATTTCCTATTCCCCTACATAGGGTTATGTATTTGAAGGCTACAAAGGACCTTAGAGATTTGTTGTTTAGTTACTAAATTGTGTTCAACTCTTTTGCAGCCCCATGGACTCTACTCTGCCAGGCTCCTCTGTCCATGGGATTTCCCAGGCAAGAATACTGGAGTGGGTGGCCATTTCCTTCTCCAGGGAATCTTCCTGACCCAGAGATTGAACCTATGTTTCCTGCATTGGCAAGCCTTTGTTAATGTTAATTGAATTCACAAGAGGTTAAGTGCATTGTTGAAGGTCACAGGGCTCAGAATTTGTGGTTCCTGACACCCATCACAACAAACTGTGGAAAATTCTTAAAGAGATGGGAATACCAGACCACCTTGCCTGCCTCCGAAGAAATCTGTATGCAGGTCAGGAAGCAACAGTTAGAACCAGACATGGAACAACAGACTGGTTGCAAATTGGAAAAGGAGTACATCAAGGCTATATATTGTCACTCTGCTTGTTTAACTTATACGCAGAGTACATCATGCAAAATGCTGGACTGGATGAAGCACAAGCTGGACCAAGATTGCTGGGAGAAATATCAGTAACCTCAGATATGCAGATGACACCACCCTTATGGCAGAAAGTGAAGAGGAACTAAAGAGCCTCTTGATGAAAGTGAAAGAGGAGAGTGAAGAAGCTGGCCTAAAACTCAACATTCAAAAAACTAAAATCATGACATCCGGTCCCATCACTTCATGGAAAAGATGGGGAAACTATGGAAACAGTGACAGACTTTATTTTGGGGTCTCCCAAATCACTGCAGATGGTGACTGCAGCCATGAAGTTAAAAGACGCTTGCTCCTTGGAGGAAAGGCTATGACCAACATAGACAACATATTAAAAAGCAGAGACATTACTTTATGACAAAGGTCTGTCTAGTCAAAGCTATGATTTTTCCAGTAGTCATGTATGGATGTGAGTTGGACCATAAAGAAAGCTGAGCACTGAATAATTGATGCTTTTGAACTATGGTGTTTGAGAAGACTCTTGAGAGTCCCTTGGACTGCAAGGAGGTCCAACCAGTCAATCCCAAAGGAAATCAACCCTGAATACTCATTGGAAGGACATGCTGAAGCTGAAGCTCCAATACTTTGGCCACCTGATGTGAGGAACTGACTTATTGGAAAAGACCCTGATGCTGGGAAAGATTGAAGGCGAGAGGAGAAGGGGACAACAGAGGATGAGATGTTTGGATGGCATCACTGACTCGATGGACCTGAGTCTGAGGAAGCTCAAGGATTTGGTGATGGACAGGGAAGCCTGGTGTGCTGCAGTCCATGGGGTTGCAAAGAGTCAGACATGACTGAGCGACTGAACTGAACTGACACCCATCCAGAGAGCCCTTTACACCTCACCAGGTCTGCCTGGGAGACTGCAGGAATGCTTTTTTATTATCTCAGGTTTCATTTTATGAACAAACAGTGACAAAATGCCAGAGATGACAAAGAGTGCAACAGTGGAGGAAAGGCATGGGACAGAGGACTGAGTTATAAAATGAGATAAGAGTTATAAATTACAATGGGTTAGCTGGCAACCCTAGATTTGAAGGCTGGCTTTGTAATGCCCTCCCCCAAAAAGCAGCGTGCGATGAAGATTACTTTAGCCACAGCTTTTTAAACTCTCCACCAAGCATTTTCTACCTGCTTTTGTATCCCAGCCAGATGTTTTTAGGCACCTGGGTTTAAGACTATATCGCAAAGCATGGGGCTGAGAGTTACTTGGTGTATGCTGGGTTCCTGGTCGTCCTAACAGAGATGTGGTCTTTTTCTTCTGGGCTGGTATGTGGGCTCATCAGGAAGCATGGCAGGACGGCTCCAGCCAGTATCTGTCCTGGTTCAAAGAGGAGGTGGTGCTGCCTTGCTTCCACCCAGCCCTGCCTGAGAGCCCCAGCGCCATGGGAACTCCTTTTGGGAGGGAGAGAAGAGGAATAAAGCAAAACCAAGTCCTCCTTCCTGTGCTCAAGTACCGTCGGGCTTTGCACTTGGCGAGGGTCCTGCTGGGGCTCAATATTTTCACTGCAGGAGGAATTCGCCACCCAGGCAAGGTCTCATTCCTATCCTGTCCTCTTGGCCAAGCTCCCTGGGATAATTTACAGATTCTGAGCACCTGAAATCAAACTTGGACCCTGGTTACTATGCATTCTTCCACAGGGACTACCTCTGTTTGACTTTCTACCTCTGCTTCAATACACAGCATAGGAAATTAACACATGGTGAAACACCAAAGGTTTTGAGTCTATAAAGAACACACTACTGACCACCAGCCCAGCTGGGGTCACTTACACCACAGGGATATCGTCTATCTGGAGTCAGACCCCAGATGGTGACTCAAACATCCCTCCAGACCCAACTCAAAAATATGAAACATTCCGCACCATGCTTTCAGAAGCCAGTTATTTTTTACTTTTCCTTTTTACAAAATATGAGATTTTACAACTAATACAAAGCTTAAATACTTAAATCATTAAGAAGCACTTGTAATCAAATCCTTTATACTTGAATATGCAGTTCTTACCAGGACACAGCTTGAGACTTCACTTTAAATAATTTGTCTATGACGATCAAGCCTGCTAATGGGGAGACTTTTTGCTCAGTTGTTGAGCTCCTAATGTGTGCCAGGCCCCAAGCTAGGCGGCTGGGCACTGTGGCTGGACAACTGGCTATCCATTCAAAAAGCACTCCCACCAAACACACCCCAGGATGATGTTACTTTTGGGAGGTAAATGCCCACCCCAGTCTGCTTTGGCCAGCCTTCCTTTTGTGGAGCTGTGGTCATGAGACTAGTCTCATCAATGCAAGAGTTTTTATAATGTGCTGAGTCCAGGACCAGGTTTTAAATGGATGTCCCTTTTCCCTTTTTTTTCTTTTTTTCCTCCTTGTAGAATTTCAGCAGGAAGAAAAAAAGGAAAAAAAAAATTTTTTTAACCACCAGTCATTGAATCCAAAGGTTATCTAAAGCTCAGAGGGTATTGAAACCCACCTCATTCCAAATGAGCTTGGAATCCCCTTCCTGCAGTTGTAGGTCATACAGCTTTGACTGAAAAGCTCTAATTTAGGTTCCTAGACCTTAACTTGTTTTTGTAGAAGTTTTCTGGAATGTGGCTCATGTAGAGGAGAGTCAAATTTTAAAATGCAGGAGAAAGATAAACTGAGGGTAGAGATGTGCATGTGGGACTCTTCTGCAGTCCAGTGGTGAAGACTCTGTGCTTCCAATGTAGGGGTCGTGGGTTAGATTCCTGGTCAGGGAACTAAGACCCCACGTGCTTCAGGGTGTGACGAAAAACAAAATAGGAAAAAAACAAACAAACAAAAAAAAAACCTGTGTGTGAGCCTCGTTACACATTCTCCTTCTTTCCTTAGAGCCCAACTCTGTTTGAGTCTAGTGTCCAATTATTTTTAAGTAATTCATTTTCTAAAAAATAAATCAATTTATTTAAACAAAACAAACAAACAAAAAAAAATCATTGTTTCTTGCACTCCCCAAACCCCATTTCCAAGCAACCACCTATCTGTTCTCTGTAACTCTGAGCTTGATTGTTTGGTTTATTTTAGGTTCCATATATTTTTTTTAACAGCTGAAGTTAGACTATTTAGAATTACTTAAGTAATTTCTGTATGTTTGGTCTTAATTCTTTAATCTTTTTCTCTATTCTTTGGAGAATGTTCTTGGATGGGGGAGGTTCTATTTGTATCTTTGCTATTTCATTGGTCGTGTCTTCTGTCTCATATTTACTGTGATTTGTTTGACTTTATTTTCCGGTATGAATGAAACTCCTACATCCTGCTCCTGTTTTCAAGTATTTTAAGAAACAAACTGTAATATCTGATTATCAAAGTCAATAGTGAAGTCATGTCAACCTTCTGATTTGATCTGGTATAAAAAGGAAAATTAGGTATGTTTTGCTCACTCCACTCAGGTTTTGGTAATATAACTCAGAGATGAGAACCATTATTTTTCTTTCTTCTTTATTTTTTAAAATATGAAAGTATGATAACACATTTACAAAAACTTAAATATAGAACAAAGTTACATATAGTTCTACTATATAATATAATTATTTTATTTTATTTTTATTTTACTTTACAATACTGTATTGGTTTTGCCGTACATCAACATGAATCTGCCACGGGTGTACACGTGTTCCCAATCCTGATTTGAATCAGTATAATTATTTTAAAGTAGATAAATTAAGATTTTTAGTTGGAATTTCAATATCAAGCTCTCAAAAATTAGTAGAATGAATAGACAGAAAAGTAGAAGGATATATAGTAAGGCTGAAAAGCACTATGAACCAATTTAACATAATTAAGATTTATACAATTTTCGCACACAGGAGGATACAAATTATTTTGGGTTCCCATAGACTACAAACCAGGAGACATTGGAGCATATCCAGGGACATAAAGCAAGGTGAAAAAATTTCATGGTCTACAGGTATTGAAATCATACAGAGTCTGGAGAACCACTTTTTCAAAAGTTTATTCAAGTTCATTATATTCATCCTTTGAAACATGATATTTTCACAATTAGTCACATTTCAGGATAAGAAACAAGGACACAGCCTTTAAAAAAAGTTCCCATGTTATTCTGTATTCCCAAGTTTTCTATGATAAGCATGTTATAAGTAGAAGCAAGAATTATTTTAAAGTCAGGATCCCTGATTTCCAAGGTATATTTGTCATAACCTATAAGATTGTACAGCTTTCAATGCCAGACTGAGAATAGCCAGTTGGGTTCTTTAAACAAGTCATTAGGAATATAAACTTCAACTTGACAATGGAAGACATAATAATATCAAATTCTTGCTTAAGTAGGGATTAGTTCATCCATTAATTCATTTAATAAATAATTATTATATGCCTACTGTGTGCCAGGCACTGATTTAGTTGCTGCAGATACAGCAGTGAGGCAGATCATCCCAGGCTTGATCCACAAAGAGCTTATGTCTCTAGGAGAGACAGATGTTAAACCTAAGCATGTGATTTTTTTAAATTAAAAAGTTGGATAATTGAGATACAATTGACAGGCAATATATTGCACATATTTAAAGTGTTCAATTGGATAAAGTTTTACTTGTGACACCAACACCACAGTCAAGACACTGAAAGTATTATCACCTCCAAAGATTTCGCCTTGCCCCTTGGTGATCCCTTCTGCCTGCCCCTCTTCTCCTTCATGTCTCCAAGAACCACTGAAGCATTTTTTGTCATGACAGATTAATTTACATTTCCTAGGACTTTAGGTAAATGGCTTCAGATGGCATACGCTCTATTCTTTCTGACTTCTTTTATTCAGGATCATTATTTTGAGCTTCTTCAATGTTGACGAATTTTTCAATAACTCATTCCTCTTTATTGCTGAGTAGTACTCCATTGTATCGGAGAAGGCAATGGCAACCCACTCCAATACTCTTGCCTAGAAAATCCCATGGACAGAGGAGCCTGGTGGGCTGTAGTCCATGGAGTCGCTAACAGACGCGACTGAGCGACTTCACTTTCACTTTTCACTTTCATGCATTGGATAAGCAAATGGCAACCCAGTCCAGTGTTCTTGCCTAGAGAATCCCAGGGACGGGGGAGCCTGGTGGGCTGGCGTCTATGGGGTCGCACAGAGTCGGACACGACTGAAGTGACTTAGCAGCAGCAGCAGCAGCAACTCCATTGCATGGACAAAATGTGACTTATTGATTCTTTCTCCTTTGATAGACATTTGGATTGTTTCTAGTTTTTGGATATTCCAACTAAAGCAGCTGTGAACATTCATGCACAAATGTTTATATAGAAGTGTGCTTTCATTTCTCTTAGGTAAATATCTAGAAGAAGAATGGCTGGATCACATGGCAGCTGTATGGCTAACTTTTTAAGAGATTGTCTGTTTATCAAACTAGTTATATTCTCTTGACACTGCTACCAGGAAGTGCACAGTGGTCAAGAAACTGCCCAACAATGCAGGAAATGCAGGAAGTACAAGGGACGTGGGTTCGATCCCTAGGTCAGGAGGATCTCCTGGAGTAGGAAATGGCAACCCGCTCCAGGAGTCTTGCCTGGAGAATCCCATGGACAGAGGAGCCCGGCAGGCTTCAGTCCCCATGGTCAAAGAGAGTCGGCTGTGACTGAGCACGCACACTGGGAATATGTGAGTTTCAGTTTCTCCTCATCCTTGTCAACACTAGGTAGGACCAGTTTTTAAAAATCATGTTAGCCATTCTAATCAGTGCGTTGTGATGTTTCACAGTGGACAAAATTCACTATTTAACTGAGGGGGAAACTGTACGTTTTATGAAATTGTGTAAGTGAGGAACAAACTTTAGCTATTTAAATGCTCTTTCTCTCCAATACTAATTATCAAATAATTCCCAAAGCCCCGCATATCTTTTCAATAGATACAGTCTTTGCACGAATCTGACCATCAGGAATAATTTGATATTTGGCTACTCTCAGCCTCTTTTATACAACCTGGTGGTGGTGGTTTAGTGACTAAGTCATGACCAACTCTTGTGACCCCATGGACTATAGCCCTCCAGGTTCCTCTGTCCATGGAATTCTCCAGGCAAGAATACTGGAGCGGGTTGCCATTGCCTTCTCCAGGGGATCTTCCCAACTCAAGAATCGAACCCAGGTCTCCTACCTTGCAGGCAGATTCTTTACTGACTGAACTACAAGGGAAGCCACTTTCTACAGCCTAGTGATCTCCTTCTGGGTATGAATAAACCCTAAAAATTCTCTGAACTGGGCCATCCAGCTCAGTGAGTTTATGGATGTTGAGTAAATAACTAAGCTTTCCTGTCCTCATTACTGCTCCTCATATTCTACTGTGTCAAACTTTCCCAGGGAACATATGCTCAGAGCTCTCTTCTTAAGTGAACCCAAGGGCCATGGTGAAACCTTGACATTGTGTCACAATGTTGATATCGTAACAAGATCGGTAGCCCAAAGCAATAGCTCAAGGGGAGCAAGGAATAGAAAGCATGAGTCATAACTCAGCCAAGGGAAGAAAGGAAGAGATAGCTAATCCTACCGGCTGCCTTCAGGCTGCACTGCTGCATTGCAAAACGGCTCTGCCTACCCGTGGTGAAGGACCTCGCCAGCTTTGCAAGAGGCGACAGGATACAATGGGTGGCTTCTGTCAGTCTGAGAGATGAAGGAGCCAGATTGCTTCCCTGGTTTCTGAAGTGGGTTTCCTATAAAGTGAGTTGTCTAGGAAGAGGAGAGGAAAAATATAAAAGGCAGTGAAGGAGAAGCCTGGCTTTCAATGCTGTTTAAAGTTTTCATTTAACCTCTATAGTCTTTTATTCCTGGGTCAAAGTGAAAATTCCATTTCTCAGTTATTCAGATTTTTAAAATATTTCTCTACTACGCCAGTGGAAGATTTTAAAAAATAGAGAACCAAGAACAAAAGTTAGTAAATGTCCTTTGGCGATTATTGCAGCAGTAGAAGACCTTGGGTGTTCCCAGTAGCCATTTCCAGTTACTCATCTCAATAAGCAAAGGGCTTTGGAACCAGGAGGATTCAAACACTTCTAGGCAGAGCTTCCATCTCTCACCTCTTCTTTGTACCAGTCAATTTAGCTCTTGGCATTGCATCACTCTGTGTCTTCTCTGCTCTTCCCAGCCAGACTCTTACTTCTTGTACCCACAGAATGCCTCTGACAGCACTGAATTTATTGGTTTTCTCAATTTAAGACTCCTCATCTCTGATCTAATGTTACAATTCCTTTCTTATATTTCCAAAGACTGTTCTACTACAAGTGGATTTCCCCAGTGGCTCAGCAGGTAAAGAACCTGCCTGCAATGCAAGAGACACAGGTTCTATCCCTGGGTCAGGAAGATCGCCTGGAGGAGGAAGTGGCAATCCACTTGAGTATTCTTGCCTGAAAATTCTCATGGATAGAGCAGCTGGTGGCTACTGTCCAAAGGGTCACAGAGTTGGACACGGCTGAGCAACTAAGCCACGTGCATGCGCGCGTGTGCACGCACACACACACACACACACACACTACAAGTATGCATTGTTAAAGTTTTAAATCTAAATTAATTTTATTTGGAAATTGTTGATGAATTTTGCAAAACGACTTGAGATAACGTGGTATCCAGACATGAGACAAGTTTCTCCTGGAAAGAGGCTCAGGTTGGCCCCGTCTGGGCTCGTTTGGGTTCCTTGCTGGTCTCTGTGACTGTTCCAGGGAGGGCAGGTAGATGTGACACACACATGACCCCAAGGGCTCACCTTTGTGTGTCCTTGAAGAAAGGGAAGGAAAAGTTAGTGGACCCCCCAAACATGTCTACTTCACCTCGGGAAAGTCAAATAGACCCCAGATTCTTAGGAAGTTAATGAGACAAACTCCCCACTCTCTTTCACTCTTGTCTGAAGATCAGCTTTGTTATACATAAGACTGTTTATTCTCCTAATTTCCTTTTCAGTTCTTCAGCTTCAATGTTTTTTGCATTTGGGGTGGTCTCTACTTTCCAAATTAGACTAGCTCACCTACCAAATTGCATCCAGTGCTAGCCTAGGTTGTCAACTTGTCCTGTCAGCCTTATCCCTCCTCAATGTTTGAGTGATGTGTAAAACCTTTATGAAATTACCCCAGTGCTAAGCATCTGCGAGCATCATCTCTTTTCATTCTCACACATACTACAAGATTGATACTATCATTATCCCAATATGATGGATCAGGTTAAGTTACTTGCCCAGGATCACACAACTGGTAGACACAAATTCTACCCCAGTGCATCAGTCTAAAGCATAGCCTTTGAAGCATCATGCTGCGGCACCTCTCATAATTTTCTGATGATTCCTCTATGTATCTGTCGTAACCCTAATAAGCCAACTGTCATTTTCCATCTGGCAGTGACAATCATTTGCAAATTTACCACAAGTGGCTTTTACTGACTTCTGTAGCTCTTACTCCTCTGTCTTGAGCACATTTTGTCCCTGGGCCATCATTCTGCTTCTAGAAAGATTTTGTTAATCATGTGATAGTCCTTGTCCAAGGTTTCAAGGAAACAAACATGAAAGAACATACTGGAAATTACTCTTCAACACCCTGACAATAATCTGTGGCTGCTGCTGCTGCTGCTGCTAAGTCGCTTCAGTCGTGTCCAACTGTGCAATCCCATAGACAGCAGCCCACCAGCCTCCCCATCCCTGGGATTCTCCAGGCAAGAACACTGGAGTGGGTTGCCATTTCCTTCTCCAAGGCATGAAAGTGAAAAGTGAAAGTGAAGTCGCTCAGTCGCGTCTGACTGTTAGCGACCCCATGGACTGCAGCCCACCAGGCTCCTCCATCCATGGGATTTTCCAGGCAAGAGTACTGGAGTGGGATGCCACTGCCTTCTCTGAATCTGTGGCAGGAAATGTGAATTCTAAGTGGATCCCATTTCAAGCAATTCTCTAGTGCAGCCAACTCAGAAAATTAGATTATACTGTCCTTCCTAGGCTGTAATCTTTTCTAAAAAATACCAATGCCAGAGATTCTTTTACTATCTTGATTTGTGTTGTAACTGGATTTGTATGATTATTTACCATCATCTTTATTAATATAACTTGAAAAATCCTTGTGTCATTTGTGAACATAGCTTGTATTTGGTGATAGTGCAACTTTCCCCCTTTCTCCAAAGATAGACTGCAGTTTTTCGGAAGTGTTCACAGATCTGTCTTGATTTTATGTCACAAGGAATATTCATGAGTAAGCTATCAATATCCAAACAGGCTACATTAAATTTTGCTCATGGGGAAAAGCTGTGGGAGGGTCAAACAGGCAATTAAGATCTTATCTCTTCTTAAAAAGGATGATGTTTACTTCTCCCCTGCAAGAAAGACTCCAGATGGAAGCTGAGATTTACAAAAGATGAAACTGCTCTCTGGCTTGTTTCTTCAGGGCTGAAGTTTAGCACTCGTTAAACTCTTAAAATGTTCAGAAGATGCTTGTTCAGATCCTTCAAAGATTTATGATGCTACCAGCTACTGTCTGCCTTCTTCCCCCCAAATCTCAGCTGAGGAAGTGTATATTTTCTCTGCTGAAGCGTTTAAAATGGGTAATTGCTTTCACACCAGGCATTTTTGTGAAATCAAATAATAAACTGGGTCTTAAATTTTTTGTTTCTCTCAAATTTCACGAGCTTAAAAGAATTTTCATTGAGAATTTTATTTCTTATGCTGCAGCTTTAATAACTCTATGAAAGCTCTTACTCCCCCCACCCCCATACCTAGTTGTGTATATTTGGGTATGGAATGTAATTTTCTTTGGCCACAGCTAAAAGGAAGCTTCTTGAAATGTTTCATTTCTTCTAAAATGTGAAACACAAGTTTCTCTTGGAAAAACAAGGGGCATGTATTGACCAATTCAGGTTTGTCCCCTCTCCTTTTATTACAGGGTACGGGGCACCTGTAATTATTTTGTAAATATATATTGTCCATGAGTTTTTCATTTAATGTCTGATTTGTTTCATGTATTTATTTTGGTGGAGATTCAGGTAGATTCTATGACTGTCCCACAGTGTTGCTGTAATCCTATAGTGTAACCACCTTCTTAATCATATTTTAGAATATTTTCCAAGGGAGAGCTAGATTATAAAATTCACACTGTCATGGTGAATTTTCTTGAGTGAAACGAAAGAAACGTATGCCTATGTTCTAAGGAGGTTGTCTGAAAGCACTTTCTATGCAAGGAAGTGGACGGGGGCAATGGGCCATCTGAAGGTTGTGAAGGAGAACTCCAAATACCCAGTGGGTATTCACTGGAAAATAAATTCGATCAATTTGTGAACAGTGGATAAAACTGTTAGTGAGTAAATGGAAGCTTTCCTTGGCAAGTTTTGAAAGGAGATCAGGCAGTTTGAATGAACTTGAAATTGATTTATCAGAACTGCTTTCCAGGACAGAAATTCATGTGGAAGAGAAGCATCCAGGAGTGGAAACAAAATTGAGCAGGATATGGACAATAGAGAAAAAGGAAAGAGAAAGTCCAGAAAGAAGGAGAAGAGGGGAGGGCTTCCCTGGTGGCTCAGCGGTAAAGAATCTGCCTGCCAGTGCAAGAGACACGGGGGTTCGATTCCTGATCCAAGAAGATCCCACATACTGCAGAGCCCATGCCCCACAGCTATTGAGCCTATGCTCTAGAACCCAGGAGCTGCAACTACGGGGCCCGCCTGTCCGAGGGTCCATACTCCGAAACAAGAGAAGCCACGGCAATGAGAAACCTGGGCACCACAACCAGAGAGTAGCTTCTGCTCACCACAACTAGAGAGCTCTTGCAGCAACAAAGACTCAGCACAGCCAAAACTAAATATAAATAAATCAAATTTAAAAAAAGAAGTAGGAGAGGAGGAAACACCAAGAAAATTCAGGAAGTCAGCTATCCGATTTTTGCACACTTCTTAAAACAAACAAAAACAACAGAAGAAGGAACTCTGAAAAATGAGAAAAGCTGTTCTGAACCTCGCCTCTTACTAAAAGTTCAGGAGAAAATAAATTCATACAAAAATGAGCAGCAAGTATAATTCAAAGTCATGTTCATTCAGAGTTAATAGTAGAAAAACTGAGAATAAGGAGCAGGATATCTTTAAAGATGAGGAATGCATGCCAGAAATGCAAGCGCAGAAACTATAATCCACTATTTCAAAATGAGCAAAATGACATTTGGAAAATGATACATGACATGAAATAACAGTATCCATTAAAATTGGAAAAAACTCAAAAGGAAACACCAACTCAGGAAAGATTTAGGAATAAAATAAGTATAAAGGGTATAATGTATTATCAACAAGCAAGATCTCTGAATATTTTTTACAGGCTCCTTCCCGGAAAATATACCAGAGAATGAGCTTCAGATCCTCAAAGGAACTAGAGAGATATTTACATAAAGCCTGGCGGTGAACATTGCATATACAGCTATTTGTAGAATGAATTCTAAATGAAGGTTAAAAAGAGAAAGTATTAACAGGTATATATCTGCTGTGACAATGTAGATATGGTACAACAATTTCAAAATGGGAGGGAGTAAGAAGAGCACACATAAGAAATTCTTTAATATTTTTCATAATCATATTGGTATTTGTTATATTGATATTGGTATTCTGAACCTGGTGAATGTGCACTGTGGAATGCAGCAAATAAATAATCCTCTGGTTCTGAGGATTACATCAGGATTCTTAGGGTGGAACAATGGAGATACAGGTCGAACATGTAAAAGGGACCTGTAGTCCTTCATTTAAATTAGACATAGCTGTATCATCTCATGAAGTATTTTATCTTTTCAGCACATACACATAAATAAGAATATATATGTATGTATGTGTGTGTGTGTATATGTATATATATATATATATATATATATATGGAATTCCCTGATAGCTCACTTGGTAAAGAATCCACCTGCAATGCAGGAGATCCTGGTTCGATTCCTGGGTTGGGAAGATCTGCTGGTGAAGGGATAGGCTACCCATTCCAGTATTCTTGGGCTTTCCTTGTGGCTCAGCTGGTAAAGAATCTGCCTGCAATGTAGGAGACCTGGGTTTGATCCCTGGATTCGAGAGATCCCTTGGAGAAAGGAAAGGCTACCCCTTCCTCTGTATGCTCTTCTTCCTCCCCTTTTAAAGGCTATCCACTCCAGTATTCTGGCCTGGAAAATTCCATGGACTATATACATATACATATATACATATGTGTGTGTACCCTTTCCACTTAAAACGTAAAACAATGACCCATACACAAGTGATCTTCAGATTTCATTTCCTGTTAAAAGAAATTATGGCTGATCCCAAGTCTGAGACAGGAAAAAAAAAAAAAA
>SJYA01002945.1:1760215-1880352 GCA_006410615.1 Neotragus moschatus | reverse complement strand
AGCTTCAGCTTTAGCATCATTCCTTCCAAAGAAATCCCAGGGCTGATCTCCTTCAGAATGGACTGGTTGGATCTCCTTGCAGTCCAAGGGACTCTCAAGAGTCTTCTCCAACACCACAGTTCAAAAGCATCAATTCTTCTGTAGTAAGAACACTTAATAGGCAATCCATCCTCTTTCTAAGTCACAGTATAGTTTTGTGGACTTGACATAACGTTGTGCAGCAGATCTCTAGAACTAACCCATCTTGCATGTTGTTATTGTTCAATCACTAAGTCATGTCTGACTGTTTGCAACCCCGTGGACTGCGGCACGCCAGGCTACCCTGTCCTTAACTCTCTCTAGGAGTTTGCTCAGATTTATGTCCACTGAGTCAGTGATACTATCTAACCATCTCTTCCTCTGCCGCCCCCTTTTCCTTTAAGCTTTATACCAGTTGAACAGTAACTCTCCATTTCACCTTCCCTCAGCCCTGGGGTACCACCATTCTACTCTTTGCTTCTATGAGTTTGACAATTTTAGATTCCATATATAAGGGAGATCATGCAGGGTTTTTTTCCTTTCTCTATCTGGTTTATTTCACTTACTATGATGTCCTCAAGATACATTCATGTTGTCAAAAATGACAGTATTTCTTTCTTTATTGAGGCTGAATAATATTTCATTGTACATATGTATTACGTCTTTATTCATTTGTTGATGGACATTAGCGTTATTTCCGTATTTTATTAAGAGGCTATGTTGAGGCTTTGCTCCTTTTCAGTACGGCTTAAAATAAGGAAAAATGGCCCTTGTGGTCCAAAGGTATAAGAGAGATGGAAAAGACGCATAGAAACAGGGAAATTTATACAACAAGATGTAACTCTGCCCCACTAGCCATCACCCAGCAATTACTATTTGATTGATATTTTGATACATTTCCTTCCAGTAAATTACACGCTATATATTTTCTATACTTGGGAATCATTCTTCCTATATAACTAAAAATCATTACCCTTATTGGTGAAATTTAGAAAGACAGAATATCAGTGGTTGGTAAAGATGCAGGAACTTGACAACACAGCCTGTAGGCATATAACTTAATACAACCACATTGAAAAACAATTTGGAAATCATAAGAGAAGCTGGATTTGCACAAACTCTTTGATCCAGCAATTCCATTTCTAGGTTTATACCCAAGAAAAACCCTTATGTTCCTAAAAAAGAGCTTAAGTACAAAAATGTTTTGTAGAACATTGTTCAAAAACTTTAATGAGCAGCTACTATGTTCTAGGTATTTGATACGTGGCAATGTATTTTTCTAAGCAAAGCCGTGTACTTATAAGGTCATGCACGCAAGTAGAGGAAAGATAAACGAACAAAAACAGTATGTAATGGGAGGGGCTAATAAATGACATTTAGAAAAACAAAGTTAAAAGGAATGGGGAAAGATGGCTATTTTGTCTAAAGTAGCTCTCTAAAGGCCTCACTGAGAAGATGACAGGTTGATATTTAAGCAGAGATGGGAGTCAGTCATGTGGGTACCTGGGGGAAAGGCTTTCCTGGCAGAGACACCAGCCTCAGGCCCACCCATTTTCTTACTGCAACCTGAGTGGTCGTCCTAATGTGCAAACCTCCTCGTTTCTACTTTTATGCAAGTTTGTGTCTTCGATTATGTTTAGGAATAAGAGGGATCCCACATGGCTCTTGTGTTCCAAATGCAAGTAATTACAAGCATGGTGGTCATGTTCAATGGGAAGTAGAGTTCAGGATTGAAGTGGAGAGTGTCGTCAGATGATCTGGGGTGTGTAACCAGGACTGCTAGTCTCCTAGACAAGGAGAACCAGAGGTGGGTAACTGGTGGGGAGAAAGAACAGAACGATTAAAATAATACTGGAAAGAGTTGGAGAATCCAAATTTGATTTCTACCTTAGCTATCAACTTGCTTCCCCTTTCTAGGTGTTTTCTCATCTGAATGATTACTGGTTTGTATCAGATAAATGCAAAGGATCACTTCAGGGCTAGAATTGTGCACTGTATGGGATTGTCTGCTCAGCAGGCTATTGTTAGTGATTCTCAAGATGGTACTTTGGGAGCAGGCAACGGGTTGATCAGAGAGGTGGATGTAACAGTGACCGACAGTGAGCACAGATTCCTTGGGGTGAGGCCATGGGCAGCCCCCTCTCCTGGCTGTTGCTTCTAGGCAGGCTATCATAGGGCTCTACAGTTGGGGTGTTAGTGGGAGTTTCACATACACACAAGTCTATATTCAAATGTTCAAATAAGTTTGAACAACACTGTACTAAATAAAGTTAGAAGACACCTTTATAACTTTTAAGCCTTTAATATGATCATTTTCTCTCTGGGATGTTAATATATTGGATACAGTTCTTTAAAAAGCAAGGAAGGAAATTGTAATCAGGCAAATCTCAGCATGCCAAGTGGGGAGGGGAGAGCCGACTTCCTGCAAGCTTGTTGAAAGCCCTCAACGACCCCCTTCCGTGAGATGACTCTTGGTGGGGCCATTGAGGATGAAGTTCCGTAGGGAAAACCAATCTTATCTTCTGGACCTGAGTGCCTCTCAAAGGCTAAAGGATGCTTCTGTGGATTCGGCGTGCCCATCTGCTCCCTGCATCCTGTGAAGAGATCCAGCTTCCAAATGCATTTGGCTCCCATGAGTTAAATGACATTGACTACTTGTGCATTCGCTTCCAAGCACACATCTTCCTCATTCCCATTCTGCCTCTTTTGTCATTTCTGATTCTGTGGGCCCTTATGCTTTTGCAGCATAAAATAATGAGGACCCTGAGGACTTGTAGCTCTAAAAGCTGGAATCGATTCAGAAGGTTTGTCACCAGGCAGCAAAATTCCCGAGTGGTGTGGTTGCTGTCCACTTCCATTCAGCCAAAGGCATGCTCGGCTAGGGGCCTTTTATGCCTTTAGCACAACGGGGTAGGTGGGGACTGGCTACCTGCTTGCTCTTTGATTGTTGACTGTATCCATGGTTCCTGGTTATTTGGGGCATGGGATGAACGCCATTAGTCAGGAACAAAACTTCCTCTCTGTGAGCTGTTTGTTAAGTCCAATCAACGAGCTCTGGCCAAGCACTTGGGAAAGTGGACCCCTGCTATTTTGTCTCTCTCTCATCCCTTCTCTTTGTGAAACTGTACCTCTCCCACTTTATGAATTCCAAAACCTGATTCTCATAATTCCCACAGGACTCTGAGAGGGCAGAAAGCCCTTGGATAAAAGCTTTTCTGAAGCAAGGAGAGCAAATAGCGATTAGAGAGAGGGACATGCAGCTGTGACCTCTTGGGTGGGACACACAGGGTGGGTGGAGGCCTGGGGTAGAGGACCACGTGTGTGCCCTGAAACGGAGTCGGAAGGCTCTGTCCCAAACAGTCAGAGGGCTTGTATCAGGCAGGGAGCCTCGTGGGAATGACGGTCTCTCTGGGGGATGACTGGGTCTGATTCATCTCTGCATCCCTGGGCAGGACCACTTAGTAGGGGGCACTGTGTGCCCAGCCACTCAGTCATGTCCAGCACTTTGCGACCACAGGGATGGTAGCCCACCAGGCTTCTCTGTCCGTGGGATTCTCAAGGCAGGGGATCTTCCCAATCCAGGGGTTGAATCCGTGTCTCTTGCGTCTCCTGCGTTGGCAGGCGGATTCTTTACACTAGCACCACTTGGGAATCCCTTGTGGGGGGGCCAACAGATATTAAAAGCGTCAGTAGACCAATAAACAATGAGTAGCTGCCACTCCTCACACACCTACGCCAGACTCAGTGCCAAACACATCATCACCTCAATGCGCCTGTTAACCCCAGGCAGTTATCTTCCTTGTTAGATGAGAAAAGACAAGGAAAAAGAGCTGAAGTCCCCTGCTGGGAGCATAGCAGCTACAGTTGGCACAACCAGAGTGGAGACAGGCCACTGAGTACAAAGCTCTCAAGCAAAGGCTGTGGAGAGAGCAGGTGAAAAGGCAATGCCGTGAGGCTGGGTGGGGAGGGGCCGTCCTTCCTTCAGCCAAGTTAGAGGTCACCACTGGGGGCACAGTGGACAGGGGGAGAGGCCCCATCACCAGGCACATCCTGGAATCCTCATCCTCAGCCTGCCTCCCAGGCCCCTCCAGAAACTGGCTCCTTATCCTAGCACTTCAGGGCCTGGTGTCCTGCGTGTGGTCCATGCCTCTCCCTATCTTCAGTCAAGGCAGGCAACCACATGGCATTTTGTCTTTGGGCACCTGGCTCTTCGGGACACAGAGAGGAAATGTGGTGTCAAGTATTCCCATGTTTTATCATAGGAGGCAATGTTTCTCCTGGGGTTTCGGGGCAAGGTCTTTCCAGAAGGAAACCAGTCAATAACATGCGTGTCTGAAATACTGATGAATGTTTTTATTCACCTTTGATGTAGTATATTTTAAAGCTGGTCTTCCCAGGTGGCACTAGTGGTAAAGAACTTACTTGCCAGTGCATGCGATGCAAGAGACCGGAGTTTGATCCCTGAGTTGGGACGATCTCCTGGAGAAGGAAATGGCAACCCACTCCAGTATTCCTACCTGGAAAATTCCATGGACAGAGGAACCTGGCAGGCTACAGTCCTTGAGACTGGCACAGAGTTAGACATGAGTGAGCAACTGAGTACATTTAAGCCAATATTTTCAGTAGCGAATATAAAAAAAATGTAGCAAAACTGAGCTTTCTACCGGTGGACTTACTACTTGACAGCTGGCAACCATCTCTTGAATTATTGTGGACTTACTACTTGACAGCTGGCAACCATCTCTTGAATTACACAAACACAAATTCTACAGTTGATTTTTTCTCAATCAAAAAGACAATAATGACAGTAAAATAATTACTATTTTCATTTTCACTGAATTCAAATGAGGGCATTCAAACTTTGCCAAAAGTATTTTCTTCATCCATGGGTCTTACCTGCCTTTGAGAAATAATCCCCCCAACCTCAAATGTTTTTCAGTGGTTATTTTCATTAAAACTTTTAGTTTAGGTTTATTTTATTTTCATTAAATAAAGTAGTCTTAAATAAAAATTCTTTTATTTTAGTTCCATGACGATTTTTCATTTAGTTCATTAGAACATTTAGTTAACTGAGTCCTTTCCCCACTGGGGGAAAAAAGTTGAAAATGACAATTAAGGCTCCAAAGATTGTAATAATAACCTGGAGCAGTCTTGGTAGAGGTAGGTCTAGGGTATAGTGTGGACTTTTCTCCTCTTGTGAGGGTTGGCATCAGAATACCAATGCGAAGTGTTGAATTTTCCTATTTGTATCACCTCTGTGGGTAAGCACTATCTGGTCATTCTGGGCAGTATTATCTTCCTGTTGTACAGGGATGGAGAGAAAATGATTTTGATATAAATATATCTCTGCATTTTAATTTCAGAGCTTACATCCTACCCTGTCCCCACTTTGAAGTGTATTTGGCTCAGAAAGATGTCACCAAAATGAGTTACATTAATTTATCTTTCTGGATGAAGGTGGTTCTAACAGAGGAATTATATATTTGCCTAGACTAAGCATTCCTCTCATTTCCACCCGGAGCCTCTTCCACTTTACTAGCAAAATGGAAAATATGAAATTGGTTATCTCAGTTCGGAGAACAGAGGATATGTTTAAATTACATAAAAGATCCTTCAGGCCAGGGCATCTAGAATGATGACTGCAAGCGTAAAGCAGCCAGAAGAAGGCGTTAGCACCGGACCATTTGCTGTCTCTGGGTGAATTTTATTCTATTTCCTCTTCCTATTATAACCTTTCTCATTAAAACGAGTCTGTTGAATCTTAATGTTCAATCTGTCCTCATTCTGTTTGTATGACTTTCTCATGACAAGAAAATGAACAAATGGAAAATAGAAGTCAAGTATATATTTGTGTTTCTTAACATTATAGGGCCTGAAAATAGTACAGGGTGATTCAGTTTTTAAGACCTTTTAAATTATACCCAGAAGCATGAATAGGGAAAAATGAAATTGGTTTGGGGACAATATAAAATCTCCATTTCATAGTTATCATGCACTTGGTAAATTGTTCCGTAATGCTAATGAAATTAGATTTCACCACTTCAACACAGGAAAACAATGGTAGTCAATATTTTCTGGGTCTTGTAAGTTGGGATGGTAATAAAGTACAATTTGACAGCTTACAATTACAGCTTAAAGATGTTGAATATAAACTTAATATAAGCTATCTTTGTCAGGTGATGACATTTATCAAGTACTTAAGGCTATAATGCATTTAGATGATATGACGTTTGGGAATTTTATTTTTGTAATGTATTTACAGTACTATTTTCTCAGTTATCTGTGTTAGGCGATACTTACTGCTTACTGACTTTTTACTGTAGTATAATTGACTATTAACTCCTTTACCATCACTACCACTTAGCCAATAGAATTGTATTACAATTCCTGGTAAATATCATATATATTAAAATGCTTATATTGCTATTATCTACATTACTTATTATTGTACCAAGTAATTACATGATGACTATTTTCTCTCATATATAGTTCTGTCTTCCTTACAGTTGATAATTTGCATAATTTTCTATTGTTCTATTGCCAATTCCCTCCTAAATTCACCTAAGGTTTTTACCATATTTAAAGAAAATACCCATTCACACAGTGACTTACAAACAACAGAGGTTTATTTCTCATAGTTTCGGAGCCTGGAAGTCTGAAACAGGTTCCAGGATGACCCAGTTCTGGTGAGGGTCCTCTTTCAAGTTACAGCCTGCCAACTTCCATGGTGTGCTCAAATGGCAGAAAGAAGGTGAAAGAAAACTCCCCTGGGGTCCATTTTATAAGGCCACTAATCCCATTCATGAGGGCTCCATTCTCATGACCCAAACACCTCCCAAAGGCCCCCACCTCCTAATGCCATCACATTGGAGTCCAGACTTCAACATATGAAATCTGGGGGAGGGGACGCAAACATTCAATCTGTAACAAAAATCTGCCAGTCCCAATTTTAGCTGGGGACCTTTTTCCCACTCCCCTCTATGTTATGGTCCTAGTGTGCATGGATTGTTCTCTAGGACTCTGTCCAGTGGATCTTAGACTGCTTTTCACCATCTCCTGGGTTGAATTTGTTTCCAGTGTCTTCTTTGGTTTGCTCTCATGTTGTGAACGCAGTCTTCAGTTGCTTTCTAAAGAAATGTGCATTTTAGGTAAATCTTTCAGTCCTTACACTTCAAAAAAGGTCTTTATTCTACTCTCTCCCTTCCGGCAGTGTAGAATTCTAGCTTGAAAATAACCTTTCCTCATCATCTTTTAAAGGAATTTCTCACCATTATCTAGCATCCAGTGTTGCTCCTGGGAAGACCGATAACATTCTGATTCCTGCTACTTTTCATGTAGCCTGTTATTTTTGCTCCCTGGAAGTGTGTGGTTTTCTTTTCATTCTAGTATTCAGAAATATTATCATGATGAGGCTTGTTGTGGATGTTTTGCTGTCCATAAGATTGGACACCCAACAAACCTTTTCAATCAAGAGACCCAAATTCAGTTCTGGGAAATTTTCTTGTATTATTTTCCTAACAATTTCTTCCTATCTGTTTCTCTGACTTCACACTTTAAAACTCTTCTTGCTAGGACTCTCACAGATATATTCTCTCATTGCATTTCTCCTTTCTTCTGTTATTCATATGTTGGTTTTATTTTCCTGGGTGATTTCTGGGTTACTCTTTAAAACTATCTTTGACCCCTGGGTCAGGTAGAACCCCTGGAGAAGGAAACAGCAACCCACTCTAATAGTCTTGCCTGGGAAATCCTATGGACAGAGGAGCTTGGCAGGCTGGAGTACATGGGGCTGCAAAAGATTAGGACATGACTTAGCCAGTAAACATGAACAAATTTGTATTTTTAAGAGTTACATATTATTTTCCATTTGTTATTTTCTAAAAGCATTTTGTTCTTGTTTTATGGGTAGAATGGCTTCTTCATCTCCCGAGGACCATAAAGTAATAACTGTACTAAAAAAAAAAAAAACCTTTGTAAATCAACTACAACAATTAAAAAACACTTGTTCCTGCTTCATCCTGTTTTCCTTCCACCTTTATTTTCCTCAGATTACTTTCTTTCATCTTCCGTTTTCCTTAAATTGCTATTTTCCCACCGTTATTAAATGATAAGCTCTAAAAACACTCACGTGGATCTCTGCCTCAGATTGAGAGCAGAGGGCTGATTAATTGGTAGGTTCCAGTGTGGGTGATCAGCCAGCCTGCTATGCCCAGAGCAACTCAGAATGTTTGGTATGTTACAGTGCTTTCACAGTGTTTCCTTAAATGAACATGCTAATCTCTGGCTTAGGGGAGTATAGATCTTGCTTAGGATCCTAGGAGCAGAATTTGGGAGGCAGGCTGGGACTTCCAGGGTTCAGAATGCAAACCTTGACTTGTCTTACTCTTTTATGCCTGTGCCTCCTGGAATTCCCTCCTGATGTCCCTGAGCTTGTAGGATTTCTCCAGAAATGTATGTATGGATACATTTCTGGATACATACTATGCAGTCCATTTTCTATAGAAGGAAGAAGGGTGGAGCTTGTTTGTGGCTGTGTGGGCTGGCAGAGAGGAGCTGGTGGTGGTAGGTGGGGGGGGGGCAATTGCATACTGCAAAGACAACCTACCGCCCTCTTTTGAATCGACCTCTTCTGTCTGCTTCCCACAGTCTGTGGTGCCAAGCTTGAGCATCTTGAGATTCTGTAGGATGAACTGAATCTCTGTCATCAGCATCCTCCCGTCTCTATACCTCTCCCCTGAAACACACACGGATGGTGACTTCCTGCCGTCTCCCGTCATTATTTCATTTGCATTCTGTCTTCCAAAAGCACCCTGAAATCTTTCCACAGCTGTTTTCTCCTTCCTAATCTCTCAGGACTTGTACGTTAATACTTGCCGTGTTAGTGGATTTGGTGAAGGAGATAAACCTGGAAAGTTCATATGTCGCATTTTTTGAAAAGTCACTTTAGTTTTCTAAATCAAACTAACACTGACTGTAAGGTATGCAAGGTGGTGAGATAAGTGATCTCGGTTTGTGTTAAGGTCTCATGCCCTTCTCCACGGCTTAAGAAGGGAGGGCTCAAGGACTTAGTTGGCATCTGAAAATAGAAGACAGCCCGTAGACTTCCGAAATTTGTGGTCACCGCCAGGATTTGCTTCTTTCACAGAAATACATCACAATGTGCAACTGCTTTCTTTACTTTCTTATTACTGCAGTTTCTACTTTTCATTCTTTTCCTCACTGGGCTTCCCAGGGGGCTCAGTGGTAAAGCATCCATCTGTCAAGCCAGAGACATGGGTTTGATCCCTGGGCCAGGAAGATCCCCTGGAGTAGGAAATGGCACCCCACTCCAGTATTCTTCCCTGGAAAACTGTATGTATAGAGGAGCCTGGCACACCACAGTCCATGGGGTCGCAAAATAATCAGATGCAAACTTAGTGACTAAACAACAACACATTTTCCTCACGACACTGAATGTTCCAGGAGGTCAAGAGTGATGTCTGCCCTGTTTACGGCTCTGTTCTCAGCTCCTCACACTGGGCCTGTCACACACATGAAATCAATATCTGTTTGTTCAGTGAAAGGATAAGTGAATGAGTGTTTTTAAACAAAACTTCCAGGTGATTCTGACACAATTTGTCCACCACGTACACTTTGATAAACAGTACAGTGTATTTTCTTTGCTTCTTTTTGAAATCGATGGTCCTCAGTTTTAGTCCATTCAGTTCAACCCATGTGAGAGCAGCGTCACTGCCCTGTTGACCTGCTAAGAAGAGGGGTCCTGGCCTCTTTTCCTCCCCCAGTAGACTCACCCACGTAGCAGTCGCACACACACACATTCCAGCCCTGATATACCAGCAAGACACGCACAATGGGTGTGACTGTATGTGATTTCTGGCCTCTTGGCGTCATTATTCCTTCCTAGCGGCACCGTGGATGTGTTTTGGAGGAGGGAGGCTTTCCTCTCCATGGTCCTGTAGACCTGGTTTGGTGGGTCCATCGGGTGCTGTGTGTCTAAACCAGGAGCAACTTCTTCGTCTACACGAAGAAGTGCTCCCAGGATTCCTCTCCCAGCCTCCATACTTTGAGCTGAGCGAAGCCAGTACAAGCAGAGCTGGCCTCCCTTCCAGCACTGGCACCAGGGTGGAGGGCTTAGGAGTTCTTCCCACCCTAACACCCCAGACACTCCTGCCTCCCATCTTGCCACTGTGCCTGCTCTTGAGTCTGGGCTCTGATTTCCCTTAATCTTGTCTTCACTTTCTCTCTGGGGGGGGGCTTCTAGCTGAGTTCTCGGTATCCTTCTGCTTAAGGAACAACTGATTTAATTGGGAGTGAAAGTATACGCTGCAAAAGGTGATATTTATTTCCCCACTTCCCTTGCCATATGCCACAGTTTGAACCAAGGAGGTGTGAGCAGAAGTTGTAGGTAGATTTTTTTTTTTTTTTTACTAATGTTTATGAAAGAAGTGGCCTTCCTCTCTTGAGTATTCATGTCTCTGCCTCATTAAAGAAAGACTCTTGGCTAAGACATTTCCTCCCTTTAGCTCTGGTCACATGGGCATACCCATCGTGAGGAAATGGACAGATGCAAAGATATTAACTCATGCAACAGATGACCTGATTCATCACATTACAAAGTGTTTCATTTCACCCAAAATACTACTCACTTGGTTTCTTTGAATACTGGGTCTCCCTCCCTAACTCTGTTGCATTTAAAATAAAATGTCAGAAATAAAATGATTTTTTTAAAAAATTTCAGTACCAGAAAATGATTCAAAAGTTGAGCTCTGGACACAGGCAGAGATCGACTTGAACCCTAGATCTGTTATTTTCCTTGAGCAGATAATACAGCCATTCTGAGCCTCAGGCTCCTCTTTGGGAAAATGCTATTACAAAAATGCCATTATTTCAAAGGCTCATAATGAAGATGAAATGATAAAACATTCTTGAAACGCTTGGCTTATAGAAATGGTAAATAATGTTAGTTATAATTATAATCTTAGCTATCAGTATTATTGATCACAGAATGCAAACCATATATTGATGTAGCTCAGCACTTATGGGAAGAGATTCCCATCTAATTTACACCAATAAGGCCAGAATTAATGGTGATTTTCCAGCTTCTATATGCGTTTTTAGAATCATACTTGGGAAATGAAAACATTGTATTACTCTTGCTTTCAAATTTTATAATTCTGACTGTCCCTAAATACTGTAATCATGTTTGCCAATAGAATGCCTAATTAATATTTTTATAGTTCCTAGGAGAGGTAAGTTAATTTTTTTACCTTGGGGTACATAAAATACACCAACTATAAATATCCAGTTCAATGAGCTTTGACCATCATATAAATCGGTGTAAGCACAATTCACAACAAGAGGAGGGGCAGATTTTTAGTCTCTTTTGACCCTTTTTTTAGAAAGGTTTATTTATTTACTTTTTGGGTTTTGGCTGCCGTGGGTCTTTTTTTTTTGCTGCATGTGGGCTTTCTCTAGCTGTGGCGAGTGGGGGCTACTTTTTACTGCAGTGCGTGGGCTTCTCATCGCGGTGGTTCCTCTTGTTGTGGAGCACGGGCTCTACTGCCAGCTTCCTTACTTAGTTGCAGCTCGTGGGGTCTAGAGCTCAGACTCAGTTGTGGCACATGGACTTAGTTGTTCTGTGGCATGTGGGATCTTCCCAGTCTGGGGATCCAACCAGTGTCCCTGGCATTGCAAGGCAGATTCTTAACCACTGGACTACCAGGGAAGCCCNAGTTAGCAGAGAAGCCTGCGTGGAGTTTGGCAAGCAAAGTCTCTCCAGTTCCGCGATTGCCACTTTCTAGCCCTTACAGCTCTGGCTGCCTGCCACCGGCAGGGGATGGTCTGCAGCAGCTATTTCTGTTCCGTCCTTTGTTCTGTGCGCGGTCCTGGCGGTGTCTTATATTAGAGCTTCTCGCGTGGTAACTGTCCCGAGGTCTGGTGTGCTAGCCCAAGTTAGTTCGCTCAGGTTACGCACGGGGCATTCAGGGCCGATTCTTTTGCGCTGCAGCCTGCATCTTGCGCGCCTCCCTGCCCAGCCCCCACCTGCTAATGGTGATGCAGGTGTCTGCCCTGTCTTTTCCGCTGGGGGAGTTACCGTTGGGCTTGTAATCTGTTAGTTTTAATTATTTTTCTTCCCTGTTATGTTGCCCTCTGTGCTTTCAAGGCTCACCACAAATTCGGCAGTGAGAGCTTTTCCTGGTGTTTGGAAACGCCTCTCTTTCTTAAAACTCTCTTCCCGGGACAGGACTCCCTTCCCGGGATGGAGCTCCGTCCCTAGCTCCTTTGTCTGTTTCTCCGCCTTTTGTATTCTTCCTACCTGTTTTTGAAGACAATTTTCTGCTATTCTGGATGCCTGACGACCTCTGCCAGCATTCAGAAGTTGTTTTGTAGAGTTTCCTCCGTGTTGAAAGGTTCTTTGGATGAATTTGCTGAGGAGAAAGTGGTCTCCCTGTCTGATTCCTCCGCCATCTTCTCCGAATCCCCCATTATGATATTCTTAAATGGCAGATATTAGAAAGTGACCCACTTGGGCAACAGTCAGATAAGATTCAGGGGTGATGTTGGCAAATGAGTTTCTTGACCCCATTTTCTTACGTTCTCACCAGCACCTCATTGCTCAGACCTCCCCTGATCCTACCACTTCAACCTTTCTCTCTGCCTACATTGCTTCCCCTCAGTCTAGAAGCATACAGCTCTCTTGATCCAAACAAATCCTCTTTTGAACCATGTCTGCCACAATTACCACCCGATCTGTCTCTTCAACTTCCCCAAAGAGGAGTCTTTGCTTCTGCAGTCTCCACTCAGAGAGATCCTCTCTCAGTAAAAGTTGACTTTTGTGACCCCTCCTTTCCCCACCCAGGGCACAGTGTTCCTGACTGAGACTCAAACACCCCACTGCTAGGATCAGCAGAAATCCAAGCACAGTGGTTGCCAGGCTAGTAGCGTAGGAGGAGCTGTTGTCTCCTGGCTGAGGTTTCCTATGAACCGAGAGAAGATGGCTGCTGCATGTGTACTCAGTTATGTCTGACTCTTTGTGACCCTATGGACTGTAGTCTGCTGGGCTCCTCTGTCCATGGGATTTACCAAGCAAGACTGCTGGAGTGGGTTGCCATTCCCTCCTCCAGAGGATCTTCCCAAGCCCAGGTCTCCTGTGTCTCCTTATTGGCAGCTGGATTTTTTTTGTTGTTGTTTAATCACTGGCACCATCTGGGAAACCTGCAAAGAGAGAAGGACTTGTTCACTGTGAGGGAGAACTCTGATCTGGGCTTTGCCTGGACTGTCCAGATTCGAAAGTGATTCAGGCAGCCTCTCCTCTTTGTTCCTCTCTGCAGAGAACGTGATGTGACCTGCTCCCAGAGGTGGGGATGGTCACTGCAGGCTCAGCTGGGGGAGGACAATGCCATGGCTGGCTTGCTCAGGCCACAGATCAACCTCCCTGCGGCCGCCTGGTGGGGACACTTCCCACTTGCCGTGGACTTTCCTGGTGGCTCAAGGGTAAAGAATCTGCCTGCAGTGCAGGAGACACAGTTTCGATCCCCAAGTTGGGAAGATTCCCTGGAGGAGGGCATGGCAACCCACTCCAGTATTCTTGCCTGAAGAATCCCATGGACAGAGGAGCCTGGTGAGCTATGGTCCATAGAGTCACAAAAAGTCAGACATGACTGAGCACGCATGCACACAAAGGCTGTATACAAATACAAAATGTTGCATTAAACAGATAAAATTAGACCAGAAAATTAGGGGGATAATGATAAGTGAAATTTTACAGAGACATTGATTTGATAATAAAATGACAGTTGAGTTTCAGGAGATCAAACGGTGGGGGAATTAGAAATACTTTGTGCTGAACCCTGAGGGAAGGGTGGGTTACGTACACAGAATGAGGTTCCACTTTTGAAACCCAGCTTTGCAAAAAGCCTCATTTTCTCTATTGAAGTGAAGTAAAAGTCACTCAGTTACATTAGACTTTTTGCGACCCCATGGACTGTAGCCCACCAGGTTCCTCTGTCCATGGGGATTCTCCAGGCAAGAATACTGGAGTGGGTTGCCATGCTCTCCTCCAGGGGATCTTCCCAACCTAGAGATCGAACCCAGGTCTCCCGCAATGTGGGTGGATTCTTTACGGTACCATCTGAGCTGCCAGGGAAGCCCATTTTCTTTATTGACTCAACCTACATGTTGGATTCAAGTCCTTCGTTGTTTCCAAGGCTCCACCCATTTTGCCTCCTGCTTATGATGAAGCTTTGGATCATCTTCAGTGTTATGGCTGGGGAGGTAATGAAAGGGTGGGGGCTGTAATTACAATCGTCTTTTCACAGCAGTGACCACGAGCATCCTCTATCCTGAACACAGGTCCCCTCAAGTGGGGGGCTCCTGACTGTCCTCGGTCCCCCCCCCGAATGACGTTTTTGCTGGTGCTGGGAGCTTGTCTCCAGATCCTGTCTTTCTGGACACATACTCAGACCATTTCCTCTCATCCCTAGCCACCTCCTCAGGCTCACTCTTGCACATCCCAGCAGGCTTTGAATATCTACCCCTTCCTCCTTCCATCTTTCTCTCCCAGACTCTCCTTTCGCCTGACTCAGCTCCCTATTCCCCGCCAATGGGCTCAGACTTTTTGAAACAAATTCCAGGACAGGAGGCATTTTGATGGCAACTTCTTTCTGTCTGGCTGTAAACTCTTACTGGGTGGAAAAACACAGAGCTTACTCTCTGCTTTAAGGGTAGGGCCAGGGTAGGGAGAGAAGGAAGAGGGAATATAGGGAGGAGAAGCAGAAATTAATCTCTCAAAATATCACCCAGCTTTGTATATTATGTTAAAGTTAATGATGTGGGGAGATACTCAAGATTTATGAACTGTAAAGAGCAAGGTTAAAAGGACACGTATCCCGTGAGAGTATTCATAAATATATAAACATATGCAGATGAAGAAAAGACAGAATATAAACATCATGCTTATATAAAATATATGCTCAGTTGCTCAGTTATGTCCAACTCTTTGCTACCCCATGGAGTGTAGCCCAAAAGTCTCCTCTGTTCATGAGGTTATCCTGACAAGAACACTGAAGTGGGTTGGCATTTCCTTCTCCAGGGGATCTTCCTGACCCAGGGACTGAATCCAGGTCTCCTGTGGCTCCTGCATTGGCAGGCGAATTCTTTACCACTGAGCCACCTGGGAAGTGTATATAAATGTATAGAGAAAAGACGAGAAGGAAATCCACCTGTGTTTTCTATAAGGAGCAGTATAGCACATCTTTCTTTAATTTTGATTTTTCTGTATTTTTTAAACTTTTCCATGGTGAGCTTCCTTTGGTAGTAAGATAAAACAGAAGAAATAAGGCCAGAGAAACATATATACTAGAGAAGAAGAGAAGACAGCTTTATGNTTCCCTGTTATGTTGCCCTCTGTGCTTTCAAGGCTCACCACAAATTCGGCAGTGAGAGCTTTTCCTGGTGTTTGGAAACGCCTCTCTTTCTTAAAACTCTCTTCCCGGGACAGGACTCCCTTCCCGGGATGGAGCTCCGTCCCTAGCTCCTTTGTCTGTTTCTCCGCCTTTTGTATTCTTCCTACCTGTTTTTGAAGACAATTTTCTGCTATTCTGGATGCCTGACGACCTCTGCCAGCATTCAGAAGTTGTTTTGTAGAGTTTCCTCCGTGTTGAAAGGTTCTTTGGATGAATTTGCTGAGGAGAAAGTGGTCTCCCTGTCTGATTCCTCCGCCATCTTCTCCGAATCCCCCATTATGATATTCTTAAATGGCAGATATTAGAAAGTGACCCACTTGGGCAACAGTCAGATAAGATTCAGGGGTGATGTTGGCAAATGAGTTTCTTGACCCCATTTTCTTACGTTCTCACCAGCACCTCATTGCTCAGACCTCCCCTGATCCTACCACTTCAACCTTTCTCTCTGCCTACATTGCTTCCCCTCAGTCTAGAAGCATACAGCTCTCTTGATCCAAACAAATCCTCTTTTGAACCATGTCTGCCACAATTACCACCCGATCTGTCTCTTCAACTTCCCCAAAGAGGAGTCTTTGCTTCTGCAGTCTCCACTCAGAGAGATCCTCTCTCAGTAAAAGTTGACTTTTGTGACCCCTCCTTTCCCCACCCAGGGCACAGTGTTCCTGACTGAGACTCAAACACCCCACTGCTAGGATCAGCAGAAATCCAAGCACAGTGGTTGCCAGGCTAGTAGCGTAGGAGGAGCTGTTGTCTCCTGGCTGAGGTTTCCTATGAACCGAGAGAAGATGGCTGCTGCATGTGTACTCAGTTATGTCTGACTCTTTGTGACCCTATGGACTGTAGTCTGCTGGGCTCCTCTGTCCATGGGATTTACCAAGCAAGACTGCTGGAGTGGGTTGCCATTCCCTCCTCCAGAGGATCTTCCCAAGCCCAGGTCTCCTGTGTCTCCTTATTGGCAGCTGGATTTTTTTTGTTGTTGTTTAATCACTGGCACCATCTGGGAAACCTGCAAAGAGAGAAGGACTTGTTCACTGTGAGGGAGAACTCTGATCTGGGCTTTGCCTGGACTGTCCAGATTCGAAAGTGATTCAGGCAGCCTCTCCTCTTTGTTCCTCTCTGCAGAGAACGTGATGTGACCTGCTCCCAGAGGTGGGGATGGTCACTGCAGGCTCAGCTGGGGGAGGACAATGCCATGGCTGGCTTGCTCAGGCCACAGATCAACCTCCCTGCGGCCGCCTGGTGGGGACACTTCCCACTTGCCGTGGACTTTCCTGGTGGCTCAAGGGTAAAGAATCTGCCTGCAGTGCAGGAGACACAGTTTCGATCCCCAAGTTGGGAAGATTCCCTGGAGGAGGGCATGGCAACCCACTCCAGTATTCTTGCCTGAAGAATCCCATGGACAGAGGAGCCTGGTGAGCTATGGTCCATAGAGTCACAAAAAGTCAGACATGACTGAGCACGCATGCACACAAAGGCTGTATACAAATACAAAATGTTGCATTAAACAGATAAAATTAGACCAGAAAATTAGGGGGATAATGATAAGTGAAATTTTACAGAGACATTGATTTGATAATAAAATGACAGTTGAGTTTCAGGAGATCAAACGGTGGGGGAATTAGAAATACTTTGTGCTGAACCCTGAGGGAAGGGTGGGTTACGTACACAGAATGAGGTTCCACTTTTGAAACCCAGCTTTGCAAAAAGCCTCATTTTCTCTATTGAAGTGAAGTAAAAGTCACTCAGTTACATTAGACTTTTTGCGACCCCATGGACTGTAGCCCACCAGGTTCCTCTGTCCATGGGGATTCTCCAGGCAAGAATACTGGAGTGGGTTGCCATGCTCTCCTCCAGGGGATCTTCCCAACCTAGAGATCGAACCCAGGTCTCCCGCAATGTGGGTGGATTCTTTACGGTACCATCTGAGCTGCCAGGGAAGCCCATTTTCTTTATTGACTCAACCTACATGTTGGATTCAAGTCCTTCGTTGTTTCCAAGGCTCCACCCATTTTGCCTCCTGCTTATGATGAAGCTTTGGATCATCTTCAGTGTTATGGCTGGGGAGGTAATGAAAGGGTGGGGGCTGTAATTACAATCGTCTTTTCACAGCAGTGACCACGAGCATCCTCTATCCTGAACACAGGTCCCCTCAAGTGGGGGGCTCCTGACTGTCCTCGGTCCCCCCCCCGAATGACGTTTTTGCTGGTGCTGGGAGCTTGTCTCCAGATCCTGTCTTTCTGGACACATACTCAGACCATTTCCTCTCATCCCTAGCCACCTCCTCAGGCTCACTCTTGCACATCCCAGCAGGCTTTGAATATCTACCCCTTCCTCCTTCCATCTTTCTCTCCCAGACTCTCCTTTCGCCTGACTCAGCTCCCTATTCCCCGCCAATGGGCTCAGACTTTTTGAAACAAATTCCAGGACAGGAGGCATTTTGATGGCAACTTCTTTCTGTCTGGCTGTAAACTCTTACTGGGTGGAAAAACACAGAGCTTACTCTCTGCTTTAAGGGTAGGGCCAGGGTAGGGAGAGAAGGAAGAGGGAATATAGGGAGGAGAAGCAGAAATTAATCTCTCAAAATATCACCCAGCTTTGTATATTATGTTAAAGTTAATGATGTGGGGAGATACTCAAGATTTATGAACTGTAAAGAGCAAGGTTAAAAGGACACGTATCCCGTGAGAGTATTCATAAATATATAAACATATGCAGATGAAGAAAAGACAGAATATAAACATCATGCTTATATAAAATATATGCTCAGTTGCTCAGTTATGTCCAACTCTTTGCTACCCCATGGAGTGTAGCCCAAAAGTCTCCTCTGTTCATGAGGTTATCCTGACAAGAACACTGAAGTGGGTTGGCATTTCCTTCTCCAGGGGATCTTCCTGACCCAGGGACTGAATCCAGGTCTCCTGTGGCTCCTGCATTGGCAGGCGAATTCTTTACCACTGAGCCACCTGGGAAGTGTATATAAATGTATAGAGAAAAGACGAGAAGGAAATCCACCTGTGTTTTCTATAAGGAGCAGTATAGCACATCTTTCTTTAATTTTGATTTTTCTGTATTTTTTAAACTTTTCCATGGTGAGCTTCCTTTGGTAGTAAGATAAAACAGAAGAAATAAGGCCAGAGAAACATATATACTAGAGAAGAAGAGAAGACAGCTTTATGATGCCCACTCTTTCTGCATGCCCCCCCCATACATCTTTTTGGGAGAAGTTTTAAGAGGCAAGGCTAATGTCCTCCATGGTGACCACTCCTAGTGGCTTAATGCCTGTGTTTTGGGGCCTCTGCATTTCTGCTGGTGAGGAAAAGGACACGTTGAGTCTCGGGCAGCCACATCAGGCCTGTCTTTCCACCCGGGTCTAACATGCCCTTCTGTGCTTTAGAAAGAAAGAATCCACACCCCACCACACCCTCTCCAGGATGGGTGGGGTGAGGGGGAAATGGGCAGTGCTCCCTCAGTGGTGAGGACCCACACTGAACCAGCTCCTGCATCGGTGTAAAAATGCACACAGGGCAGCCAGCTCCAAGGGTGATTAGTACCTGCCTGCAGGCACACTCTGCTTTTAGGGCAGTGAGGTTGCTTGAGACTGAGATCAGGAAAGCCTGCCCCGCAGCTGCTCCCAGCTTCACCTGGTGCCTCAGAAAGCCAAGAGGTGAAACACCAGCTCCTGCTTTGTGCAAACTCTCTTTCAGCTAAAAACTAAAGTGGCTTCCAGAAGACAGTGATGGGAACAACAGGCAACTCGCTCGTTATGCTACACCTTGGAGCGGAAGCCACTAACGAGTCTAATCCATTCAACTTCTGAACACCTTAACTGTCTGCATCTCCCCCTCAGAGAAGCAGAGCCACGCAGTCCCCCTCTTTGGATGTCCATTCATTTACCTGCAGCTCCATCAAACCCTACCCCCCAGATTACATTTCAAACGATGGAGTGTTCCAGGACGCTCTCTGCAAACCAAACCAGGCTTTGTAAATGTGAGAGGTGATTGTGATTGGCATCCAGAGCTCTGAGGGCACATCCCCGAGTTGGAAGATTCTCTGTGTTTCAGGTGGACTTTGTACTCCTCCACGGCAGCCTAGCTTCTGACCACAGGCAGAATGATTAATGGAAAGTTCTGATGAGAGGTAATTTTTTTGAGAAGCACCAGAACCCCTCCTCCCTCCAGCTTGGACTAAAGTGCAAAGAAAGCAGCGGCTCACTTACTCTTTTGGGGATTTTATTTTTATTTTTGCAATTTGGCAAATTTGTGATCTCTCAAAATTGATTTCCTTTTGCCCTAAACCCTGTTGCTTCCATAACAGTCAATTTCAAGTAAATATCTGTCTGTTCATTGTGTGATATGATTGTCCATTGCATATTAGCATTGGCTTGAAGACTGGGGTGGGGGGGATCCCTTTAAGACCATCTGGAGGAACTTCATGGATTGTTGGTTATTCCCAGTCTCCTCACTATCACTTGGTTGAAAATGCAATAAAGGAAATGAAAATTAACCCCCTGTTAGGACAGCTGGTTTCAAGGAATTCAGTTTGTTGAAAAGAAAGAAACAGATTCGTAATGGATTCCTCAGTCACCCAAGAAATTTAAAAACTATTTCCAGAATGTTGAAGTATGAAAGTTTTTGCAGATTCCCAAAGCAGGTTCTGATATTTATGTCGTGAATTGCACTTTGCATGCCACCCAGAGTTCACTCTAGGTGATCACGGTGTCCTTAGTTCCATCAGGCGGTTGGGATGTGTCTTTCTGTCCTTCTAGTTGTCGACAGGACCCTCTGGGGCAGCTAGAATCTGTGGGAATAAACCGAGGGTGGACAGCCTGCTTTTCCAGTGCAGCCCCACTGCCTCTGACTATAGGTAAAGCATCCAGTGCCCACTTTATCAAGAGGGTGGAGCCCATCATGGAAAAATTGTGTCACATTCCAGGTTGCCACACCCTTCACATGGCTGCCCAGCATACACTTAACGTCTTCTCTTGAGTGTCCTTGTATCTGCACCAGTCAGCCCAACTTGGTCTTCCAAGTTCCCAATTACAGGTGCTCAGCTTATGTCCATCAACGTTACACAGTCAATTAAAACAGCTTTTTCCAAGCATAGCTTTGAGTCCATTAGAGTCCCATTACAACTCTGCCTGTGACCTCAGCCAGCTCATAGTGCAGAGCAGCCCTTTCCCCCATAGGCGCACCTCTACAGTCAGGGAGGACTTGATGACACATGGCTTTCTGGGAGGGGCTTGCCCATCATCTCACCAGTGCTCTGGGCTATAGGAAGCAGATAGGCCCAATGGGCCAAAGATAAGGCCACTTCAGAAGACAGATGGTTGAAATCAACAGCCCCTCTCTGAGTGAGAAGCATCGAACCAAGCTCATCACAGTCTTATTAAGGGAATAGGAAGCAGTGGGGAAGAGAACACATTAAAATCCCACTGGACATCAGTGATGCGCTTGTAAGGTCAAGAAGCCAAGGAATGTAAGAAGAGAAGCCTGGAAATGATAGGCTCCTGCGACACTTGCTGTTCTGTGCTGTGATTACCAAGAGGCTTTATGGATGTAAAACGCTTACCAAGCAACGTCTGGACTTGCAAAAAGCAACTTCCTGCTTGTACCCTGCTAAGGGGACATTTTTCCACCAACCAAAGATAGTTCAATTATTTTTTTCCATTTTGGGGTAGGAAGAAGGAGAGAGAGTGAGAAACAATCAGGATATAACCTCACAGAAAGAAAGAAAGTGAAGTCGCTCAGTCATGTCCGGCTCTTTGCGACCTCATGGACTGTCGTCTACCAGGTACGTCCATCTGTCCATGGGATTTTCCAGGCAAGCATACTGGAGTGGGTTGCCATTTAAGTTTTCAATTATTTCCTGAAGTTATTTTTATTTTCTATACTTTAAAGAAAATATGTATTTGCCCTTCATTTGTCTAACAAGGAAATAAATCCAGTGGAGAAGGTTTTTGTTTTTTTCACTTTTTTTGGGGGGGAGGGGGCAGGGTTGTTTGTTGGCTGCACCCTGAAGCTTTCAGGAGCTTAGTTCTCCAACCAGGGATGGAACCCATGCCTTGCAGGGAATCCTAGAACTTTAAAAAACTGGCTGAATTCGGTTTCCAGAGGACGGCTTGAACAAAGCAGTGACGTCACCATCATACATTTTCCTTTAGTACCTTGAACTCACACACCAAAATGAGCTGATACATGTGGAAGGCTGCAAGAAACTCTAAAAGATTACTTATATGCAAAAGCTGATTATTGTGCCCTAGAGCCAGGTCCTTTTCCTCAGCATGCTTTGGCGTATGCTAAGAAACTAATGAAAGATTTTTATGGTTTTTAAGAAAATGCACTGGCGTTTCCACACACAGAGCTCACACTCGAGTGTGGGTTTCTTGAACACAGAACTTGATTCTTCTGACATGACTCTGGTGGTTGGTTCCCAGTCTTTTTCACACAGGTAGGAAATCACAGACCCTGTCTTCTGTCCTTGGGTTTAATGAGCGGCTGGCCCGTTCCATTCAAGCAGCGGTTTTCAGACGGGTAAATCTGTCCTCAGGGATGGCTGGCACTGTCTGGAGACCTTTTCGGTGGATGGGTGCTCCAGGCATCAGGTGTGTAGGGACCATGCTTGTGTTCAGTAGCTCAGCAGCGTTCAGCTCTTCAGACCCCATGAGCTGTAGCCCAATGGGCTCCTCTGTCTATGGGATTCTCCAGGCAATAATCCTGGAGTGGGTTGCCATTTCTCCTCCAGGAGATCTTCCCAGTCCAGGGACTGCACCTGCGTCTCCTTCACTGGCAGGCAGGTTCTTTACCACTGAGCTACCTCGGATGCCCATGTAGAGACCGTGGATGTACTTCAGCATCCTACAGTGTGCAGGACAGCTCTGCACAGCAAAGAATGATCCACTCCACACGCCACTGTGCTGAGGTGGAAAATTCCTGCTTTAAGACGTGAAGCTCTCTGCCCAGACAAGTCCCTGGGCTCACAGGGTGCAGAGCAGGAGAGCGTCGAGCCTTCCCCCTCCCACCCCCACCGAGAGCAGCCAGCACCAGGACAGCGTTAAGGACAAAGAACTATGAGGTGGGAAAACAAGCACTGGGGTCAATAAGCGCTTTGAGCTGACTGGTGTGACAAGCCAGCCAGCAGGGCATGGGAGACACAGAGGTTACTCAAGAGAGATGCTGGCTCTGGAGAATCAAATCTGAACAACGGGCTTCTTGTGGGTGAGAAGGCAGCCCACCCTCTGTTAGAGAAGAGACAGGATTCCCTGCCCTGGGAGAGTAATCCTTACTTAGCATGTGGCACAAAAAAGAAGGTGGTGAGAGGTCAAAAATCTGAAATGAGGGCAAAGTGTTGCCTTTTAATGAGAATGTGCTGAATTAGCAAGAGGGAGAAGACTATTGCAAAGACAAAAAGAAATGGTAAAATCACTGAGAAAATGTTGCATTTTAGGGCCCAAAACATTCCCCTGAGAAGAAGCTGCAAAACTCCTCTCATGGGAGGAGCTATAGACCTGGGGTAGTTGCAGATTTTTTCAGAGGCTGCGGAGCTTCAGCTGAATCTTGGAATAAAAATCATCCCTAGCAGGGTGGACACTGAGTGCACGTTCCCAATGCTGATCTTCTGAAGAGTCTCTTGTTCTTCTGAGCCTAATATCCTCCTTTATCAAGTGGGATTGTGGGACCGAATCTGATTCAGAAAACTTGTGAGCATCAACCTTCAGCGAGGGGGTTGTGAAGGACACATAGCCAAGCAACACCCTGTCCCTGCACTTAAGGGGCTCAAATTGACATGATCTGGGAGTTTCCAGCTCTTGAAAGCCCTCAGAGAAGTAAAATTTTGTGATTCCATGGCAGAAAACTGCTAGGCAATTTAGTATCTTGTAACTTCAGCTCGATTCTCTGAACTGCAAAGCCCATATTCTCTTCCAACCCTACCCAAAACTCAGAAACCAAAGCCAGTGACAAAGGGAGTGACCATCTAGTATCAGAGAGCAATGAACAAGGCTGGGAATCCCCATTTCTGTGCAAATAAAAGTCAATCCAGGAGACCGTGGTCAATCCACTTTATAGGCCTCTTAACACACATCATAAAATTGATGAGTTTTCCTTGCTAATGAGAGACAAGTTGAAGCAGTAAATTGTGACTGTTGTATAATTTTTCAATAAGTCCCATAGGCCTTGTGCCCACCTTTCCCTGAAGTATAAATTTCTCATTATCGCACCAAATGGATCACATGATGCTTATAAGGTTCCTACGAGAAATCCTTGCAAAGCTGTGCCAGCTGTTTGCCAGGAAAGATGGAGCAGGACCTGCCTTTCATCTGTCTCAGATGAAGTAATAGGATTATCTTTTATGGCATGCTGTCCAGTAGCATCCTGACACTCTGTCCATCCCCTAAAACTGAATGAGTCGAGTTCTGTTGGGACATATGAGGCTGTTTATCAGAAGGCTGAAATCTGTGCGGTATAGAAATTGGACTATGTTATTTTGTTAAGAAGAAGTGGGCAGCAGAATAATCCTTTGGTGGTTCTCCAGGTCTCCTAGTATCATGGAATTTCCTTCCTTTTTGCTTATTTCAAGAGAAAATAAGTAAACTCAACCCAGAGAAAGAAGTAGAAAGACCCAATTTTGTCAAGTGTCTGACACAGTAAAAGTTGAGAAGTAATTTTGATATTTCGCTGTATGACTCTTTTCCCAACTGAAGTAATACGAGATGATGTTAAGAATTCTTCACAACTCTAAGATTTTATGGTTTTTCAAGGCCTGATGGTTAATATGAAGTTTACAGTGAAGCTTAGAAAAAGTGAATACTTAAAAAAAAAAATTCCATCTACAAATTAATCATATACATATTAAAACCAGTTCCCAGAAGTCTGGGTGTGGGAGACACCGTTTTCCCAGAGTTGAGAGACAGCAGGTCAGGGGAAGCCTGTGTGATGTGTTGTGCCCCTCTGCTTTTGCTAAAACTGTGAGACGAACACAGAGCATCGTGGACACGAGGCTGTTATAGGACTTTTGAAAACACAGAGCTCTGAGCCCAGGTTTTGGCTGGTAAAGGACAAATGTTCACAAGGCAGAAGGCTCTGAGTTTGCAAAAAGTGGGATGGGGAGGTATCAGGACTCACATAAATTGTAAAACTGAGGGTTGAAATCAAGTAAACAAGATACCTGAGAGGTAGGGAGGCCCCCGCTGATATCTGGGTGAGGACTACTAAGGTCCCACGGAATCAGTCTTAGGTGGGACAAGATTTAGGAATCTCCGCAGCTTTGTCATAGTAGAGAGTCTTTTTTTCATTTATTTATTTATTTGGCTGCATTGGGTCTTCATTGCCACATATGGACTCTTCACTGCACGATACGGACTTCTCTCTAATTTCAGGGCTGCATGTGGGATCTTTGTTTCTTGACAAGGGATCCAACCTGCATTGAAAGGCAGATTCCCAACCACTAGACCACCAGGGAAGTCCGGAGAGTCTTTTATTCATAGAGAAGAGAAAAAGGCAGCATGAAATCTTTTAAAATAGTCAATGAAAAGAAGTGGTGGATGGAGTGACCTGGGTCTCAGTATTTTGAAATAGATATCCTGTCTCAGTTACCATAAGGGACACTGCAGCCTTCACCTTGAGATTAGGTTCATAAGAGGAATCTTATGAAATAAGTTCCTCTTAAAATAAAAGACTTCTCACAGAGTGGGCTGTGGAGTAGGGAAATGAAGACAAGTGATTGGAAATGTACCAGAGAATGCTCCACTTTACTGTGACAACATTGATTTTATGGGTACCCTGTGGTCCCAGAAAACAGAGATGCTTGAGAATGCCCCAGTCCTTTGTATTCCAGAACTGACTTGCTGCAAGGAAACTTCCCTCCCCACGGGGCTTGGATAAGACTCACAGATGCCCCATTGTTTACCTGGGACAAGACTAGATAGATGCCCTCCAAATTTCCATTCTTTGTCTCATATTAACTGAACTATCTGTGATCTGAACGAAATGCTTGTTAACCAAACTTTGGCTAAGATCACTCTGATGCTCTAAGCCCCTGAATTCGGTCTCACCATCCCCCTGCGCCAGCATTCAACCCCTCTTTAACAGCCCGACCTGAGAAGTAGGCTGACCTTGGGGTAAAACATCCTGTGACCTCCTGACCAGTCACACCATCTCTGCTCATCCCAGTGCCCCACAACTGTAGTTTTCTAGATTTGCTTATTCCTCCCCATAAAAAAAATAAAACCTTTACAGTATGGCCTTTAGCTGCTTGTAGATCTGGTCAGAAGTCCCGTATTGGAACAGTTCCCTTTTTTTGTCCTACAGCTCTACCCTCTTCTCTTTTCTATCATCCTTTGGAACATAGTCTCTCCCTGCTTAAGTTTTGATTTGTTTTTTGTCTGACAGCAGGAGAGATAAAGAGAAATTTGCGCCTGGGTCATTGTTTGCCTATGACTCAAGTTGGTGAAGTCTGTACCATCCCTCTCCCCCGGGGTTTCTGAAATGGTCCCTTGGCTTCTCTCCACGAGCCTTCTTAGGGTAGCGATGAATGAGTCAAGAGAGCATCAGACTGGAAGACAGGACCCCAGTGTCTATTCCCACATCCATCAGGAACCCTGTGACTGTGGATCCATCCTGTGGCTTCATGGACCTCAGCAAAATAATACCCTAAAGGAAATCTTGAGTCTCTTATCTCAGGGCTAACTCCTGCAACTTGGTGATTGACTAGACCTTCCAACTACTAATATTTTGAATCTTAATTTTTGATCTTTCACCTAGGCTCATACCAGTAAACTCTGCTGTTGTTTAACAGTTCTGTGAGCATGTGTGTGTGTGTGTGTGTGTGTGTGTGCATAGGTGTGTATGTGTGTGTGTGCTCATAGGTGTGTGTGTGTGCATGCATATGAATGTGTGTGATATCCTTAGGAGGCTGAAACTGTTGATGCTAGTCTGGACAGCACATTGGATTTGCTTTCTTCCTGTTGACGGCTTCAGCCAAGTCGCTTTGCTCTCGTTCGGCACCTCTCCCTTGTGGTGAATGATGTTTGCTCATGAGGGGTGGAAGTGCACACTACCGGCATGGATTTGTAGCGTGCCGAGCTATGGTTTTCCTAGTGTGAGAGTGAAACCCGCTGCTTGGCGTCTGAGGCACGTCTGCTTTCTTCCCTCAGGTCTCAGCGCGAGGGCCCCTCCCACCTCCAGGCAGCCACCACCCTTGCTCAACTCACCTTCTTCACAAGGCCCAGATCCTCTCTGGAAAGCCACTGTACGCTCTGGTTGCACCTTCACGTGTGTCCCCGATCCCACTGACTTTTAGACTGGAATATTCCCTGGTGGCTCAGTTGGTAAAAGAATCCGCCTGCCAAAGCTAGAGATGCGGTTCAATCCCTGGGTTGGGAAGATCCTCTGGAAGAGGAAATGGCAACCCACCCCAGTATTCTTGCCTGGAACATCCCATGCACAGAGGCACCTGGCGGGCTACAGTCCATTGAGTTGCAAAGAGTCGGACATAACTTAGCAACTCAGCAGCAAACAATTCTAGGAGAAAGGTAGGAATGAAGAGAGGCATGGAAGAAAATCATTTTTTTGAAAGGTATTGAAAGCACTAAATTTTAGCTATCCAAGGCTCTCAAGCATTCTCAAAATGCAGCTTATAGAAATAGGAGAGTGATGTTTGCTATTGGCTGATTGACAAAGCATGTTCCTTTAGGATCTGACCTCAGTCCATTTTAAAACCGGGTTTTTGTTTCAAAGAAAATCAATCCTACTTCAGAATTATCAGAATCTCTCTGAAGAACACCAACACATAGATATGTAAGAATTTGAATAAATATTGAAACCCCAAATTACATCATTAGTAATATACCCCAGTACTCTTGCCTGGAAAATCCCACGGGCAATGGAGCCTGGTAGGCTGCAGTCCGTGGGGTCACTAAGAGTCGGACATGACTGAACGACTTCACTTTCATTTTTCACTTTCATGCGTTGGAGAAGGAAATGGCAACCCACTCCAGTGTTCTTGCCTGGAGAATCCCAGGGACGGGGGAGCCTGGGGGGCTGCCGTCTACAGGGTCGCACAGAGTCGGACATAACTGAAGTGGCTTAGCAGCAGCAGCAGCAGCAGCAGCAATATACCCCTGCAGGCAACTGTGAGTTGGTAGCAAGACGTACCTCACTGCCAGGAGGTTATGAAGTGAAGGGGGCAAACGTTTGCAGCCTGGTGGATTAAAGAAACCTATCAGGCTGATTTATTGTTGTTCCCCAGAAAGACTTGAATCCATTATTATTTAAACTTACTGTATTTGGCTTGAATGTGCCAGTTTTATAAGATGGTCATGTACAAGATCCATTTCTTTTGCTTCCAAAACNTCGCACAGAGTCGGACATAACTGAAGTGGCTTAGCAGCAGCAGCAGCAGCAGCAGCAATATACCCCTGCAGGCAACTGTGAGTTGGTAGCAAGACGTACCTCACTGCCAGGAGGTTATGAAGTGAAGGGGGCAAACGTTTGCAGCCTGGTGGATTAAAGAAACCTATCAGGCTGATTTATTGTTGTTCCCCAGAAAGACTTGAATCCATTATTATTTAAACTTACTGTATTTGGCTTGAATGTGCCAGTTTTATAAGATGGTCATGTACAAGATCCATTTCTTTTGCTTCCAAAACCCCAAAATGCAGACACGGTACTATTTGCCAGGGTCTCCCTGGCCTTCCTCACTTCCTGTGTAGGGAAGTTGGGACCATGTGACTAGATTGGGCCCTAAGAGGGAATCGCAGGTGTCACTTCCGGTCTGAGACATTGAACAGGAAGGACATCTTGATGACCACCCCTTTCACGGGCACTCTGGAAGTTCTACATGGAGGTGGAAGCATCCGTAGGTGGAAACCGCAAAGGTAAATTGCCATTTTCATTACATCATATCAAGGGCTCATGCTATCAACATGATTTATCACCTTACTGTTGACCTTGATCGCCTGGCTAAGGAAAAGTGTATCATTTCCTCCACTGTTATGTTACTCTTTTCCATATACTGTGCTTTGGAAAAAAGGAATAAATTCTCTCCCATTTATTTATTTTATCATTTATTTCTTTCAGCATGGACTTGTGGATGCTTATTTAATGGTTTGGGCTATAATCTAATACTACTTTATTTTGTTTCTCAAATGGTTCTAGCTCTAGCCAGGAGAGCTCCTTCAGAGGCTCCTGCAGCTCTTTTGACATACCTGGGGAGTTTTGTTGGATTTTTTAAGCTCTTCCTTACATTTTGGCACTACACAGTGTTCCAGGCTCATCTTATATATTCACTGCCTCAGTCCGAGAATCAGCATTTCTCAAGGGAGCCCTGGTTCCTTTTACTGGAGAATGGTATCCAAAAAACCAGGATCTATTTGATACTCACTCTTCAGCAACACGTGAACCGTGAACTTCCAGATGTTCGAGTTGGTTTTAGAAAAAGCAGAGGAACCAGAGATCAAATTGCTAACATCCGCTGGGTCATCAAAAAAGCAAGAGAGTTCCAGAAACACATCTATTTCTGCTTTATTGACTATGCCAAAGCCTTTGNCAGGAGGAGAAGGGGACGACAGAGGATGAGATGGCTGGATGGCATCACTGACTCAATGGACATGAGTTTGAGTGAACTCCGAGAGTTGGTGATGGACAGGGAGGCCTGGCGTGCTGCGATTCATGGGGTCACAAAGAGTCGGACACAACTGAGCGACTGAACTGAACTTGTTGCTATTGGGGGCCATTGCTTTTAGGGTCTTTCAGCTTGTGGAACAAGGAAATACAGGAGTATATGTAACCCATGTATAAATATATCTATAAAAACCTCTATGTATAATACTTCCCTGATTTTAATTTTTTTTATTTTTTAAAAATAACTTATTGAGATAGATATTTAGTGTCTTAATTTTCAAACTTTCTTATTTTTGTAACAGTGTGATTTTAGGATTATGAAATTCCCTCTGCATGCCATTAGCTGTATCCTCCAAGTTTTACATGCATTTTAAATAATCATAAAGTTAGAAATATTTTGTAATTTGGGGTGGAGGGATTTCTTCATAACCCATGGATTGCTTAGATGTCAGTTTTTAAATTTTCAAGCATGCAGAGTTTATAGTTGTCTATCTTATGATTGGTTTATAGTCTTACAGCTTCATGGCATTATGATCAGAGAACATAGTCAATGGTGATAATTATTTGAAATTGGTAGATTCTTGCTTATAGTACAGCTTATTGTTATTTTAATTTTTAGTAATGTTTTGTATGTACTTTAAAAGAATATGGACTCTGCGCTTCTTCCATGCAACGTTCTATACGTATACCTTAATCCTGTTTTCTAATGATGTTTTTGAAGCCTTCTGAATCTTTTCTGAAGTTTGGCCTGCTGTTCTGTTGGCAACCAAGAGAGCTATATTCAATTTCTCCCCTGTGACTGTAGTTTGTCTTTTGCTCTCTGGCCCTGACAAGTTTTGTTTTATAGTTATGAATCTATCCTACTGGGTACATGTATATTATGAAGAGTTGTATCTTCCCAATGACTTGAAACAGAATATTATGAAATGTCTCCCTTTATCATCCATGAAACATTTTGCCTTAATGTATGGCTTATCTGATATGAATGCAGTTTTCTTTTTATAGTATCTAAAGAAAGAAAGTGAAGTCTNGTTCTGTTGGCAACCAAGAGAGCTATATTCAATTTCTCCCCTGTGACTGTAGTTTGTCTTTTGCTCTCTGGCCCTGACAAGTTTTGTTTTATAGTTATGAATCTATCCTACTGGGTACATGTATATTATGAAGAGTTGTATCTTCCCAATGACTTGAAACAGAATATTATGAAATGTCTCCCTTTATCATCCATGAAACATTTTGCCTTAATGTATGGCTTATCTGATATGAATGCAGTTTTCTTTTTATAGTATCTAAAGAAAGAAAGTGAAGTCTCTCAGTCGTGTCCGACTCTTTGCGACCCCATGGACTGTAACCTACCAGGCTCCTCCCTCCATGGGATTCTCCAGGCAAGAGTACTGGAGTGGATTGCCTAAAAAGGTGTAAAAAAAAAAGAATAGTGTATCTTTTAGATTGGATTTAATGTAGTTGCTAGTATGTGCTTAAATCTACCATCTTATTTGCTGCTATTTGTCCCATCTGTTCTACATTCTCTTTTCTTTTCTTTATCTTCTTTCAGACTGGTTGAGAATTTTTTATTGCTTCATCTGCCCCCCCCCTCTTTTTTTTTTTTTTTTTTTACAAATTATATGCTTTTAAACAATTTTAGTGGCTGCCCTGAAGCAGCAGCACCCCATAGATCATTAATTGTTTTTGTACAGCCTGTGACTAAGAATAATATCTCATGATATAAATTCATTGAAATTCAAATTTCATCATTTATAAATAAAGTTTTATTAAAATACTGTAGCACTCATTTACTGGAAGCAAAAGTTTTGTGCTTCTCTGATTTCTGTACATGAGATATTATAGGAGTGGTAAATATCTCCCGTTTTTCTTCTTTCAAGCTTGAATAAGTTAAATTGAAAAGATTCCAAAGATTTCAAAGGACATATTTATATACTTTTGTTATCTTTTGCAACCACTTCATCTGTCTGAACCAAGGATTTTTCAAAACTAAAAAAAATGTACAGAAAACATTTGGATGATAAATCTTGACAGAATTACACAGATCCTAATTTCAGATATTCCTGTTAATCAAAGGGTCTTTTTATTCTTATCAATCACCTTTATAACAAATAATGTTATAAGTTTAAACATATGAAATAATACATGCCAGAGAGACACCACTTTCATGATGTCAGTTTTGACACTAGGATTTCCATGCTCAGAAGTGTGAAAATCAGTAAATGAATCTAACCAACTAACTTAAGCTTAAGAGAAAAATATGGTTTGGGTTCTGTGTGTTAGCGCATGACCTAACCCACGAGTGTGGTATTGGTAGCCTTCCTGGACCTTACTCCAAATTAGAGATGGAGGACAATGTCAAGATCATTCTTGAAGTGATCTTAAAGACTGTAATTTGAGATAGGTTTAGCAAGCCCTTGAGCAGAGGTTTCCAGCTGGTAATTTGTGAGCCAGATTGATTTTGCCTTTTCATTGCATTTTTAATTCTCTGTATTGCTGACCAGCATTGTTAAATTGAGAGATGTTATATATAGGACAGAATCCATCTCTCTGAATTCTCTTAGAAAGTTGAAAGAATGATACCAGCACTTCTGACACACAACGTTGGGTTGAGTTTAGCTGACATCACGTATTAGCTTCCTGAGGTGGCCATAAAAAATGTTTCAGACTGGGTGGCTTAAACAACAGAGATTCATTATTGCCCTTCTGGAGGCTAGAAGTCTGAGAGCAGGATATTGGCAAGGTAGGTCCCTTCTGCTGGCTGTAGGGAAGATCTCCATGTCTCTCTCCTAACGTCTGGAGGTTTGCTAGAGATCTTTGGCATTCCTTGGCTTGTAGACTCATCATTCTCATCTCTGCCTTTACGTCCACGTCGTGTTCTCCCTGTATCTGCGTTCACATTTCCACTGCTTGTAAGGACCAGTCATGCTGAACTAGGAGTCCACCCTACCCCTGTTAGGACCTCATCTTAGCTCTGTGCCTCTGCAAGAGCCATGTGTCCTAATAAGATCACATCCTGAGGCACTTGGGGGTTAGGACCTCACCATATGAATTGTGGGGAGCACAGCTGAACCATGGAGAAGGCAGTGGCACCCCACTCCAGTACTCTTGCCTGGAAACTCCCATGGACAGAGGAGCCTGATGGGCTGTAGTCCATGGAGTCGATAGGGGTCGGGCATGGCTGAGCGACTTTCACTTTCACTTTTCACTCTCATGCATTGGAGAAGGAAATGGCAACCGAGTCCAGTGTTCTTGCCTGGAGAATTCCAGGGACGGGGGAGGCTGGGGGGCTGCTGTCTATGGGATTGCACAGAGTCGGACACGACTGAAGTGACTTAGCAGTAGCACAATTGAACCCATACACCCCCTTTAGAAGGAACACACATCCTTCTGTTCCCCACAGTTACCATATGATCAGTTATTCATTTCTGTTGCTCCCTAACCCATTAGGGTATTTAAGTTTGTGAAATGTATCCAAAATCGCAAGGTGTAGAAGGTTGTACACCTGACAGGTAGACCTAAGTCTCACGGGATTATAAGATCATGAAACATCAGAGCTGGAAGAATCTGAGAATAACTGCTGTTGTTACTTGCCATATTGCAGGGGGGCCAATCATTGTTCAACTTTCCCCAATGGTCCCCAAAATTCTTACTAAGCGTACAAAATTTTTTTTTTTTTTTTTTTTTTTTGTGGAGAGAGGCTTTTTATTTTTATTTTCATCTCAGGTTTACATGAGTTCCCAATCTTGAAAATGCCATTGCAGTGTATTTAAGTGGAGAGACAAGTTGGACCAGGCTTTTCTTGCAATTCCATTATGCAAAGAGTAAATTCCTATTCTCTAAAGTTTTCCCAGTTACTGGCACTGGTATGGTTCATCCTGTAGGATCTAAATAGTATTTTTGTTTGTTTGTTTATTAACGTATCACAGTGGATTTATTCTTCAGAAATTAAAGAGACTTTCCAAGTAAATAGGACCACTGTGTACAAATTAAAGTCTGGAAAGATGCTTCTCAATGGTTCAGCAGTTTCATAGGCCATTTAACATACAGCCTGGGTAAACAGGAGTTCCTACCTACCCAGCCTTCTTCTAAATTTATAACCTCTAAACAGCCATGAATTTTGCTACCAGATGGGTCATGAGAGGAAGCTGATAAATCTTTCATCTGCAGTGGATCATGTTTGCCCATACGCATGTTTATTTCCCTAACCCATGTTTATTTCAGCCCGGGCACAGCTGATCCTCCACAAAACCCTGCTGGTGCGTGAGTAGGAATCACTAATATCCGGTGCCCGCCTGCTCTTGTTACATTCTGACTCCTCGACTTTTCAAAGCAGAATCCAAGGAGATCCTGATTCTGCATATCACTCTATATGGCAAATTATTATAAAAGCTGATGCATAATACGGCTTAACCTTTAAGCAGCCAGTGATTTGCATCAAAATCAGTCATCACTGATCAGGCCTTAATCAAAAGCTATTAAGAAACGAATGTTTGAAGTTCAACGTTTTCTTCCAGAGCTACAGTGGGATCGAAATACTTTTCATTGCTATAATAGCCTAATGCAGCCCCTCCAAGTATTTGCTGCCAGTTTAGATCTGTTACACAATAAGTACAAAACCACACCGTTTTCTGTTCAACATTTTGTCCCTGACCCCCATTTGTATGGCATAACTTGAATGTAATTTCAAGTACGTGGTCTAATCAGCATGACAAGAATTAGATGATACCTACATAAAGGATGGCTGGATTCATATAATCACCCACATACTGCTCCTTCCAGGTGTTCTGACCCCTTCATAGAGGTGACTCCTTTTATTTGAAGAGTGAATGAAAGATGTCTTACAATTCAAGCAGTGTTTTCTAGTTTGCCAAGAGTTTTCATGACCTTTGTCGCCTGCTTTTCAAAAGAAATAGCAACTCTAAGAAACAGTTAAGACAGTTTCTGTTTCCTGAGAGAGACTGAGGCTCAAGGAAGCCAATGACACATCCCGGGGACACAGTCTATAAATGGGGGACTGGGCTCAGGTTCCTGTTCTTCGCGCCCTCTACCCAGGTACAGTGCCCTTTCTTCTATACCACAGTGCTCTTCCAAACGTTGTGCTTGAGTGTTTCTTCCCCTGCTCCTTTTCACAAGCCCCACTTGGGGCACTCTAAACACACTGTGTTGCAGTCTCGTTTGCAGTCACTGTGCTAATCTCTCAGGGGACTGGCTGTGTATTGGGATGTACTTTATGGTAACTCTGTACCATGTGGACTGATGCCCAGAATATTATCTCCAAGTGTCACTGGACACAATAGACTTGCATGCTTTGTCCTTGGTCAAGGTGAGAGGAGGGTTTGGTGCTGAATCTGAAAGGAGAAAGAAGCTGCCCTTTCTTTATCAGCAGCTCAGGACATGTCCAAGTTGTCTGGCTCATCTCCGTACCTTTCCTTTTTGTAGCTTCTTTAAAAGGATAAATTAAATTCCTACAAGAACATCTTTAAATAAACTATACTTGTGTTGGCTTCCTTGCATTTGCATAGAAATTAAAGGAAGACAGTATTTTGTTACAAAAATAACTTCTTAATAACAGCTTGATATGAACTAATTGCTTGCATAACTCTGCAGCACTGGCAGAAATTATCGCCTTGACTTTGCCCTTAAGCTTCAGGCTCGGGCATACTTAGATGGAGACTCAGCTTCCATGAGAACTTCCCAAATTTTCATCTTTCCAGGTAAATGAGCTCTAAGCCCTCTTTGCATTGAATATGAGAATTGTATAGCACCCTGCCCAGTAAACTGGTAAGATGTGCCCAAGTGCTTGCCATACAATAGGACACAAACTCAGAAATTCAAACCACGTGAGCTTTAACCCTGCCACCTCCACTGACTTGATATGTAACTGTGCTTGAATTACTGAACCTTATCATACCTCATACCTCAGTTTCTACATCTGTAAAATGAAAATGATAGGCTTGTTTTTCAGTCACTTAGTCATGTCTGACTCTTCGAAACCCCATGGACAGCAGCAAGCCAGGCTTCCCTGTACTTCACTATCTCCCAGAATTTGCTCAAACTCACCTCCAGTGAGTCTATGATGCCATCCAACCATCGCATCCCCTGTCGTCCCCTTCTCCTCCTGTCTTCAATCTTTCCCAGCATCAGAGTCTTTTCCAATGAGTTGGCCCTTCACATTAGGTAGCCAAAATATTGGAGCTTCAGCTTCAGCATCAGTCCTTCCAGTTTATTTTCAGGGTGGATTTCCTTTAGTATACCTACTTTACTTTTGGCTATTTGGTAGGTGAAGTGAGTTACGATATGTCAAGGGCTGAACAGTGAGGGTACATAGCCAGAATGGAATAAAGGACAGCTGCTGCTATAATCGTGCTAATGGTAAGGATGACGCTGAACCCTCTAGCCACCTGTGAGATAACAAAGTTTTCTTGATTTTACTCTTTTATCCCAGCTTCAGGAGGCTTAGACAAGAATTTTGATGATTTGTTCAAGGTGACTTTACTAGCTAGGGCTGAGCCAAAAAGAGAGTTATTTGCCAAGATGGTCACACTAAGGATTCAATGAGCCAGTCCACTAGCCAGAGTAGTCAAACAACCAGTGGTCAATGATGGGAAGGAGGGGTGTGACCGATGAGCCCAGTGATATCCCAGGGGGGGAACTGATTTGGAATCAAAGGTGTCACCTTGACTCAACCCTTCACCAACTCAAGTCAGTTAATGTCTCTGAGTCTCAACTCCTTCATATGTAAATACACCCTGATCTAACCCACTCCATAGAGTTGTCCTGAGATGGGAAGAAATAATATATTTGGAAAACTCAGCAGTGGCCACAGGACTGGAAAAGGTCAGTTTTCATTCCAATCCCAAAGAAANGGATTGGGGGCAGGAGGAGAAGGGGACGACTGAGGATGACATGGCTGGATGGCATCACTGACTCAATGGATGTGAGTCTGTGTGAACTCTGGGAGTTGGTGATGGACAGGGAGGCCTGGCGTGCTGCAATTCATGGGGTCGCAAAGAGTCGGGCATGACTGAGCGACTGTAGTGAACTGGGACTTCCCTGGTGGTCCAGGGGTTGAGTCTGTGCTTCCACTGCAGAGGACGTAGGTTCAATTCCTGGTGGGGGAACTAATATCACTATGTGCCAAAAAAGAAAAAGACAGAAATAATATTGTATTATACAATCAGTTGTATAATATAAAATGTCATGTAAGGTTCTTGTGTTAATTTTTGAGATTTTACAGGATGCTTTTTACTTTTTGCTCAGTTGTTGATTAAACTGACTAAATCACCTGATTATTTCTTGCCACATAGATGGAATCCAGTAGTTTCTTTAATCTGTAAACACACATCAGTTGTGAAACTAAGGTTGGGAAATGTCAGCCCACAAAAATGGGAACTCAGATGCTCTCCCCAAGAAAATGTTCAATTTTTAAAAATTATTGATTGTAATAATTCATCCATTTGCTTATTGTACTTCCTTCTATGTATAAGGCATTTTGCTGCATATCAGGATGAATAATGCACAATCCTTACCCCCGGGAGGTTAACCAACCCCATGAACAGTTATAATCCACTGCATTAAGTGTAAAGTAGATCATCAAACCATACCCAGAAAACATTTATCTGTGAAAGGAATTCACAGAAGACTTCCTGGAAGAATTGGCATCTAAGCTGAGTTTTAAAGAAAAACAAATACTAAGTTTAGCTCCAATTCTTTGTGACCCCATGTAGCCCACCAGGCTCCTCTGTCCATCGAGTTCTCCAGGCAAGAATACTGGGAGGTGCTGCCATTTCCTTCTCAAGGCGAATCTTCCTGAGCCATGGATTGAACTTGGGTCTAGCTTCATTGCAGGGAGATTCTTTATCATCCGAGCCCCTGGGGAAGCCCAGCTAATAGTTACAACTAAATACAACTTATAGTAGTACCCTATAATACTATGGGTAAGCTTTGTGACCCTCCAGGGTCAGATGGCAAAACTTGGTTGATGGGCTGACCTCACTGTGAACTCCAGCCCTGTGATGGCTGGAGAAAAAGAGAAAATTGATGACTTGGGTGAGAATGTCTTTCAACGATCTGTTGACTGCACAAGGCTTCTCTGCTGCCAGCATCTTAGGGCAGATGGATGCAAACCTGGTTTATTTAATGTGTGAACTTTCCACAGTGGACCATGTCTGCCTTTAAAGGGGAAATAGGGCAACTTTCTCTCCTCAAGTGACCATCAAGAAGCACTCAGGTTATTCAGCGCAGCTCTGTGCTGAGGCTGAGTGACTTCAAATAACACTCTTGTGAGCACCAAAATAAAATGAAGGGAATAGGATACAATCAGACCAGAATTCATGGGAGTGAGTCAAATACGTATCTCCACCTACAAAGAAATAGTCTCATTATCACTTTAAAAGATTTTTGGCTTGGATCACCATATGATTATTGTTCCATAAATACCATTTAATATACAATAAAAACAGCTATACTTGTGCCAGGTTGAGAGGTTATTGCCTCCCTGAAGACAAAGGCTTTTAGTTTTAGGAGAAGGGAGAGGAAATTCGGGATCAGAGAAGAGACCCAGGGAATGTCAAGATCATACCCCTTTATTCCACGGTTGGGTCAAGCAGAGCCATTATTAGTCCCAATATTTTTTGCTTAAAAGTGGTTAGAAAATTGGCTGAATTTTGGGCATCTTCAGGCTGAGAGCTAAGAAATGTATCTCCCAGGACCAAAGGAAATGGGGTGGTGATAGATGGAATAGTGAGGCCTAGTTCCGGCTCATATCTTAATATTGGTCTTATGGATCCTTGACTCTCAACCCTGTATATGAATTTGCATTCTAAATAAGTATTCACATGATTAGTGTTTACACTGTAGTGAGCGGTGTGTGGCAAATTCTGTAATCATGATGAAGAAAATGTAGGTGATACATGCTTTCAGTTAAGGGCTTTCTCTGACTCGTGCCTTGTAAATTTAGATGCGCCATCTAGTGGATGGAGAAGAGATTTTTCCGATGATCAAAGTGGTCTTTCTAGGTACGAAGATTATTTCACCACCACTATCCTAAATCCTTCTTCTCTCAGAGTCGGGTGGTGTGTGCTTAAAGTTGTTTTGAAATCCACTGAACCATGTGAAGTTTGTTGCCTCTTCATTCCTTTCTGAAAATCAGTTTAGTCCTAACAGTCACTCCCCATCTGCCGAAGCCAATTTAAACCGGGTCTCGAGGGAGGAATCAGAATTTACCAAACAGAGAACAGAGTAGAAGGAGGCAAAAGACGAGTGGGTAAGGGCTGGAAAGTGAGTGCAGCTCAGGAGCCGACTGCACCCTGGACACGGAGTGCTCCCCTGGGGCTGCAGAGAGAGGTTCAAGGTCAGTGCCGTGGCCAGGCTGGGAAAGCCTCTGCTGTCATTGCTGATGGTTTGAGGTTTGGTGTTGAGAAGTCCCTGGGGTGTAAGCTGTGAAATGCTGGGACCAGAGCTGAGTTGCAGAAAGATAACTTGGTGTCATGCGAGGAGAGGCCAGGGGAGGACTCCCGTGAGCAGCGTGAGATGGCCGTCTAGCCCGGAGTGGATGGGGGCTTGAATTACAGACATGTGACAGAGAGAGGTGGGGATACAGGGGGAGTTCTGAGATGGGATCTGCAGAATGAGATTACTGTTGGGATGTGGTACATGGCTCCTGGAAGCACAGTGAAGGGCAGTCTTGTCGTTGTTGTGTCTTGGAGCCTCGAGTGTGGCAGCAGCCTGAATACATGGGCAGGTGTGGGGCGGCAGGAAGAGGGAGTCCCTTCCTGATTACCTTTAACGAAGAGGAGGATGGTGTGCAGTCAGGAGGTCGGGGAGGAGTCCGAAGGGGGATCTGAGAAGTGAAAACTTGGACAGCTTGTACTGCGGGTCCTGCTTGGTCTGGACAGCACCACAGTGACATGTCTGTTGGTCGGGGCTGTGCTACTCTCCCTGCTTATGTGGGCTGCTGAAGTAGGGAGAGAGGGTGAGGTTTGCAGAAGGCCCGGGTAAGTGGGGCCACATCCCCATCAGCCCTGGCCTTTAAGAATGAACCATCAACTTCAGTCCAGGCTGAGTGCCGAAGAACTGATGCTTCTGAACTGTGATGTTGGAGAAGACTCTTGAGAGTCCCTCAGACTGCATGGAGATCAAACTAGTCCATGCTAAAGGAAATCAGTCCCGAACAGTAAATGGAAGGACTGATGCTCAAANTTCCTGATTACCTTTAACGAAGAGGAGGATGGTGTGCAGTCAGGAGGTCGGGGAGGAGTCCGAAGGGGGATCTGAGAAGTGAAAACTTGGACAGCTTGTACTGCGGGTCCTGCTTGGTCTGGACAGCACCACAGTGACATGTCTGTTGGTCGGGGCTGTGCTACTCTCCCTGCTTATGTGGGCTGCTGAAGTAGGGAGAGAGGGTGAGGTTTGCAGAAGGCCCGGGTAAGTGGGGCCACATCCCCATCAGCCCTGGCCTTTAAGAATGAACCATCAACTTCAGTCCAGGCTGAGTGCCGAAGAACTGATGCTTCTGAACTGTGATGTTGGAGAAGACTCTTGAGAGTCCCTCAGACTGCATGGAGATCAAACTAGTCCATGCTAAAGGAAATCAGTCCCGAACAGTAAATGGAAGGACTGATGCTCAAACTGAAACTCCAATACTTTGGCCACCTGATGCAATGAACTGACTCATTGGAAAAGACCCTGATGCTGGGAAATATTGAAGGCAGGAGAAGGGGGTGACAGAGGATGAGATGATTGGATGGCATCCCCAATTCAATGGACATGAGTTTGAGCAAGCAGTGGGAGTTGGTGATGGACAGGGAGGCCTGGTGTGCTGCAGTCCATGGGGTCGCAAAGAGTCAGACACGACTGAGCTGCTGAACTGAACTGAAGGTTTTATCATTAAGAACTGATCCCTCGGGTTTCCCTGGTGGCTCAGTGGTAAAGAATCTTCCTGCCTGTGCGGAAGGCACCTGTTCCATTCCTGGTCTGGGAAGATCCCACACGCCACGCAGCGACAAAAAGCCCCCGAACAACTTCTGAATCTGTGCTCTAGAGCCCGAGTGCTACAACTACTGAAACCCACGTGCCTAGAACCCGTGCTCAGCTAAGCCCTCGCCCTGCAACTAGAGAGCAGACCCCACTCACCACAGCTAGAGAAGGCCCGCGTGCAGCCAAAAATAGATACAGAAAACTAAAAACAGAAAAAAAGAAACGATCCCTCAGCTGCCTTCAAGTTGGTCCTTAACCTGTCTAACTTTTAGTTCCTCATCTTTGAGGCAGAGACAAGAACAGAATTCCTGCCATACACAGTGTGGCTTCAGGGCGGTGTGGTCATTCATACAAAGCGCTTGGCAGAGAGCCCAGCACCAATGGTGCACGCTGAGGGTTCTAAGCAGATAGTAGCTATTTGGGGGGAATGGGGACCCTCAGAGAACTCCATAAGTGGCCTATAAAAAAAAGAACCTACTACATCATTCCAGAATTTAACATTTAGTCTGCCGCTTGGGTCTCTGGGACTAGGACAGAGCTGATGGGGAATGGTTCTATCAGTTTCCTCACGCGGTTTTTTTGGGGGGTGTGTTTTGAGTTGAATAATAAGGAGAACTCTGTCATTCTGAATGTTTACAATGCTACATTTAACATGCAGACAGATATTAACTTGCAGACAGATATTCTTTCACTGAGGCAATCTCCCAAATCGAAATATTAAGTCCAATCTTGGCTAATTTTGCAGTTAATTAAAAAAACTTTAGGCTCTTCATGGAGGGAAGAAAGCAAACTTTTTGCTTCTTTCTGCAAAAGCCTGAATGGAGGGGAAGAAGGAATTACTGTAATTAATGCTGAATTTTAAAATATCCTCATGGAAAGATAGTTAACATCATCCCAACAAGGTGTGTGAGTGGGGGCCTGGGAGATCATAAGGTGTTTAGATAAACATGATTTATGAAGTACAAAGAAAAAAGTTTAGGAAAACAGCAATAGGGAAGTAAAGCCACACACTAGAATGAACATTGAATAGAGCTGTTGAATGAATGGGTTCAAATATTTGTATTAAATGCACATATTCCTACCAGACAGGGCAGGAGTTTTGTTATCTATCCTTCTGGACTTTGGGGTATCATTTGATTTCTACTTTTTTGATTCAAGTCATGAGTCAGCAGGGGGTCCATGCTTTGGTACTTCTAAAATCAGCAGACCTCCACCTACTGATTTCAATAGCATCCTGGAGAAGTGAGAGTTGAAGAATCTCCTTAACTTCACAGAGCTCTGGGGACCACTCTTCATAGAGAGGAATAAATCCTTGTGGGCTTTTTAAAGGCCATTTTAAGAACAATCAAAAGAAGTTTCAGGAGAAAAAATAATCATGGAATGAATACAAGCTAAAGAACTTAATATGAGACAAAGTGAAGGATGTGGATGAAGGACTGGAAAGAAACCCTAGAAAAGCTACAATCCATCAGGCTTGAAGTAAGTGATTTTCCTGCTGGTTCATGGGTCATCACTTTGTGAATCAAGAAACAAAGAGAGATGTGAAATCAACAGGCTCTGATCCAATGTGGCTGGACCTTTTTTTCCCACTATTGACTCCCACACCTTAAGGAGACTTTTAAGGCAGCATTTTTCCTAACTGTCCCTCCCCATGAAATTTTAATCCCATGGATGTGCTAAACCGCTGTTTATGTACTGTGACCCTTTGTTGTTGTTCAGTCGCTCAGCTGTGTCTGACTGTTTGAGACCCCATGGACTGCAGCATGCCAGGCTTTCCTGTCCTTTCTGAAAGTGAAAGTAATAAGTTGCTCTGTCGTGTCTGACTCTTTGCAACCCCATGGACTGTAGCCCACCAGGCTCCTCTGTCCATGGGGACACTCCAGGCAAGAATACTGGAGTGGGTTGCCATTCCCTCTTCCAGGGGATCTTCCTGACCCAGGGATCGAACCCGCATCTCTTGTGCCTCCTGCATTGCAGGCAGGTCATTTACCTCTGAGTCACTGGGGAAGTCCTCCCTGTCCTTTTTGGAGAAACACAAATCATGGTAAACTGTAAGATTTCTGTCCTCTAACAACCCATCTTTAGCCCTTGGGAGTGATATTGTCCTAGGTCCTTACTATATACCTGGCCCCAATATGCCTTACTTATGTAATCCACTCCCATTTGGCATGTGAGGCTTTGAAGAATTGAGTAACTTGCTCCAGGACAAAAAGGAAGGATTCAAAGCCAGAGCAGCCCAGTCTCAGCCTCTTAACTACTATCTCCTGCTCACAGCAGGATCCCAACATGCCGTGCCCGTAACCACTTCGCTCTCCTTCCTTTCTTTCTGAGATATCAGACCTTCATGGCTGCAATGCAGAAATAAGGTCCCTGTAGTCAGGGTTCGTGGGAACATCACTTGTGCCAAGGGGCTCCCCTTTGAGCATTTTGGGGGGTTAAAAGCATTGGTTGTCAATACAGATTCAAACCTTGGTACCTGGCTCCTGATCACTCTCAGTGAGATGCTATGTTCTGCATGCCAGGGAATGGTGATGAATGAAATAAAGACACACTCCTGGAGCAGACACATGGGAGAATGTTACCCTGACACTAAGGAGAATGCAGTCAGTGCGACAAGGGGAAGAAGATGGGGGATGTAGCAGCTGATAAGGAGAGCATGGACCAGCCAGAGCATCATATTGCCTACTGGGGCTGAGGACATAGGAAATGTACCTTAGCTTGTGATAAGACTGTATCTTCACCCCACTTGGACCCTCCATACATCTGGAGAGAAGGATGTAGCTAGTGGATGCACTAAACACAATGGAAATGGAATCTCACCCACATGGACTGAGTTAATTTGTCTGGGGTGAGACCCAGGCATCATCATCACCATTGGTATTACTTTTAACTTGCAAGGAGATTCTAACTGCAGCTAGGGCTGGGAGAATCCAAACTAGACCAAGCTTTTTGCCATTCCTGAGACATACAATACATTCTTAACTGCAACTGTGCGTCACTTCAGTGATCCTCATGGTGAAAATAGAGAAGGACATAGGAAACACTGGAAAAAGCTATATTGATCACAAATGCTTTTGACTATAAAAATCATAACAAAAATCTTGACCATAGTGATTAAACCAAAACATGTTTATTTACTTATTTTTTTTACATTTTTTAAAGGCTACAGGTAGATGCTACCTGGCATTGGATCCAGTCACTCACATGTCAGAACCAAAGTATCGAGAATTCCCTTGACTTTGATTTCATGGTTACAGGATGGCTGCTGAAGCTCCAGCCATCATGCTTATGTTTCAGTGTAAAAAAGGAAAGCACTTTGTAGAAAGCTTTCCAGTTATATCTAATTGGCTAAATTTATATCATAGTGAAAGGGACTGAGAATCAAGTTGGTTGACCTTGGCATCCAGCTTGGAGGAAGAGCATCTTTAGTTTTAAAGACCCTCCTGGGGATTCTGATGTGCTCCTCCCCAGCTGGCCCACTGGAAATGTTTGAGGACATTTTTTACTGTTTTGACTAGAGAGGTGATATTGTCATTTAGTGAGTGGAGGTCAGTGAGACTGTTAAATATCACACAAGGTACAGTCAGCCCCACACAACAAAGAATTTTTTGGTCCAAAATGGAAATAGAGCTGAGACTAAGAAACCCTGTTCAAGACTCTTACAGAAGTCTCTAGACCATTGCACAGACCTCCTCCTGCTCAGTCAATCTCTCTCGAGTTCTGCCTTACAAAACAGCCAGCATTACTCCACTCTTCCTGGAGCACTGCTCCAGGCTGAAAGTCCTCTGTACGTTTACCAAGGTGAGAAACCAAAGGTGGATCTTTGAATCCTAATTCCTGAAGTAAAGAGACCTTTATAGTATTCCTAATAGTGATCTGTATTCTACCTGAACACTTTGAGCTCTGGGAAGCTCATTCTTTTTCTTTTCTCCACCACCTCCTCTCCTTTTCTCCCCTTTAATCGAGGTATAACTTTTGTAAAGTAAGTTACACAATTCTCAAGCATACACCTCAATGACTTCAAATATATGTGGGAATCCCTGCAACAACGACCCAGATAGAACCTTTCCATCACTCCCAGCAAGGTAACTGTGGTCCTTTGGGGTTATTCGCCTCTTAGAGGTCACCACTACTCTGAGTTTTTACCAATAAATATGGAGCTGGGATTTGAACTCATGTCTGACCTCAAAGCCCATGCCTGCAGAAGTAAAGATTATACTTTTACATAGGATGAAGTTTATCAATTATTTATCCTTGAGAGTAAGGTTTATAAAACTATCCCCATCCTGCTTGTGTCTTCTATAAATTTCCCTTTCCAACAGAGTAATTTGGAGTTTGTATGCTGTGACTGGCCTTCAAGGCTGTCGTAAACCTCCAAGTCAGTACTCAGGGCAACAGCTTCATCTGTCTTCTGTGCAAATATTTAAAGACTTCCTGTGTGGTGGCTGGACTGGGGCTGCCCGGCAGCAAAGTAAGACTTATTACAGCTGGGAGGCAGCCACTCTCCCCAGGTATCGCTCCGAGAGAGTGTACATTTGTCTTTCCCTTTGGGGCCTGCGAATAAAAGCCTTCCTCTCCAATGGACACATGCATGTTGCTCTATTCCAGCTTATCATTAAGAGCTAGAATCTTCCTGCCAATTTGTGCATGACAATGCAAGTTTTGTGTCTACAGATTCTTTCCATGGGAAAATGAAACTGAAACGAAGGTCATGGCGATCCCACATTCTTGCTCCAGCAAAAGGATGCCTCTCTTTCCTCTGCAACGTAGGAACTGGTTCAAACCGGTAACTCCCAGAGAAGAAAACTGAGGGATCCAATAAGCTATTTTAATGACTGGTGGAGAAACTTCTAAGTATTTTCTACTTTTCCCTTAAGATTTAAACCGAGTGTTCACTATAGGAGAAAATACAGGCTGACTCTAGGTCAAGCTCATTAAAAGTTACCCTGAAGTGACTGATGCTTTATCCACAATAAATAAGTTGTTTTATGTGCTCAGTCGCTTCAGTCGTGTCCGACCCTTTGCCACCCCGTGGACTGTAGCCTTCCAGGCTCCTCTGTCCATGGGATTCTGCAGGTGAGAGTACTAGAGTGGATTGCCATGCCCTTCTCCAGGGCATCTTCATGACCCAGGGATCGAACCCTCATCTCCTGTGTAAGTTGCTTTAACCTGATGGAATATGGAAATAATTAGAATCTAAATGGCAACCAGACTTTCTCACGTGGACTTCATTATTAACTGCAATGACTGTTCCTCGATGCCTAGCGCTTCTTCTGATTTCTTCTAGGGTAAATGGCAAAAATCACTCTGGACTTGGAGTCAGAGGCCTGAGACATAAGCCCTTATGTGACCATCACCTCTCTGTGACTTCTCCAACTTCATCTCTTGCTTTCCCCTCCACTCACTTTGCGTCAGCCCGCTGGTCTTTCCCCTCCATTGAACATGGGAGCACTGGTACTGCCTTTGGCCCTTTGCATCCCATCACTTCATGGGAAATAGATGGGGAAACAGTGGAAACAATGTCAGACTTTATTTTTCTGGGCTTCAAAATCACTGCAGATGGTGACTGCAGCCATGAAATCAAAAGACGCTTACTCTTTGGAAGAGAAGTTATGACCAACCTAGATAGCATATTCAAAAGCAAAGATAGTACTTTGCCGACCAAGGTCCATCTAGTCAAGGCTATGGTTTTTCCAGTAGTCATGTATGGATGCAAGAGTTGGACTGTGAAGAAGGCTGAGCGCCAAAGAATTGATGCTTTTGAACTGTGGTGTTGGAGAAGACTCTTGAGAGTCCCTTGGACTGCAAGGAGATCCAACCAGTCCATTCTGAAGGAGATCGGCCCTGGGATTTCTTTGGAAGGAATGATGCAGCTGAAACTCCAGTACTTTGGCCACCTGATGTGAAGAGTTGACTCATTGGAAAAGAGTCTGATGCTGGGAGGGATTGGGGGCAGGAGGAGAAGGGGACAACCGAGGATGAGTTGGCTGGATGGCATCACTGACTCGATGGGCGTGAGTCTTCGTGAACTCGGGGAGTTGGTGATGGACAGGGAGGCCTGGCGTGCTGCGATTCGTGGGGTCGCAAAGAGTTGGACACGACTGAGCAACTGACCTGAACTGAACTGACCTGTGATCCTCTGCCTGGAACATTCTTTCTTTAGGTGTTAAAGACTTTGCTCCACTGTCACCTTCTCCGTGAGACCCACGCTGACCACCCTAATCGAACCCTGCCTCCACCTTCCAGACTCCTGACTCCCCTTGCCCTACGCTACTTATCACCTTAATTTCTCCACAATTCTTTATGTTTGCTGTCCGAATAGAAACAAATGAGATCTAGAAAATCGCTTATCTAATGCATTATATATATTTAATTCTTAACGTATAATGGTATCTAGATGATCTCTTAACAAATGCATTATATATGTAATATGCATGCATATTATAAATTCCATTTATATATATGTATATATAAATATGTATGTAATAAATTCCAATGTTTTAAAACAAACAGTTCTCTTTTCACCAATATTAGGTACTATCTCTTTTGTTTACTGATGTATCCCAATTGCCTAATACAATGCCTGGTCATAGAAGGCACTCATTACATAACTGTTGTTTTGATTGCTGTGGTTTTGGTTTCATTTTGACTCCTTATCTGTTCAGAGACTTTAAGCAAAGCCCATCACTTCCTCAGAGCCTGCATGCGTGCGTGAATGCTCAATTGCATCCAACTCTGTGCGACCTCAAGGACTGTAGCTCACCAGGCTCCTCTGTCCATGGAATTGTCCAGGCGAGAATACTGGAGTGGGTTGTCACTTCCCTCTCCAGGGGATCTTCCCCGCCCAGGGATCAAATCTGTGTCTCCTGCACTGACAGGCACATTCTTTACCGCTGAGTCACCAGAGAAGCCCTCCTGACCGTCTGTTTTTCTTCACTGTTATATAAATCCACTGTTATAAAATTGCCCCTGATGCTTCTAAACTTCATTTATGCAGGTGTTATAATTGAAATCTATTCTTTTGATTACTGTAGTAGGACACATGTAACCACAACTTGATGTATCCATTCTACTATCCAGGAGCTGATGGACATTTGGGTTGTTTACAGTTTGCTGCTAAACTCATTCTTGCTCCTATACGCTGGAATACTTCCGTAGAAGTTTCTCTAGGGTATTTGTCTGGTGATAACTTTCTGGATAATTTATTAGGTGTATCCTCAAATCTAAAAAGAATGGCAAACTCTTTTCTAAAGTAGATATACCAACATGTAAAATTCTAACTGCAGGACCTTGCAATAATGTGCTTTACTTGCAAACAGGAAGCTAGTCCTTGGAATTTGCCTCAAGCCTGGAAATGTGACCTTTGGTATATTGCTATTAGAATTTAACTTCCCCTTCCCCTCCCCTCCTCTCTGCCTCCGAGGATTATTGTTTTCTAATCTATTTAATTTATCTATTTGACTGTGTCAGGGAGCCATAGGAGGAATATAGTTAGCTGACCAGGGATTGAACCCAGACTCCCTGAACTGGAAGTGGAGTCTCAGCCACTGGACCATCAGGGAAGTCCCAGAGGATTATTTTTTAGTCAAAGGATCACTTATCCAATTTGGAAAGTCAGAAGGGCAGTTTAACAGCTATTATATAGATGCTTTACCATCTAAAATTGTTAATATAGAGATAGGTTCATAACCAAAAAAAAAAAATAGAAAAGTGAATACCTAATATAGTAATATACAGTTGACCCTTGAACAACTCGGGTTTGAACTACCTGAGTCCACTTATACTCAGATTTTTTTTTTTTCTTCAATAAGAAATGCTACAGCATTGCGTGACCCCAAGCTGGTCGAATCTTCTAAGGCAGAACCACAAATACGAAGAGACCAACGTAAGCTATGAGCGAATTTTCTACAGCATGGAGGCTGAGCGCCACTAACCGCCACGTTGTTCAAGAGTCAACTGTAGCTTCTTTCATGGGTTGGGTCGGTTTGCTTCCTGCATCTCTGCTGAGAAAAAGAGAATTCAAGTAATATATTCTATTCAGGGTCTGAATTAAACACTCCCTGGTATTCCCTAGCTGAGATGGGGGAAGATAAGGAAAAAGCATACCCTGAGAAATTCACTATATCTGTTCAGGAAGTTTTTCTAAGAGAAGGTACAGCTTTTATTTGATTCTTTTTCAGAGCACAGTCAGAATCAAAGATCTTACCTGGTAGAAGAGCTCTGTGGTGCGTGTGCCCGCGTGCTGAGTTGCTCAGTCACGGCTGACTCTGCGACCCCATAGACCATAGCCCTCCAGACTCCTCTGTCCATGGGATTGCCAAGGCAAGAATGCTGGAGTGGGCAGCCATTTCTTCCTCCAGGGGCTTTTCCCAACCCAGGGATCAAACTCCTGTCTCCTTCATCTCCTACATTGGCAGGCAGACTCTTTACCACTGAGCCACCCGGGAAGCCCCAGAAGAGCTTCAGAGAATTCTATTACTCTCCTATTTTTAGATAAACAAATCAAGATACTTTGCCTAGTATTGTTGCTGGCCAAAATCTTGGCCTTCTCTGCCCACTAAAGCTGAAGGAAAAATACGGAGATAGATTTTGGGGGAAATAGAAAGGTTGCTTTTATTCTCAGCCAGTGGAGAGGGGAAAACAGCAGGCTCATGCCTCAAGACCTGTGCCCACCCCCTACCCCACTCCTGCTCCACGAGGAGTCTATATAAGACATGGGCTCACAGTCAGGAGGCAGCGATGAGGAGCAAAGGTGATAGTATTAGCACCGCGCGTTCCGCGTTCCGGGAAATAAACTCACTCAGAAGGACAATGCAGATAGTGGAGTGCAGTTTATTACACCGGCGGGCCCAAGGCAGTATCTCCTCTCAGCCAAGGACGCCGACCAGCATTTGTGAAAATCTTTTATGCCCCATGTGTACGCGTCTGAACCCACCACTCCAAATTCCTTGAGACTTACATAAACCAAGGAAAACATAATCCCAATAACCCCAGCACTCACGTGCTATGCGCTCATGTGCTCAAACAGTCAAACAATTAGCCAATAATCAGTAAACTCGAGGTTACACTCCGATAGATACAGAAAAATTTATGGCCTGTCTGGAGGAAGGGATGATTAGTGTATGTTTTCTCTTACTGCTAAGTCGCTTCAGTCGTGTCCCACTCTGTGCGACCCCATAGACGGCAGCCCACCCGGCTCCGCCGTCCCTGGGATTCTCCAGGCAAGAACACTGGAGTGGGTTGCCATTTCCTTCTCCAATGCATGAAAGTGAAACGCGAAAGTCAAGTCGCTCAGTTGTGTCTGACTCTTAGCGACCCCATGGACTGCAGCCCACCAGGCTCCTCCGTCCACAGGATTTTCCAGGCAAGAGTACTGGAGTGGGGTGCCATTGCCTTCTCCGATGTTTTCTCCTAGGCGATGAGTAACCTAGATACAGTCTTCAAGGTTCCCCTGTCTGGAGGGAGTCTTATCCTTCTGTTGTTTTCATAGGCACTAAACACAGAGTTCAGAGTCCTTCGGAAAGGTGGCCAAGCATGATCAGCATGAACAGGCCTAAGGGAGCCCAGGCCCCACGAATTCCTTCTTCAACAGGATCTTGACTTCTTCCTCTGGCATTGTTTCAAAGGTAGGCATAAACCGGCAACAGTAACCCACTAACTGAGCCTGGCATTTTGGTGGTTCTGCAGCCTCCCTTCTGATCCGTAACTGTAAGGGGAAGGGTGTTGTAAGGGTAACCGCCAGATAGGGGGAAATGGGTGCAAAGTAGAGCTCCTGCAGAGTTAGGGGGCAGAAAAGCAAGCTTAGTTACAGACCTTCAGAGTTAAGAGCATGTTAAGTAAAAACACTGGGTATGCTCACTGTTCTTCAGGCCTGCCCACTGTTCTCTTTCTATTCTTTGTTCTCAGGAAAGGGAAAAAGAAATACTCACTCCTCTTTTTTCCTTTTCACTGCAACAGTATCCCTAATGCCTAGCATAAACCCTGAATATAATAGGTGCTCAGTAAAGAGCTGAATGCATAAAGTTCTTATAACCTTGAGTTGAAAAGAAATGTAAGCAAATGAAGAAGCACAATTTGTTTAAAAACCTTGTCCTTTTAAAGAGTCAACCATACCCAATTACTAACTCCATTAAAAAAAAAAAAAAAGTCCAGAAATTTGACATCACTTTTGTAGAGGAAACTTTAATTCAAGGTCTAATTTGATCTTTCTAAACATCACTCATTAAAGTCAGTTACCCCAAAGCATAAAGGAGATTCCAAGCCTCCCATCACTCCTCCCCAGTCTGTTATAGTCAGTGTTCTCCCATGTGATCCCTAAAGTTATTCCTGGCATGCTGATGATATCACTGAGACCCCCAGAGTACAAAACAGCTTTCCAGTGGAAGCCCAGCCTATAGTATACATCACAATGGCAGTTTAACCAACTCTAATGAGAAGCTGGTACGGATGAAGGAAATCTTGCTGACAGGGCAATAAATCCTCTCTCCCTAATAAATCTCTGACGGCAAAGCACCCCCGTGCTGTCTCGGTGCTGTGAGTCTACAAATTAAATCAGAGGAGAAGTCTTGTTGATTGATACTGGAGGTAATCCGATAATTGACCAGGCATGGGCTGATAATGAGACACTTTCGGCTAAGTTCAAGGAAGACCAATGAACTGAATTCAGATGAACCGCTGTGATAAAAGCCGTTGTGGAGAAAAGGGCCAGTAACTGGAGAGATGGGAGGAAGTGATCCTGCAGAGTGGCAGGATCATCCTAGTTATGGATCATCCTCTTAGTCAATGAACCACGTTCAGAAACACCAACGGCATGGACACTTCCCCAGGAGGGTTTGTAATCCAAAATCTAATGATCCAAGAGAGGATTTGGAAAAAAAAATAGTGGAAGCAATATCCCAAGAGTGTCTTTATAATCTGCATTTAGCTATGCCTGAAGTGGATTCGAGAATGGAAGGGTCAGATTCTGAGAAGGAGTCATTGGAAATAAGACCTTAAACTGAACACAGATTTCAGAAATCAGGTCCAAGAGGAGGTTTATTTGGTGCAAAGGGACACATTCTGAATGATTTACATGTACTTGAGAATGTATTTTTTACCCCAAAGTTTAATAAGGGAACAGTCCCTCCCACTTCACTCTTCATCCCTTCTCCCCTCCCCTTACCAAAATGCATGGCTTTTATTATATAATTTATCAGTTAGATTTTATCTGCTATTTGTATGATTATTATTGATGTCTTTTCCCTTAGAAGAGCATTCACACACTTCCGTCCATCTCGTTCTGCCTCATCCTGTCTTGGTCTCATCTAAGTTCTTTGTTTTGGTCCTCATGGCTATGCTTTTTATTTGGCAAGGGAGAAGTAATAGGAAGTCATTGCAAATCTGCACAGAAATAAAACGTGTTAATTCCTTTCCTCACCCATTCTTCCCACACCTCTTTTCTCTCTCCTGAGTCAGTCTGTCTTCTTTGGATGTATCCGTTCAGCTCTCTTACTCATTTATTAGGCTTTTCATTTCTATGCTTCCATTTTTCATGCTCTGGACTCCCATCTCTTACTCACAACTTCATCTTCTTACTTTGTGCTACCTCTCCTGCCTTTTTTTTTTAGATGATATTTGTCAGGATCATTGAAAATTCTCCAGTAGAGGTTTTCAGTGCGTAGCCTTTCAGGGTATGTGTGCTCTGTGCCCTCCAGAAGTATTGTCATTTCTCTCTGGCTATGCATGTTGCCTAGGGAATTAGAGTTGATGTAATGTGTGCCAGATGGAAAGTCAAAGATACAGCTGGGAGGTAGGGAGTGTTTCTGGACACATTCTGGCAGATTCTGCAAATAGGAATCAGCTACTCCCAGTGTGCGTCTCCCCTCCACTCCTACTCCCCCCCACCCTCATACTCCCCAGGGACTCCCACCCTCAGACAACCTGGGGAACTGGTTATTCCCAAAGATTATCCCTTTTTGCTTTGACATTGGCGAATTGGAGGAGGAAATATTCAGGGGATGGCCAGCCTCTCCATGTTTGTTATCACCACAGAGGGGCTCTGGCTCTGCTCCAGTGACACTCAGTGACCTCTGATGAGTGCTGAGCTGGGGAGCTGATTTGCCAGTAAAGGAACAAGTGTCAGTAGGCTACTGAGGTCAAGGTGGGAGACGGAAAAGGCACACTCCGCCAGCCCTCCCAAACACCTCCTACCTACATCCCTGGGCTCCTTCTGATCTGGGCTGTCACTTGCCTTCCACACAAGGACGTATCTACCTTCTGTGTTCCCATAGGTTTTCATGGTTTTGATGCTAAGTGCTAGGACCCATCACATATCTTTTGCTTTTTTCCTCGATGTGTCCACAGTAGGGTTTGAAAGTGAAAGTCGCTCAGTTGTGTTTGACTCTTTGCCACCCCATGGACTATACAGTCCATGGAATCCTCAAGGCCAGAACAAAGGTGTGGGTAACCTTTCCCTTCTCCAGGGGGTCTTCCCAACCCAGGGACTGAACCTAGGTCTCCCACAATGCAGGTGGATTCTTTACCAGCTGACCCACCAGGGAAGCCCAAGAATACTGGAATGGGTAACCTATCCCTTCTCTAGCAGATCTTCCCAACCCAGGAATCGAACTGGGGTCTCCTGCATTCCAGGCAGATTCTTTACCAGCTGAGCTACCAGGGAAGCCCTGGTAGAGTAGGGTTTTACTTTTGTTAAGTTGCCATGTTGTCCAGAACTGGAATTTCTAAGGATGATGGATGCCCACGATCGTAGGAAGCATGAGACTTATCTCCCCATTAAATGCACAATGCCTAGCATATAACCAGTTCTCACTAAAACATTTCCTCAATAAATTGGTATACTCATTTGAAGGTATTTTAAATTATATGTGAAGTCATGTTTTTAATTCTAACTTTATGTTTTGCATGAGAAAAAAAAATATTGCCTCAGTAGTCTGAAAAGTGAGAGTTATTGCATTTTAATAACCTAATCACAAGGAAAACCCCGGGAAAGAGTAAACAGTGCATGAAGATACTGAGTCTGGGAGAGATTTCCAATTAAGCTTACATTTTTCTTTGTGATACCTAAGCTTCTCCAGCTCTAGGATCCACTTTCAGGCTGCATATTATAATGTTAATACTATAAACTTTTGACATTAATTTTGTTATTATTTCCCCTTTTACAGCTCCTTCTTCCGAAGAGCTCAGTATATCCACAAGAACCTACAAATTGGACATCCAGCCTTTAAAATTTACAAGTTGATAGAAAATACGGAAGGAACAGTTAAGAACTCTTTCTATGATCTATTACCCCTTAAGGTAGAAGTAAAGAAGGAATGAAGGGTTGGAGATGGAGGGAGGGAGACGGAGGGAAGAAGAAAAAGAAAAGACAGAAAAAGTCTAGACAGCCAGCCCTCACCTCCATTCCGTTCTCCTCCCCTGGCACTTTTCTGCCCTCACCTGCACTTCTGACCCGGACTTCCTTCTGATTCAAATGGACTCCCGTGGCTACTCTATCATCTTGCTCACCTCTCATGGAGTCTTAGTGTGTGCTCGTCTGCAATCCTGAACCTTTTCTCTCTTCTAACTGTCCCCTTTTTGCTACTGTTTCAAAGAAAACCATGTGTCCTTTGTTAAGGAAATGAGGAATGGCCCTCAGAAGGCTCCCCTCCTGCCCCCTCTTTAGCAGGAGAGCACCTCTTTGTGTAAACTGCCATCCATCCCTTTTCCATCTGGTCGTAGAGCATCCTTTCCAGCCTTTCCAGTACCATCTCCTTCTCCTCCTCCCTCTCAGTTTCTGCTCGGCTGCCTCTTTTTCTTCCCTCTCCAGCTCCTTCCCTTTGTTAATCATCAGCTTATTTGTCAGTCGCTGAAAGGGTGCCATATACAGTGTAAAGCTAAGTATTCATGAATCATCGCATTACCAATGAAACATAGAGCATCAATATGCAGTATCATTACACCTACTTTATGGAAGCAGATTTTCAGGCTCAGAAAAGTCAGGTAACTTGTCCAAGGCTGCACAGCTTACGGCTGGTGGATCTCATTAGCTCCTTCTCCCTTACCTTGAAACAAGGACATGTTTTGGCTGTAAGTAACTAAGAAAATGAATGCCTCGCCTCCCTGGAGGCCTTCTTGTATTATTCTCCTTCCTTTCATTGCTAATGTGTCTGTCAAGCAAGTGGGTGTCTCTGCCTCCACTGCCTCCGCATCCCAACCAGCCTGAGGTCCTTGCGTCCTGGCTTCTGTGCCCTGTTATTCGACCAATGTGGACAGATGTCACTGAAATCACCGATGGCCACCTCCTCTATAAACAAATGCCTTTTAATATAAGATATATCTTTTGTATTTTTAATTATTTGATTTATTGGTCTGTGTCGGGCTTTAGTTGGGGTGCGTAGGATCTTCTGTTTCAACTCATGGACTCTCTAGCTGTGGCTCACGGGCTCCAGAGCACCCGGGCTCCAGTGGTTATGATGTGCAGGCTTAGTTGCTCCACCGCATGTGGAATCTCAGTTCTCTGATGAGAGATCGAACCTGGGTCCTCTTCATTGCAAGGTGGATTCCTAACCACTGGGCCACCAGGGAAGTCCCACAAATGCCCTTGCTAACCCTCCTTAACCCGTCTGTAGCTGTCAATGATGCCAATGATCTTGTCTTTGGTATTTCAGCTGCCAGACAATGAGGCTTGTGAAACAGTTTGCGTGATCTTTCACACTGCCTATGAGATGGGCTGGTCCAGGACATACAGGTTCATCACACAAGGATGTACTTCAAGTCCATGGTCAGAAATTTTAATTTCCTTTGAGAGCCTAGAGATATGAACTCTCTTCAGAGTTGTTGTCCTTCAGTCTCTCAGTCGCGTCCTGCTCTTTGCAACCCCATGGGCTGGGAAGGCTCTTTTATGTTTAAGGCTACTTTTTGCAGGAAAATAAATTTACCTTTCCTGAATGGTATTAAATTATTTGTGGTGACCATATACATGTGCACACTCAGTTGCTAAGTTGTGTCCGGCTCTTTTCGACACCATGGACGGTAGCCCACCAGGCTCCTCTGAAAATAGGATTTTCCAGGTAAGAACATTGGAGTGGCTTGCCCTTTGTTTCTCCAGGGGAATCTTCCTGATCTAGGGATGGAACTCATGTCTCCTGTGTCTCCTGCATTGCAGGCGGAGTCTTTCCCCACTGAGTCATCAGAAAGATTGACCCTATATGTATAAATATTAAAACTTAAGGGCCTGGAAAACTAAGTAATATTCATATTTGTAGAAAAATACAAGTAGTAACCTCAATAATACTACAAGTATTTTGCTTCTGGAGGAACGAGACTGGGGCAGGTGGGAATATGAGAAATGATTATCATCTTTATGGAATAGTTCAGTGGAAAAATGACTCTCCTGGGGATATTTTATATATAACTTTGCCTCTGAGAGTCTCTTAATTACTCTCATAGGGGTACAGCTGTGAATATCACAGAATATTTATTTTCTCTGAAGATGTCGCAGTTTCTAAAATGAAAGAGTAGTTCAAAGAAAATAACCACAGATTTTGCTCCTCTGCCATGTTGCCCAGAGAAAGTGGGGTCTCTGGTTGATTAGAAGCACAGATGCATGTGGTTTGACACACCCAAGAGGCATGGTAGGCAGGTTTTAAAATGGAGAATATATTTAACATTTGCATAGAACTTTATGACGTCCAAAGTATGTCCACATGTATTATTCCATCTGCCTTCTCCCAGCTCCTTGAAAAGATGGAGATTTGGATCCCAGTTTAAAGATGAGGAAATCAAAGTCCTGACAGTTGATATTATGTACCCAAGTCTCCTTCAGTAATAAAGGCAGACACAGGGTCAATACCTGGGTCCTGACCCCCGGCCAGTGGCTAAGTCTCACTCATCTTTCCAGCCCACTGCAGGCCAGGGCTGATTAATTGCAGGGAAGTGGACTACAGCAAAGATGAGCTGTTACAGACACGCAGGCAATATCGTAGCAACCAATACTACAGCAGATTTTTCTTCTGCTATCATTTTTTAACTAATTAATTTTGGCTGTGCTGAATCGTCATTGCTGCACGTAGGCATTCTCTAGCTGCGGCGAGCAGGGCTACTCTTTGCTATGGTCCACGGGCTCCTTTTCTTGTCGTGGCTCACTGGTGCTAGGGTGCGAGGGCTTCAGTCATTGTGGTGCATGGGCTTAGTTGCTCCACGGCAGGTGGAATCTTCCTGGACCAGGGATCGAACCCGTGTTCCCTGCATGGGCAGGCAGAATTTTATCCACTGTACCACCAGGGAAGTACTATTAATACTTTTTAAACTGAGGTATGGTTGCTTTACAATGTTGTATTAGTTTCTGCTGTATAGTGAAGTGAACCATCCATATGTATACACATATCTCCTCCCTCCTGAGCCTCCTTCCCTCCCCACCCCCATCTCACCCCCTATCTAGGTCATCACAGAGCATTGAGTTGAGCTCCCCGTGCTATGCAGCAGCTTCCACTAGCTGACCCAGGAATCCCACTATTGGGCATATACCCTGAGAAAACCATAGTTCAAAAAAGCACATACCACCCAGTATTCACTGTAGCACTATTTACAATAGCTAGGACATGGAAGCAATTTAAAGGTTATTCTTTTAAAAGAATATCTATTTGAAACATGATTCATTCTTGGTCATCCTTTTACAAAAGGCAGTAGGTATTTCCAAGTGGAACCTGTCACCCACCATGAACAGCTGAATTTTCCACTGAGACAGACTCCCCAGGCACTGGATGAAGTATTGTGGGTGTGCTTGGTTAAAACTCAAAGGGTGCTTAGGTATCACCAATGCAACTTCCCTCTTAGGATACCAAGATCCAGAGAGGGGAGGTGACCTAGGAACAATATTGCTAAGTTATAGGAGGAAGGGAAATTTCTACCCCTGTAGAGCAAACACTGTGTGTGTGGAGAAGACATTTGGGGACATCAGTCCAGTCACAGATCCCTGAGAATCACCGCCTGTACCCTGGTCACTCACACCTAATCACACCTACACAAAAACACGTACACACACACGGGGACCCCTAGCAGCCATGGTTCTATGATGAGACCCTGCTTTCCAGGTCAGAGATGATGGAGCAGGCATGGACACCCAACCCACGCTGGACCACTCAACTCTTCTCTCTCGAGAACTGAAACCGAGAAACAGTGCACATGGGAAAGATAGCTGAGTGATGAGGATGACGAGGCTCCAGCAGGGAAGCCCACGAGCTGGGGTCTGAGAGAGTCCTCCTTTTCTCCTCCCTCCTGACCTCTGTGTCGCTTGGCCTCTACTTTGATTTCAGAGGTTACTACCTCAGTGTCTTCAAGTAAATCCCACCCTGTACTTTAGCTAATTCAAAGTCAGTTTCTGATATTTGCCACCAAAAATCTTAACAAAACTGTGAGAGAGCCCCAGGAAAACGATAAACACACTCTCTCTCCTGATGCTCTTCTGTGATGGAGTTAAGTTAATTAAGTGCTGGTCGATCCCAGGAAATCAGTTTAAAAAACGAATGATCAATTTATGCAGGTACCCATCATGAGCTGAAATGTTTATTAAAAGGTGATCTCTTTTCTTAAGATAAAGAATTTGATAGCTCTTAAATGCAGCTATTAGAAAATATACTTTTCATGCTTTCAAACAATATACATGTGTGTGTATAAATATGTACAAACCCTGGGAGATAGGGAAGGACAGGGAAGCCCAATGTGCTGCAGTCCCTGGGGTCACAAAGAGTTGGATACAGCTTAGTAACTGAACAGCAACAACTGGGACACATACACACAGACCCATTCATTGAATTGTCAATTGTGAAATAATTGAAGAAATTTTAAAATAAAAGCTTGCATATATTTTCTGTCGATTATGAAATACTATTTAGTAGCTGTAGAAAATTTGGAATCGTGTAACAATTATGTGCCAGACATTGTGCCAGAGAATTTTATCTCTTTTTCTCGCATCCTACCTACTCTTTGTAAGATAACTATTTTTCCTGTTTAAATACAAGAAACTCTGTGTATGTACATGTGTGTATGTGTGTATGTCCAAACCATTAAACCAAACCAAAGTTTGCAGTGTGGACTAAGCATAAAAAAATGAGGAAAACTGTAATGGTTACTATAAAGTGTTCGTAACACTTACAGTGACTACATACACTTACAGTGTATGACTATACAGAGCAAATGCGTGCAGGAGAAGGAAAGATTACTTCGGAGAAATCTATTTAGATTCATGAAGCCAATGCAATATGAAAAACACTTTAAACATTTCCCCCATATTTGGCAAAAATGGGTAAAAGAGAGGAAGTGCTTTAATACACTTGCATTATACTTGCTACTCTCTCAGGCAGGCAGCAAATAACATGGCACCACGGAAAACAAGAATTCTCAGGCAGCTCTGATATGGACGTGATTTGCATTGTTTGAGGAGGTATGTGCTTGTCAACAACTCCCCAGCTGTGCTGTCAACAGGCAGGTCTTTTGTATAACTATTAAGTGTGTACTTATCTCCCCTAAGACATGATTAGACACTATGTTTTATATGCCCAAATGGAAATGAGTAGGGACAGGCTAGGGGCTCCCTCAGTGATTAAATTGACATTTGGGAGCCACTTTTTAAAATTTAAATTTTTTTTTCATTTCACAAGTAATCCATGTTCATTAGAAAAATTTGAATTTATAACTAACAAAAAATAACAACAGCAAAAATCTTCCATTGATATCTGGATGAATTCTCTTCCATACTGTTCTGCATGGCTATATACACAAATTTAAACATTTTACAAAAATGAGGTTACACTGCTCTCTAACTTCCTCCTAAACAATATGTTGTCAGTGTTTTTATTGGTGGCAAATAAGTCCCCATGAATCTCTCATGTTCCTGCTCATCTTGGGAACAGGGGGGCACTTTGCTCTTTTGTCCCAGATAATTTTTTCAAGGACATTTATACATCAGACAACCTTGGAGGACAGAGATAGTGTCTCTCCTCAGAGCAAAGATCAGGTTTGGTTACAAGCTTGGAGGATAGAGGTCGTTCCTCTCGCTGGAGCAAAGAGCAGGGGTTTCCTAAGCTGAACATTCTCCTCGGAAGATGCAGCCCACTGTTGATGGCAGTGCAGGCATCATCTCTGGTCTTTATGTCACCCTTTGGGACATAGGAAGTTGGCAGGAAAACAAATCCTGATATTCTGGCTATTACTGTTGCTGTGAGTAATAAAATCCCTTGTCTCTGACCCAGGGGTATGTATCTTCTGCCAACAACCATTAAAAGATGGAGACTTGCTAATTTACAAGGGGAGAAAAATCTTGGCTCCTCATGGTTCTTGACAGTCATGTTGCTAAACCATTGCTCAAGATCATCACATTTGACAGTTGCATTTTAATGGAGGCACACGGTATCTTGGATTTCCCTGGTGGCTCAGTGATAAAGAATATACCTGTCAATGCAGGAAATGTGGGTTTGATCCCTGGTCTGAGAAGATCCCCTGGAGAAGGAAATGGCAACCCACTCCAGGATTCTTGCCAGGGAAATCCCGTGGATAGAGGAGCTTGATGGGCGACAGCCCATGGCGTCACAAAGGAGTCGGACACAATGACACGGTTTAGCAACTGAACAACAACATGGTGTCTTAACCCAGGGGACGCTAGTGGTAAAGAACCCACCTTCCAATGCAGAAAGTGTAGGAGCCGCAGGTTTGATCCTGCAGGGTCGAGGAGGTCCTTCTCCCTAGAGAAGGAAATGGCAACCCACTCCAGTATTCTTGCTTGGAGAATCCCACGGACAGAGGAGCCTGGCAGGCTACAGTCCATAGGGTTGCAAAGAGTCAGACACGACTGAAGCAACTTAGCACACGTGCACATCTCAATCTATCTCCCTATTTTGCTATTCCTCTCTTACCGAGGGCAGCAGAACTTCTCTCTTATGGTTAAGAGTAACTGTCAGTCCCTAACTCCTCCCCGGAACTGTACTGGGTTCATAGCAGTTGGAGGTATGGGACAATAAACTGGAAATCAACTTCCCAGGTTTGCTGCTATGATGACCCCTTCTTCTCCCACATCACCCCCTGCCACTAGCTGTGCTGCCGCACACTGCACCTGGGGGCTCTGCAGAGACAGCGTGGCATGGAGATTTGACACCCAGGGCTTTGGGTTTGGGCAGATGTGGTTATGAGTCTCGACTCTGCTCTTCTGTGGCAGCTTTGGTAACCTTGGGCAAGTGACCTTGCCTGTCAGAGCCCCCACGTTCTCAAGAACAAATGGGGCTAATAAGGAGGAGTGTATCATCAGGTGACGAGGTGAAATTAACGAAGCAGCATATGTAAAGAGCTTACTAACATGTGGCACGTAGCAGGAAATCATTATAGCCACTCTTATTACTGTTATTAAAGCTGTGATCCACAACTACACACAGCTCATACCGGGCAGGCTGTGATGACTTCTACGATGGAAATATAAATGCAGCTATTATTGGTCAGGCTTCTTGCTTGGGGGCCCCAGCTGGTACCCACATGTCCTCCAGCATTTAGAAGGCAATTGCGGTGACAAAGAGCAGTAATCCTGAGAACCTTATTTTCATGCCCCCAAAATCCTCTTAAAAATATACAGTTGTCCTATATCTCTGGCAATAAACCTTAAAGATAAATGAGCTAAAGCTATGGACCAAAGAATGAGAACTCTCTCTCCAAGTGTAACCCGCCCAAGGATGATGCCAGACTCCTGGATCTAAGCCCTAAGCTCACACAGAGATGACTGGCTATTAGGTAATGGCCGGACAGACCCACTGATGATAACATTCCATAAAGCCACAGGGCTGGTACATTCACGAATCACTTTCCTCTGATCTTCAGAAGCCAATGCTGCTTCAAATTCAGAGATTATACTCTAGGCATCATATTGATTTTGCTCCCTTCCACTTCACTCACATACCCTAAAACTGTAAGATTAATTGAACTGCTACAATGAATAGAGTTATATACGCCAGCTAATTTTCCAATGGTTAGCATGACCTTTTGTAAAAATGTCTGTTCAGCATTTGAAAGGGTATGTTTTCCAGCCTCTCACAATGAAATATATATCAGGATGCAAAGCTTTACAACGATTTTCTTTTGTGCTGACAAACTGAGAAGGGTGAGATGTTCGTTTGCCCCAGAGTTGGAAAAAGCACGGCCAATTACGAAGTCTGAAAATATCAGAATTGACTTATAACGGCAAATGGTCATGCCTTTGTAATTCCACTTAACTGGTTACTCAGCTCTTTTTGAAAGGCATTATTAACTTGTTAGAGAATCTCAAAGGGAATCTCTTTCATTAAGCAACTAAACAGTTAGGCTTTGGAGTATTTAAAAAGATTACAGGCAGATGAAATACAGTGCTACAAAGTGACCCTGGAATGCATCCAGAACTCAATAGACAGAAATAAAGATTTATAAAATCCCTTTCTCAGATTGTATTATTTTTCCTAATTGTTACTGTTTTTCCAGTATAAGATAGTCACTTCACAAATATATATAGGAAAATTTTCTCTATATCCATATATATGGATTACATATTTTTATAGATTTTAATAGTCACACACAGACATACACACATTATATATATATAACAGATAAGCATTTAAAAAATGACCCATTTCAATAAATAAACACTGTTAATCTTGCCTTAAACTTTCAGGAGGCTTATATATCTATATAGCCTGGTAGCTAAGAGCATAGGGGTCTGGAGTAAGAGCTCATCACTTATAGATTCTGTGATCTGGAGAATTCACTTAAACTTTGATTCAATTTTCTCACCTATATAATTGGGATAAAAACAGTATCCTCTTTGCAGTATTCTAGGAGGATCAAATGAGATAACATGAGTAAAATCTTAAATTAGTTCCTGGTACCTTGTAAGTGTTCAGTAATATTAGCTCTTCACATCCTAAACAACAATATACAATTAAATGAGATTTCATTTTATATACTGTTTTATAGCCTGCTTTTTATTTAATGGCACCCCACTCCAGTACTCTTGCCTAGAAAATCCCATGGACGGAGGAGCCGGGTAGGCTGCAGTCCATGGGGTCGCAAAGAGTCGGACATGACTGAGCAGCTTCACTTTCACTTTTCACTTTCATGTTTCAGAGAAGGAAATGGCAACCCACTCCAGTGTTCTTGCCTGGAGAATCCCAGGGACGGGGGAGCCTGGTGGGCTGCCGTCGATGGGGTCGCACAGAGTCAGACATGACTGAAGCGACTTAGCAGCAGCAGCAGCAGCAGCATAGCCTGCTTTTTATTTAATAGTGTGTTGTACCTATTTTTGTGCATAAATGCATGCATGCCCCTTCACCTTACTTAATGGTTGTGTAATATTCCATCCCTTCATCTTACTTACTGGCTGTGTAATATTCCATCTCGTGAGTTTTTGATAAATTATTAGGTAGGACTGAGCATGGTAGTGCTACCTGTCAAGCTCCAGGTGGGTGTGAGTGATGTCTTTCTACATCTCTGTGTATTGATGCAATTAACTGCATTTTTAAATTGTTATAGAGAAATTAGTGGAAACAATCTAAATGTCTATGACAGATGAATGGATAAAGAAGCTGTGGTACATATATACAAGAAAAACTACTAACTGTGAAAAAGAAAAAGAACGCCATTTGCAGCACAATGGGTGGATCTAGGGATTATCATACTAAGTGAAGAAAGTCAGGCAGCGAAAGACAAATACCATACGATATCGTTCATATGTGGAATCTAAAATGCAACACCAACGAACTTGCAGACTAAGCAGAAACAGACTCACAGATATAGAGAAGAGACTTGTGGTTGCCAAGGGAAAGAGGGGTTTGGAGAGGGATGGATTGGGAGTTTGGGATTAGAAGGTGCAAACGATTATGTACAGGCTGGATAAACCAGGTCCTCCTGTACAGCACAGGGAACCATAGCTGGTATGCTGTGATAAACCCTAATGGAAAAGAAAAGGAAAAAGAATATATTTATATATCTTAATCACTTAGCTCTCCAGCAGAAATTAACACAATATTGTAACTCAACCACCTGCCAGGCTCCTCTGTCCATGGAATTCTCCAGGCAAGAATGGTGGAGGGGGCTGCTATTTCCTCCTCCAGGGGATCTTCCTGACCCAGGGATCAAACCTGTGTCTCTTGAGTCTTCTGCATTGGCATGGATTATTTACCACTAGCGCTGCCTGGGAAGCTCTATAAATCAACTAAATCTCAATAAAATAAGTTTTTTTAAAAATTAGTAGGAATGGAAAACTAAAGTTGTGATCATGAATGGTAAGAATTACTGATCTTATAAGTGTGTTGCACTTGAGATAAAGAGAAAGCAATATACATATGATTTTGAAAAGCATGTATAAAATGGAAGAAAAATAATTGCCTATATTTTTTCCATGCCCAAAGTGCAGGGCTAAGTAGAAATTTCCTACTTTATCTCTCAGCGAAGAGAAGCCTGCTTCCAAAATATATTATTTATTTTCAGCTCTCACACATTTGACTAATGTCCAAATGGAAAGTCCTGACTGTAAGCATCCCTTGACAGCTTTAGGAAGAAACATGAGTAAGTGCAGATGGCCAGGCTCATAAGAGACAGATGGAAAGTCAAAGCTGTGTGGAATTCTGCAGACTTTCCTAGCGCCCAGATTCTATAGCTCTGAATATTTCAGTCACCCCCAGATCTCTCTTATTAAGAAGCACCAAAGGTCTGCTCCCTGAGCACTGACAGACTGGGCACACAGTAGGGGGCTTGGTGTGAGAGCAGAGAAGAGATGCAGACTGAGTTTGGGAAGAGACCCCCCGTCGAGCCAGTAACATGGTCTTCAGTGGAAATAGTTTTTGCTTTCATTCTGTGGTGGGGTGCAGGGAGGAAGTATGAAAAAAGCTCTACAGAAATAAGACCCAAAAAAAAAAAAGAAAAGAAACGAGACTGAAACCCCTACTGTGGGTCTAGCATGCCTAGCACTTAGTGAGTGATATTCGAACGTTGGGCTGATGAATGAATGGACTCCCTTTTGTCAAGTAAAGGAATCAGTAGAATATCACTTCTTGCTTTAATACATCTCTTCTATTTGTTTAGTTATAAAGTTGCCCTGGCTCTTCTCTATAATCTTTTCACTCAATCTTTACTCTGATTTAGAGGAAAGGAGATGAAGGCAACTAATACTTGGGGGCGAGGCTGTAGCAAATGGTGACGTGAAAACTGTGTAAGTGGCACCCTTGGTGCCACAGTGTACAACCTGTGCAACTGTACAGAACGGACCTGGCTGTTCATGCCTCCTAGGTCTGCAGTATATACCATTGTATCATCACATAATATTATTATATCGAATCTCCCTAAGATCTCTGTGAGGTGAGAATCACCCCTATTTTGCAACTAAAACAATATCGGTTTAGAAAATTTGGAGAATGTCCCAAGATGGCACAATTAGATGGAAGGAGGTCATGGGACCAGAATGGGAATTCTAATCTGAGTCTGACTCAACTCAGCTCCCCACTGAGCTCTTTCAGTCATCCCAGAGAGTCTGGAGATGAGCATATTTGAACACAAGCTGACCACCCCCCTGCCATTACAAAACGTATGCAACACACAAGAGTCCGGGATTTCTGCATTCAGTAATGCTTTTCGTGCCTCGTTCGAGTGCCAGAGCTGGGCTCTTCTGGAGTTCGGGACAGAATCATGGCTTGGCAGGAGATTGAGTTCTTTTAAAAAAATATCTTTCTGGCTGCGCTGGGTCCTCGCTGCTGCATGCGGGCTTTCTCTAGTTGCAGCGAGCGGGGGCTACTCTCTAGTTGTGGTGAATGGGCTTCTCCTTGCGGTGGCTTCCCCTCTTGCCGAGCACAGGCTTCAGAGCGTGGCTCATTAGTTGTGACGCATGCACTCACTTGCCCCACAGCATGTGGAATCTTCCCAGACCAGCGATCAAACTGGTGTCCTTTGCATTGCAAGGTGGATTCTTAACCACTGGACCACCTGGGACACCCGAGCCTGAGTTTCTCGATGTGGAATTTGTGCACTAAATCATGCGCCCTTGTTTGAATTTCATTTCCTGGGTTAGCTCCAGAATCTGTTCCTTCCTTGCTGGGTTGCTTCATCTTTCAGTGAGAGGCCTGGGAGTCCCTGTATTACTTGGTGCTCAGTGTCCTACACACTTGGGGCTTCTCCAGGCAAGAATACTGGAGTGGGCTGCCATGCCCTCCTCCCGGGGATCCTCCCCACCCCTGGATCGAACCCATGTCTCCCTGCTGTTGTAACATGAAATGAGGAAATATACCTACCAGTGCAAGAGTTAAGGGAGAAAGGCTTGGCGCATAGAGCCTCGTCCTTAATCTCTGTATTTCCTACACACACACACACATCTTCCTGCACAAACAATAACTGGATAATATGATCTATTCAAGATGGATCACTTTCNAATGAGGAAATATACCTACCAGTGCAAGAGTTAAGGGAGAAAGGCTTGGCACATAGAACCTCGTCCTTAATCTCTGCATTTCCTACACACACACACATCTTCCTGCACAAACAATAACTGGATAATATGATCTATTCAAGATGGATCACTTTCTACCTTCTTGGACTGTTTTATCCTATCCAAGAGTCTTGACTAGACCTTGACTTGTCTCTTCCCATAGTTTTCTATTTTCTCTCCAACATATCTTTTCATCGCTCTGTGTTCAGTAAAACTGACGTGTGGTAGAGTTGGAAAAGAGTTACTCTCGGGATGAAGGTGCTCTAATCACCAGTGTCCACAGGACACTTTCCTAAGATCCATGAGCGAGTTGGTGAGACAAAGGCCTGGGCAGGCGAACAGTGTATGAAGACTCCTGAGGTGCGTTCACTTCGTGGAGGTAAAACCGGCCAAGCTGTTAACACTTGGCAGCTTCTCTGTGATCACAGAGGGTGCTTTGTATCAGCCTCTGGAGTCTTCAGCCCGAACCACCTCTATGCACATTCCAGCAACTCGCTGCTTGCTGCCCTCTTTTTCCTCTTTGTTTCAGCCTCCACCCAAGGCTCATTAATAGCCCCGCGTCCTGTTTTAACCTTACTTGTAACAATCATTAGCGAGGTGTGTTGTTCCTGTCATTACAAACTACTCTGTGCATTGCTAGCAATAGTTATACACACCCCCAAACATTTGCCAACCATCCACTGTGTTCCTATTGGGATGGCCACAGGGACAGAGAAATAAATGAGATCAACAGATTAGCCCAGCAATCAGAGAACTATTGACTGATTCTAGAAAGGAAACTGAACACAGAAGAACAGAAAGACAGCTGAATGCTGCATGTGACTTTGGGGGAAGTTCACACAGGGAGCTGTGAGGATCCAGAGGAGGGAGCCCTCCTAATACCGGCTTGAGGCAGGAGACCAGAAAGGTTAAGCCGCTTCCTTAAGGCCACGTGTCAGTGTCCTGGGGTCGCCATAACAAATCACCACCGACTGCTTGGCTTAATGCAAGAAAATGTATTTTCTGACAGCTGAGGCGGTCAGAAGTCTGAAATCAAGGTGTCGGCAGGGCTGTGCTCCCTCTGAAGCCTCTAGAGAAGGAGCCTCCCCGGCCTCTTCATAGCTCTTGGTGATGGCCAGCAATCCTTGGCTTGTATCACTCCAATCTTTGCCCCCATCACCACATGGCCTTTATCTCTGGGTGTGTCCCTGACTCCACATCTCCTTCTCCTTCAAAGGACACCATCCTGGATTTAGGGCCAACTTCAATCTAGTATCATCTCATCTCATCTTGATGATATCTGTAATGACCCTGTTTTNTGGCCAGCAATCCTTGGCTTGTATCACTCCAATCTTTGCCTCCATCACCACATGGCCTTTATCTCTGGGTGTGTCCCTGACTCCACATCTCCTTCTCCTTCAAAGGACACCATCCTGGATTTAGGGCCAACTTCAATCTAGTATCATCTCATCTCATCTTGATGATATCTGTAATGACCCTGTTTTCAAACAAATCTGATTCAAAGGTACCAGGGCTTAAGGCATAAACCTTATGTTTTCTAGAGGAGGATACAGTTGAACCTGCAAGAGGTCAAAAAGTCAACTAGTGTAGGGCCAGAGCTGTTATCAAAGATCTGGGGCTGGACTCGTGGCTCAGACAGTAAAGAATCTGCCCGCAATGCAGGAGACCCGAGTTCAATTCCTGGGTCAGAAAGATCCCCTGGAGAAAGCAGTGGCTACCCATTCCAGTATTCTTGCCTGAAGAATTCAATGGCCAGAGGAGCCTGGTGGGCTACAGTCCATGGGGTCATAAAGAGTTGGACACGACTGAGTGACTAACACTTTCATAGTCAGAGTCCTTTTCACAAGAACAAAAATGGACCACTACCAACAATGTGACTGTTCAAATATTAATCCTGGGACTTCCCTAGTGGTCCGGTAGTTAAGACTCTGGATTTCCACTGCAGGGGGTGAGTATTCAAACCCTGGTCAGGGAACTAAGATACTCCAGCTACATGACATGGCACACACACAAATTAATCCCATCTCCCTTGTCCCTTAGACTATCACTCTCCTGGTTTAACATTTTGATGGAGTAAAACTTTACTCAACCGAGAACTTGTAACATGCTTAGTTATAATGCTGTTTAGGCTGATGCGAAGAGCCAACTCATTGGAAAAGTCCCTGCTGATGGGAAAGATTGGGGGTGGGAGGAGAAGGGGTCAGCAGAGGATGACGTGGTTGGATGGCATCACTGACTCAATGGACGTGAGTTCGAGCAAACTCCAGTAGAAGGTGAAGGTCAGGGAAGCCTGGTGTATGCAGTCCATGGGGGCACAAAGAGTCGGACAGGGCTGAGAGACTGAACAACAGCAATGAGGGGCGCCAGGTGCACGCAATTCCTGAGCTCTCACCTTACGTTTGGCTAACTAGCCACTCAGCATCCAAAGGGCAGTGCGGTCACTTCAACCTGGCAAGCCCCTGGTCATTCCTTTGTTTCCAGGCTCCTTCTTTGTCTCACCATGGTGATCACCTACCATCCTTTCTCACCTAGGTGTCCTGGTTGCAAATCCCAGATTTGTAAGTTGAGTTCCCAGGGTCTGAGCATCACCCAAGGCTCCATTCTGCAGAGGACGTGGCAGGCACTTAGCTATGGGAACCTTAGACTCCTTTTGATTTTTCAGACTGGAGCTTTTAGAAAACAAAGGAACCTACCTGGTTAATTCTAATGTGCTTTTATGCAGCCCACGCCACCTCCACCAAAACAAGTTTTCCATTTTTTTATTCATCTTGCCAAAGACTCCCAGGCACTCTGTCAGTGGTGATGGAGGTAGGCAGAAACAGGACAGAGAAGGAAGCTAAGCGATCTTGTCACACATTTAAAATTCTTAAGCTTTGGTAGATAATGACCTGGAGCTTCCCAGAAGGTGCAGTGGTAAAGAATCCTCCTGCCAACGCAAGAGATGCAAGAAGAAGATATCCTGGAGAAGGAAATGGCAACCCATTTCAGTATTCTTGCCTGGAAAATCCCATGGACAGAGGAGCCTGGCAGGGTCCAGGCGGGTTGCAAAGAGTCAGACGTAACTGAGCCCAGCACAGCACAGATAATGAACTAAAAGTTATAGAAGTATTTAAACATTCCTCCATCTGAGAGAGAGCTTAAAGAGTCTTCTCTGAACTACGCAGAGGGGGCTGAGGAAAAAAGATGTTCTGATTTAATTCCTACATTATAATGATAGCAGTAGTCCTGTATGTGTCATTATTTTTCCATTATCTTAATGCCTCGGTTAATGAAGACTTTCAAAGCCCACTCACGCCACTACGGGAGCCGAGCAGTTAGATTCCATCTCGGTCCCTGTGGATACAGACGCAGCCTCTCTGCACACGTGGGCGTCTTCCTCACATCAAGGTCTCATCAGTGCTACCGTCCATTGAGCTGCAGAGGCCAGCCTCAGGGTGAAAAGCCACTTCCACTTCACCCCCGTGGGCACCTCACCCCCATTCCTTTCCACTGGTATTATCACTGCAGAGGCAGCCTGCTTGGAAGGTCCCTGCTGTGCTAATGATGGCAGGCTGGCAGCTCTGAGGTACCACAGGCACTCAGGGGCACTAGACAGTTCTTACAGGACATAGACTACGGAGACAATACCTTCCTTTGTGTGGGAAGACATATAAGTTTTAACGCGTGGGGATTTTCATATTTTATCTTTCTCCTGCCTGCGTGCATGTTCAGCTGCTTCAGTCGTGTCCGACTCTGTGACCCCACGGACTGCAGCCTGCCAGGCTCCTCTGTCCCTGGGGTTATCCAGGCAGTAATCCTAGAGTGGGTTGCCATGCCCTCCTCCAGGGGATCTTCCCAACCCAGGGATCAAATCTGCATCTCCTGTATTGCAGGCAGATTTTTTTTTTTTTTTTTTTTTTTTCTGCTGAGCCACAAGGGATGCCCCATCTTTCTCCAACCTATAACACTTTCAGAATTGCCCATGTGGCTTTGTCTGTCCTCACCCCTCTTGCTGACGTCTAAGAGTAGAAAGGGCAAAATCTCTGCAGAGCCTCCTGAGAAAGGAGATCAGACAGGACATAGCCCTTAGATAGCTTCACGGGAAAGGAAAAGAAGTGACTGTCAAATGGGTCAGGACTGGGGAACAAGCACGTGGAAGTACAGACAGGACTGCCTGGATGGAGGCAGGGAAAGGGCTCATTGGCAGAGGAGGGTGAGAAAGCCCTGGGCACTAGGGGGTGGCAGAGGTGAGCAGGAAGCAAGAGAGGTTGTAGAAAGGTGTGGACTTTGCCCTTGGAGCCCCAGGAGTGCTTGTTTTTCATGCACTGTTGCCTGCTCGTTGTGTCCGACTCTGCGACCCCATGGATTGTACCCCACCAGGCGTTTTTGTCCATGGGATTCTCCAGGCAAGAATACTGGAGTGGGTTGCCATTTCCTTCTCTAGGGAATCTTCTCAACCCAGGGATCGAACCTGTGCCTCCTGCAAGTCTCCTGCATTGCAAGTGGACTTTTTACCACTGTGCCACCATGGAAAGACCTAAACAAACTCGAATCTTTTATAAGGTTGCAATATCTTCCTCTGAAACTGGCCCACATGGGCCCTAGTTTTATGAGCAGGACATCTTGTTTGCTGAGTGTTTGGTGCTCACCTATCATCCTGCACCAGAACTAATTAGAAGGGGTGAGAACATACAATTACAGGCTTTCAGAGAATGAAGGCCCATTAGAGATGATCTGGTCTAGTCTCCCACTGAGTTCAGGACACCTCCTACTGCCTCCTCACCTCACCTCTGCTGCAAGGATTCCAAGAATGAGAACCTCAGGTCTGGTTGAGAACCCCCCTAACAATTGCAAAGGCTACGCCTCGGAGTCCAAAGATATGGCCCCCGAGTATTCACTGAGTGTTCAAGTCTTGCTCCCTGAGTCTCAGGTTCCTCTTCTAGAAAAAGGTCACGGCAGTCCTGGGCTCAGAGTGTCTGTGAAAGGACCGAATGACAGGACGGAACTGTGTGTGCTTCAGAAGGAACAATGCAGACTCGAGTCACAGTACAGACTCGAAACCCTGTGCGCTTGGATTGAGTCAACATGCTGACCGAGGACCGACTCGGTTCAGTGTAGCGAAAAGAGGCCTAGTGTGGAAACACCAATATGATCAGTGATCCTACAGGGTTTGGGTTTTAAAATGAGTCCTGCTGACATGCTAATACCCAACTATGTTAATTGATTTGGAGAAAGCATTTTCAAAAGTCTGTCTATACCAGGTGGAGAAAGAACCTTGGGAACCCAACACAATTGCGATCAAAGTCATTCCATTTATAGATAATCAACAAGGGTCTACTGTATAGCACAGGGATCTCGACTGGATATTCTATAATAACCTACATGGGAAAAGAATCTGAAAAAGAATGGATATATGCATATGTATAACTGAACCACTTTGCTGTGCAACTGAAACTAACACAACCTTGTAAATCAACTATTCGCCAACATAAAATAAAAATTAAATTTTAAAAGTCATTCCATTTATAGTACCTTTTAGTAGCTTTACATACTTTGCATATTCTTTTATTTAATGATCCTGGCATCTAAGTAAGAATGTATCACAGAAATTAGAGGTCTTGGAAAACCTGACAGTAAAAATAGAAAGAAAAGAAAAAAGATTACAAGAAAAACATCCCAAATAATTACTAAGAGTGATACAATTAAAGGTGAGTTTATTTTTCTCGTTTCTGCATATTAAAATTTTCCACAATGAGGTTATAATATCTTGGTGATAAACAATTTTGTTTTGAGAATACTCAGGACAATTTAAGTACTAGATCTGTGTGTGCTTTTATGGTAATTTTTCACCTTCACTGCTTTAATGTCTTCGGCTTCAAAGCAATGGAATTCAAATATGTGCTATAGGAGGACCTTTCTTAGAACAACCCTATTATTCTAGAAAGCGAAATTTTCACTTACAAGCAATAGAGTGTCACCCATTCCAAAAAGCTTTTACCTTCCCAGCCAGATGACTTTCCATAGAAAAATCACACATTTTGTTAACAACTATATGCATCTTGCTTCAGAAATAATAAACAAAAAGAATGACAGCTAGATATTTTGAGTCTTAGAAATTTGGGGAAATAGAAGAGCTCTCAAAAACTGTGATTCTGGCCAGGAGCAGGTGGGTATTATTATCCAGTGCATTTATGCCTGGTCTAGCAAGTGAAAATTGGCACCTTTCAGATGAGTTAGCATCCTTTGAGCCCATCCCCTTTCTGGTGGGTAATGTCGAGTGCTTTTCGGTCCCAAGATAGCTTTGGTGACTTGAGCTTGACTGAACAGTCCAATAAGCCATTATGCAGACTGAAATGTAAATTTTCCCTGAAATGCCTTGTCATTTGCATACTTCAGAAATATCAAGCATCTCACATGCAAAAATGAAAAAATAAAAATAACAGCGAGTGTTACTGGGTCTAATTTACATAAAATAGAACAGTCACTATACACTTTAGAAACTTAAAGAAAATCTCTGTTAATTCTTAAGGTTTTGAGTTTTTGCTGGGTGATGTGATTAAAAATACAGTACTTGGAACCAGACAAATCAACATACTAGCTCTTGGCTAAATACTTATTGCCAATGAGTTTCAGTTAGTTCATCTGTAGAATGGTTGCCAAGTAGGTTCCCTTCCCCTTCTTAGGATAACCTTCAGTTGAGTTCAGCCTCTCAGTCGTGTCTGACTCTTTGCGACCCCATGGACTGCAGCANTAGCTCTTGGCTAAATACTTATTGCCAATGAGTTTCAGTTAGTTCATCTGTAGAATGGTTGCCAAGTAGGTTCCCTTCCCCTTCTTAGGATAACCTTCAGTTGAGTTCAGCCTCTCAGTCGTGTCTGACTCTTTGCGACCCCATGGACTGCAGCACACCAGGCCTCCCTGTCCGTCACCAACTCCTGTAGTTTACTCAAACTCATGTCCATTGAGTTGGTGATGTCATCCAACCATCTCATCCTTTGTCGTCCCCTTCTCCTCCTGCCTTCAATCTTTCCGAGCATCAGGGTCTTTTTAAATGAGTCAGTTCTTCACATCAGTTCAGCTTCAGCATCAGTCCTTCCAGTGAATATTCAGGACTGATTTCCTTTAGGATGGACTAATTGGATCTCCTTGCCGTCCAAGGGATAACCTTAGGTTTCTTTAATTCAGTGGTATGGTCAATAACATCTTATAAATATTTTCTATGCTTTACATATTTCTATATTTTCTTTCAAACATCTTCTGACCCAGGTGATATTAACTCTTCTCCATGTTAAGCTGGATTCCTTGCCTAATGGCAAAAGGAACTGGGAAGAGATGCTAGGGTTTCTCATCACTGTGGTTATCAATTTGCCAAAATATTACAATTAGTAGCAGATCCCAGGTCCAAATCCTCTGACTCAACAAAAGGATAAAAGCATTTATATTCTACCACGAGTTATGGATGCTATTTTGTTGCTTCCTTGAAATTGAAGCTAATTCTTGTACATATATATAAACCACATCTGATATGGGATTTTCATACAAACACAGAGGTGTGCTGCATGATTTAATACATATTGTCCCTAATGAGAGGGTAGGAGGAAAGCTAGATAGGCATTTGCAAGCACTTTCTTCTTAGATCATACTGAGGCCAAGGGGCAAAAATATGACGCCATCACTCAAACCTCACAAATGACAGCGTCCAGTACCATTGCTGTGTGTCTCTTCTACAGTGACCACCCCCTACTGTATTTTCTTTCTGGTGGGGGCTGGATCGATGATGAATTGAGGCTGAATATGTCAGAAAGTCACTTTTAAGCTGCTCTTGATCCGCTGGCAGTCATAGAGCCTAATTTGGTCTAGAGACTGTGTGTTGCTGTTCAGTTGCTTAGCCCTGTCTGACTCTCTGCCACCCTATGGACTGCAGCATGCCTGGCTTCCCTGTCCATCACCAACTCCCTGAACTTGCTCAAACGCATGTCCATGGAGTCAGTGATTCCATCCAACCATCTCATCCTCTGTCTCCCGCTTCTCCTCCTGCCCTCAGTCTTTCTCAGCATCGGGGTCTTTTCCAATGAGTCGGCTCTTCACATCAGGTGGCCAAAGAATTGGAGCTTCAGCTTCAGTCCTTCCAGTGAATATTCAGGATTGATTTCCTTTAGGATTGACTGGTTTGATCTCCATGCAGTCCAAGGGACTCTCAAGAGTCTTCTACAACAACACAGTTCAAAATCATCAATTTTTTTGGTGCTCAGCCTTCTTTATGGTTCAAATCTCATCCTTGTGGCTCAGCTTGTAAAGAATCCACCTGCAATGTGGGAGACCTGGGTCTATTCCCTGGGTTGGGAAGATCCCCTGGAGAAGGGGAAGACTGACTACCCACTCCAGTATTCTGGCCTGGAGAATTCCATGGACTGGGTTGCAATGAGTCAAGCGTGACTGAACAACTTTCAGTTTCACTCACATCCATACATGACTACTGGAAAAACCATAGCTTTGACTATATGGACCCTTGTTGGTAAGGTAATGTCTCTACTTTTTAATGTGCTGTCTAGGTTGGACATAGCTTTTCCTCCAAAGAGCAAGTGTCTTTTCATTCATGTCTGCAGTCACCATCTGCAGTGATTTTGGAGCCCAAGAAGATAAAATCTCTCACTGTTTCCAGTTTCCCCATCTATTTGCCATGAAGTGATGGGATCAGATGGGATTTGCCTTATGACAGAAAGTGGAGAAGAACTAACGAGCCTCTTGATGAAAGTGAAAGAAGAGAGTGAAAAAGTTGGCTTAAAGCACAACATTCAGAAAACTAAGATCATGGCATCCGGTAAGATCATGGCATCCGGTCCCATCACTTCATGGCAAATAGATGGGAAAACAGTAGAAACAGTAGCTGACTTTATTTTTCTGGGCTCCAAAATCACTGCAGATGGTGATTGCAGCCATAAAATTAAAAGACGCTCACTCCTTGGAAGGAAAGTTATGACCAATCCAGATAGCATATTAAAAAGCACAGACATTACTTTGCCAACAAAGGTCCGTCTAGTCAAAGCTATAGTTTTTCCAGTGGTCACGTATGGATGTGAGAGTTGGACTATAAAGAAAGCTGAGCACTGAAGAATTGATGCTTTTGAACTGTGGTATTGGAGAAGACTCTTGAGAGTCCCTTGGACTGCAAGGAGTTCCAACCAGTCCATCCTAAAGGAGATCAGTCCTGAGTGTTCATTGGAAGAAATGATGTTGAAGTTGAAACTCCAATACTTTGGCCACCTGATGCGGAGAGCTGACTCATTTGAAAAGACCCTGATGCTGGGGAAAATTGAGGGCAGGAGGAGAAGGGGATGACAGAGGATGAGATAGTTGGATGGCATCACTGACACAATGGACACGGGTTTGGGTGGACTCCAGGGATTGGTGATGGACAGGGAGGCCTGGTGTACTGCGGTTCATGGGGTCGCAAAGAGTCAGACACGATTGAGCAAGTGAACTGAACTGAACTGAACTGATGGGATCTGATGCCATGATCTTTGTTTTTTGAAAGTTAAGTTTTAAGCCAACGTTTTCACTCTCCTCTTTCGCCTTCATCAGGAGGCTCTTTAGTTCCTCTTCGCTTTTTGCATAAGGGTGGTGTCATCTGCATACCTGAGGTTACTGATATTTCTCCAAGCAGTTTTGATTGCAGCTTGAGCTTCATCCAGCCTGGCGTTTCTCATGATGTATTCTGCATATAAGTTAAATAAGTAGGGTGACAATATACAGCCTTGACATACTACTTTCCCAATTTTGAACCAGGTTTTTGTTGAACCAGTCCAGAGACTTTAGAGGAAATATACTAAGAGTCTCTTTAGAAAGATTTCCCTCCCTGAGAGATATAGGATGAAGCTTCACCCTCTTCTTACTTTTGGACTCAGAAAGGAACAGGGACACCAACTAAGTGTCCAGACACCACTGAGTTGCTGGGCCAGCCTCACAACTCCCACAAATCAGCTTATTCTGGATTTCTTATTATGAGGAGATAAAAACCTTTACTATATAAACTGTATCTAGTCTGTTTTCAGGAGGTCTATTCCTTGCACTCAAAAGCATCATCCTAGGGACCCTCCTGGAGAAGGCAATGGCACCCCACTCCAGTACTCTTGTCTGGAAAATCCCTTGGATGGAGGAGCCTGGTGGGCTGCAGTCCATGGGGTTGCTAAGACTCGGACACGACTGAGCGACTTCACTTTCACTTCTCACTTTCATGCATTGGAGAAGGAAATGGCAACCCACTCCAGTGTTCTTGCCTGGAGAATCCCAGGGACGGCGGAGCCAGGTGGGCTGCCATCTATGAGGTCGCACAGAGTCGGACACGACTAAAGCAACTTAGCAGCAGCAGCAGGGACCCTCCCAGCTCCCTCTCTTGCTCTGGTCTTCCTGTTTCTCACCCTCAGTCCTGATGTAATTTCCAGCACACATAAGCAGACTGCCAAAAAAATGATAAAGAGTTGATTTGTTCTCCATCTCCTCAAATTCACTGCTCCCAGTGACCTGTCAAAGTACATGAGGGCCAGAATTCAAATCCCCTTAGGAGCCCCCATGGGTGGGGTAAGGTGGGGAACAGAGAAAGGATGTCTTAACCACATCAGTGAGGCTTCAGGGCAGAGCTAGAAGGATTGGCAGGAAGAGGTGTGTTGATGACCCTACATTGCTGCCTAGGAGGCTGTACCTGGTCCCTTGAAGGAACTATAAGGCTCCAGAGCTGCCCCTGGACCCTCAGCAGGACCTGTGTCATGAGCTGGGAACTGCAGCCTCTCCAGCCACAGAGGTGGCCTCTGTGGAGTATGGCTGAGTTGTCTGAACCCTGAGACTTGGTAGCAGAGAGAAGTGCCAACTGCTGTTGACAGAGGTCTTTCTGGGATGGTGGGGGCCACTGCAGGGAGTGAGCCTCGCAGCAGGGAGAAGGAGGTCTGCAGTCTTTGCTTTGATGAATGATGCCCTGTGGGGCCCTACTGTAACACTGCACAGGCTCCACGCAGGACCCAGCAAGGAAGAACTGCTGAGTTGCCAGCTGGAGAACCCCATGGCTTTAATGTCCCCAGCTCTCCACACTCCCCTTTTGTGATTCGTACCGACATCGACAACTGTGCATAAGAAAAGGAATGTGTTTCTCTGCTTTATTCACCCCTTACTGTGGAAGCAAAATAGCTTTCTCTCACTGGGGTACCAGAAGAGAGTGAAGCCCTAAAAATTTAGAGCCGGTCCAAATGCAAAGGACCATGATTCCCATCCAGCCTCCAGATTGGCAAGCAGCTCAGGCTGCCCAGGCAAAGCTGTTTCCCCTGCATTGATCAGTGGGTGGACATTGGTCCTTCAAATCACCAACTGGCTTCTATTGCCCAGAAGTAAAACCCTTCAGATCGTGGGCATCAGAGCAGGATACTTAATTTGTGAGTATTGGAAATCATTAAGTTTTCTGAAAGGCTTGGAACAGCTTGTGGACATTAGCAAATTACAGCATCTCTAATTCTTTGTGCTTAAGTGTATCCACCTGGCACGGAATGAAGTGGAAATGTGGCAAGAGATAATCATGTTGATCACAAACTGGCTGGTTTCACTGCCTCGTCTATCGATGTTGCTAACATCAAATGATGGCCAAGTTTCCACAGAGCTGTGCCCTTCGAAAGAGCACAGTATTAAAGCCACATCACTGAGTGTACCAGACACTAAGACAGTGGCCTTTAACCCTCATGGCTTCACGCAGCAGATATTTATTATCTGTGTGGCTTTGGATGAGTTTCTTAATCCCTCCAAAGTGGTCCTAGTGCAGAGGCTTGGGTTTTGAGATCACCATTTTGTTCTGTTACCCATGAACCTGCCTTGGGAAAACCTATCTTTCACCTACCATCCCAACACAATCCTTCCCAGAACATGTGACCATTAAGGAGGTGGCTAACTGATAAACTCATTCTTTTCCTGGGGACTTGAGAGGGCAAGTACAAACAGATTAAAAGTCAGGAAGTTCATGGAAGCTGGAGCTCCTAAAAGGTCACCAGCAAGGATGCAATATCAAAGCATCTGCCTAGCTCAGCCCCAGGGCCCAACACCCACTGTTGTCAACCCCACCACTCCCCTAGCCTCTCTACTGCAAGTCAGACTGAATTACGTTTGCCAGGAAAGGGAGTTCCTGATTAAATATCCCAACATTTTAGTGTGTGTGTATTCAGTGATGCTGTGGCATAAAATAATTTATATAATATAAATGAGAAGAAAGGGAATATCATTACTTTTATGAACACAGCAATTCTTTATGGCTATCCTATTACTGGGCAGATTTATGCTTTGAGGTCTAATCTATACTTTATAACTCAATAAAGTCATGTAAATTAAGCCTATATCACAAAGATGTTTTTGCTGATACCAATTCTCATGGCTGGCCATAAATTAGATTCTAGTTAATAGGACATTTAAAATCCATGTCAGAGACACTCCCAGAAAGGAAAATTGATAGAATAAAATAATCAATGGTGAATACTTTTCATCAGTCCAGTTCAGTCGCTCAGTAATGTCCAACTCTTTGCGAACCCATGAATCGCAGCACGCCAGGCCTCCCTGTCCATNTTGGAAGGAATGATGCTAAAGCTGAAACTCCAATACTTTGGCCACCTCATGCGAAGAGTTGAGTCATTGGAAAAGACTCTGATGCTGGGAGGGACTGGGGGCAGGAGGAGAAGGGGATGACCAAGGATGAGATGGCTGGATGGCATCACTGACTCGATGGGTGTGAGTCAGAGTGAACTGTGGGAGTTGGTGATGAACAGGGAGGCCTGGTGTGCTATGATTCATGGGATCACAAAGAGTGGGACACGACTGAGCGACTGAACTGAACTGAACTGAAGGTGCACCATTTGGTCCTCATTGGAGCAACCTTTTCAAGCTACCAAAAAACCTGACAGCATCTCCAAAATAATCCTGGAATCAAATCTCAAGTTCTGGTTTTTCTAAGCTTTTAAGAGTGTGTATTTGTGTGTGTCTGTGTGTACATGTGTGTTGGTGAAGATAAAGCGAACAGGCTATTATGGCAGAAAATTATTTTTAATGAATTTAATTTTCATTCTTGTGCTGCCTTGAAGAAAATAGTCATGTAAATTAAACATTTTGAAAACCCAAGTACCTTAAAAACAAAACAAAGCAAAAAAAATAAATAAATAAAAAGAAAAAAAACCTCTAAAAGATCCTGCAAGACTGTTTTGTGTGTGTTGATTGCTCAGTTGTATACATCTCTTTGCGACCCCATGGACTAGGATCTCCACCAGGCTCCTCTGTCGATGGAATTCTCCAGGCAGGAATACTAGAGTGGGTTGACATTCCCTTCTCCAGGAGATCTTCCTGATCCAGGGATCGAACCCTGGCTGCCCACATTGCAAATAGATCCTTTACTGTCTGAACTACCAGGGAAGGCTAAATTGTAGTAACTCAATAATTTTGCACCGCTCTTCTGCATTTGAACACCACAAGTGAATGATTCATTATAAAATTTCCCAGGTTGTCAGAAGGTAAAAGCTGAAAAAAAACATGTTCATAACACACATGTGCTCCCCAAACCTTTTTTTTTTTAAGGTAACTTTATTCTGCCTTTCCTTTTGGTTGAATATCATCAGCATGATTTTCTTTTATTTAATTTATGATAAAAGACTTGAAAATTCCATGTACTAAGCCAGGGAATCATCTGCTTTAAATCATTAGTAATTATAAAGAGTACAAATATTTCATTATGCAAGACTGGCTATAAATTCATTTTTTAGCCCATCCATTAATGAGATATATTGGCTGCAGATAATAGCGGCCGTTTTCAACAAATGATTCATATTTAAAAACTCATTTTCACTTCTCGAAAGCACTTTAGTACTGAGTGGTTTGTTTATGCTGGAAATAGTTGCTGGTTTGTTTCTGTGAATGCTTCAGACAGACTCACCAAGCTGAGCGGGCATATTGAACCATGTGCTATGTGCACTTAAAGGAGCCCAGGTTTTCCTGCCAATCAGGCAATAAATTTAAAAAAGTCACTGGGACCTCCTTTTGCTCTGTATCAACAGCAGCAGAATGGAAAACAGAACTCAGTAAGTATGAGCTGACTGTGTATACCCACCACCCTCCAATTCATTTGCTGAAGCCCTAACTTCCAGGGCCTCAGCACTGTATTGGGAGATAGGGTCCTTAAAGAGGTTTTTAAACTAAAATGAGGCCGTTACCATGGACTCTGGTCCAATCCTACTGATGTTTTTATGCGAAAAGAGTAGGACATGGACACACGCATACACAAGAAAGATCACAGTGAGAAGGCAGCCATCTACAAGTCAGGGAGACCTCAGGAGAAACTAAGCCTGCCAACATCTTGATTTTAAATTTCCAGCCCCCAGAACTATGAGAAAATAAATTTCTGTGGTTTAGGTCTCCCAGTCTGTGGTATCGTATTCTTCCTCTTGGCAAACCAAAACACCAAAGAGATCTAGCGTTAAGCTGATGACCCTCAAAACATGGCAAAAATGTCAGTGTCAGCTAAGTCCCCATCCCCCTAATGGAGAGCCATCTTCTGTGAGTAACGATTTCACCAAGAACATTCCTTAATGCTTTTGAGAGATGATAGGGGACCCATATGTAACTTACTAAGCGCTTGATGAATACCGGTGGCACTAGTCATCACCAGCCCTTGCTGGGAGTTTACCATGGCCCACCCTCTGTACTGCACGCCCCATATGCACTAGCGCGTCACCATCACCGCAGTCACATTAGGGCTTCCCTGGTGGCTCAGATGGTAAAGAAACCACCTGCAATGCAGAAGACCCGGGTTCAGTTCCTGGGTCGGAAAGATCCCCTGGAGAAGGGCATGTCAACCCACTTCAGTATTCTTGCCTGGAGAATTCCATAGACAGAGAAGCCTGGCAGGCTACACCCCACGGGGTCACAAAGAGTCAGACACAATCACATTAAGCAGATTTTATTGTTATTGTTATTCCAGTTTTATAGACAAGGATCCTGCCTTACCCATGATTCCACAACCAGAAACCCAGACTTAGACCTAGGTAGTTGATCTCAGGAGTTTATGTTCTTAATTTCTAAGTTATAGTCACTGGTAATGTCAGTGACCTTAAAATATAAGAGTCTGAAAGTGAAGTGGCACCCATATTTTTTCCTCCAAATGAGTTTCTGTAGTGATGGGGAAATCCATTCTCTTCTGAGAAGGACCTGACTTCTATCCATACCATCTCCTCCAGGAAGACTTCCAAGCCCACCCCAGCCCTAAGGAATCCATCGTGCTTCATTTCTACATTGTTTATTATCTATCTGACTGTATTGGTTACATTTTCATGAGCACTTCTCATATTTTACTTTTATTCGAGACACGTGTGTGGCTATTAGGTAACAGGCACCCACAGTGACCTTCAGTTCTTCCTACAAGACAGTGTGGAGTGACAAGCTCATTCGTCTGAGAATGACCACAGTAGCTCACTTGGAGTTGGCTAGATAAACAGCCAGAGAAGGTGATGGCAGCCCACTCCAGTCCTCTTGCCTGGAAAATCCCATGGACGGAGGAGCCTGATGGGCTGCANACCCACAGTGACCTTCAGTTCTTCCTACAAGACAGTGTGGAGTGACAAGCTCATTCGTCTGAGAATGACCACAGTAGCTCACTTGGAGTTGGCTAGATAAACAGCCAGAGAAGGTGATGGCAGCCCACTCCAGTCCTCTTGCCTGGAAAATCCCATGGACGGAGGAGCCTGATGGGCTGCACTCCATGGGGTCGCTAAGAGTCGTCGGACACGACTGAGCGACTTCACTTTCACTTTTCACTTTCATGCACTGGAGAAGGAAATGGCAACCCACTCCAGTGTTCTTGCTTGGAGAGTCCCAGGGACGGGGAGCCTGGTGGGCTGCTGTCTATGGGGTCGCACAGAGTTGGACACGACTGAAGTGACTTAGCAGCAGCGGCAACAGATAAAGAGCCAGCTGGACCCAGAGCTTCCTCCCCACTTTTCTGGGGGAAGAATTCTGGGCAGCCTACAAAGAGCTGGTATTTCAAAACAGGGTGCTTGTTCTTCACTGGCAAGGCTGCTCTCATATGGTTCTATTCGAAGGGAGCCACCTTGCATGTCAGTTGGGCAAATCACTTATCTTGTGTATGCCAATTAGCTTGGCTGCCTAGAGTTTTGCACCGAGAAACTTACAAGCCTAATCTGGAATGTATGGATAAAAAGTATCCAGAATCATATGGAAGCACTTTTTAAGCCTTCATTCCAAATTGACTGAAAAATAACTCTTGGAGCATGAGATGCTGGAGCTGTTGTTTTAAAAGCTGCCCAGTGACTCTAACATATGGGCAGGAGACGAGCTGAAGAACAGGAGAGAAGCACACCCACTCCCGTCCCCACGGGGGTAACACCTGGGTGAATCCGTTGATTCTGTGAATCACTGGGCCTTAGAGTGGTTGTCAGCAATGTCAGTTCCCATCCCCCTTCTTTCAACATCCCCCTCAATGCTCTCTACTAGACTTGAAAGAGGGCTCAGCAAATCACGACATGATGCTTGGGACATGTCAGCCCAAGTGAAAGGTGAGAACTCCACCACCAGGTACCAACGGAGGGTCCCCTGGAGTAGACTGGCCAACTTGTCCTAGTTTTAAAACTGAAACCGAATCTGACCTCTGTACCCTGACACCGAATTAAATGTTGGGTGTAGTAGAAGAGAATAGCTTTATTGCTTTGCCACACAGAGGGGGCCACAGTGGACTAATGCCCCTGAAACCATGTGTCCCAACCTGGAGTGGGTAGTGAAGAGTTTTAAAGAGGGTGTGATCAGCTCAGTGACATTCTTCTCATTGGGGGTGAGATAGGTGAGAGTCAGCATCATCAACCTTCCGGTTCCAGCTGGTCTGGAGAAGCAGGCATTGCTCGTGGGCAGCTCACAGTTAACTTCTCCCACCTGTTGAGGGTTTCAGTATCTATAAATCAGCTCAAAGATATTGTTATGTGTGTCCCTTGAGGGGCAACAAGGACCCTGCCCTGAGGCTGCACTCTTGTTTCTTGACTGCTCCTCCCTCGTCTTAGCTCCCTTTGTCCTTGTTGTTGTTCAGTCGCTCAGTCATGTCTGACTCTTTGCAACTCCATGGACTGCGGCATGCCAGTCTTCCCTGTCCTTTGCCACCTCCCAGAGCTTGCTCAAACTCACGTCCATTGAGTCAGTGATGCCATCCAGCCATCTCGTCCTCTGTCGTCCACTTCTCCTCCTGCCTTCCATCTTTCCCAACATCAGGGTCTTTCCTAGCATCAGGGTCTTTCCTAACATCACTGCCTTTTCTAGCATCCCTTCCCTTCCAGAATTAGTAACTGTTTGAACCTGCCCTTTAGATCCCAGGGAAGGTCATGGAGGCTGAATGAAGCCTATTTCCTGTAACTAAGAAATGAGGGGACACAGAAAGGCTTTTGTGCCCAGGAGTCCCAAAGGGGCCCGCTTGGTTTTAAAAGTCCCATTCAACCTCAGGGAAACCAGATGCTGGTCACTCTGCTGGTAGGGTGGACAGATGAGGGTTTGCAGAATCTATACCTGCCTACCTACAGAACTAAGATTCAACTTTGGCAGTCCTTGAACTTCTCCCTGCAGGCAGTCAGAGCTGGGAGGGGGCTGTTCCCTTTCTAGCTGACACCTCACTGTGACCTTGAGTGTCCACCAGAGGGGAAGATGCCTCATGCTTCTGGCAGCCAGAGTGGTTAGACATTTCAGCACCAGCTATAAAACGTAACAAGCCCAGGGAAAACCCCACTGAGTTCTGAATACTAAATTTAACTTGTACACATGGCACTGCCCAATTACAGGTGCATCTCCTATCTGGCCATGAGGTCTGGTTTTGCTGTGTTTCAACAAGCTGCTTTTATCGGGGTCACCCAAGCGTCTTCTGACCTCCCCCTGCATGGGGGCATGCCTCTAAATGCCAGTTTTCAGACAAGATCAGCTATTTTCTCCCATGGGCAAGAATTTCAAAAGAGAATTTGACCAGCTATAGAAGGACATAGCTGGGATAACTTGGGAAATTTGAATATATAGACAGACTATAAGATGACATTCACTTTGTTAGCTTTGATTATGATGGTATGGTTAGATAGGAAAATGTCCTTATTTTTAGAGGTATATACTGAAGTATTTAAGGGTAATACATCACATTGTCTGCAGTGCATTTCACAATAATTCAGCAAAAATTGATAAAGAAAACATATAGGCAAAAGTATTCCAAATCATAGCACCTGGGGCATTGTGTACAGAAGAAATGGCCCCCTGTGAGGCAAGATGATGATTAATAATGGTAAACTTGGATCATGAATAAATGGTTCACGTTTGCCTCACTTACTATTGCAGGATAGGAAACTGTGATTTTTAATTTTTCAAATCTTCTGTTCAAAAATGGGCTTAAACATCAAAGATTTTACAATTTTCAAAATCCAAAGATATAGAAAGCCTGGCATACTGCACAGGATACATTTGAGAAAACAAGCCATCGTGCAGGGAGCTGGGACCCCGACCACCCTTCACTAGCTGCGTGACCTTGAATAGATCATGGAAACACGTGGAGACTCAGGTTTCTCCTCCACAAAATGGGGCTAATAGTGCTTTCCTCACAAGGCTGTGATGGGGAGCATACCCAATACTAGGGATAAGGAGCTTGCCTGGGACATGTTAGACAATCAACAAATAGAATTGTCTGTTATGGGGAAGGAGGAAGGATATTTAATTTATTTTTCAGTGTACAAAGAAAAATCTTAAAAAAGAGCCCCCCAGCGAGACCTGACTACCAAGTTTAGTACTAAACTTTCCTGCCAATGGATGAATGTATTGATACGTTGGACTAATAGTTACGGAAACCCAAAGTCGTCCTGGGAACTGTGTCTTAAGAAATAGCCCTAAGACATTAATTTTATAAAAGTGATTTTTAAAGAAAAATGGACATAAGCAGGGTTGCATTTTTAGTTAGTCCAACCTGTATTTATATATGAAGGAAATTAACATTGAAATTCATGCTTCTCCCATTCCTAACTCTTAGCTTAATAAAACGGCTGCCTGTTTCAAATAGAAACTATGGGCCAAGCATCAGTAGATGTGATTCATTTTCATCTTCAGCACAACCTAATGAAATAGATATTATTGTCAAATTACTTCCCCATGTAACAGAAGTAATGGATGTCAGAGGTGACGTCTCATGCCAGGAAGTTGGAGCTGGAAAGATAATATAGCCTTTGACAAGAGAGTCGGACGCGACTGAGCAACTGAACTGAACTGACCTGCAACCTTGCCATCACCTAACTCGAGCGCCATCCTGGCCCCATTGCCTGCAAGCCATAGAACAGAAAGATGGACTGAGTGCTCCTGGTCCAGCGTCTTCCAGGTAACAGGAGCATGATGATGTGGACAGGCCTGTCGGATCCTCAGAATTAAAGGAGGTAATGAGCAAAGCACCTAGAACAGCTTGGGCACGTAATCAGTGCTGGGTGACACGGCTTAGCTTGTGTACTAGGTTCCGGCTGGCCGGCTGGCCTTTTACACTGCCATGTCTGCAATGCAGGAGACCTGGTTCGATTCCTGGTTTGGGAAGATACCCTGGAGAAAGAAATGGCAGCCCACTCCAGTATTCTTGCCTGGAAAATCCCATGAACGGTGGAGCCTGGTAGGCTACCATCCACGGGGTCACAAAGAGTCGGACACGACTGAGCGACTTCACTTTCACTAGTGGACAAACTCAGCTGGTGTCCTCTATCATCACTCACCCGATGTCATTATCAAGAGAGGGAGGAGATGGGCTTCTGGCCCCAGAGACCATTTCTCAGCCCAGCACACCCTCAGACCGACTTCACTGAAGCCTTCTCTGCATACCAGGTGGTCAAGACCCGTTGTGTTCTTTCTGTTGCCCTTTAGAAGTGCTGTCTATGGCTACAAGGATATCAAATCCGTAAAGCCGGTCAGGGCAGGCGTTCGAAATGGCTGTGTATAACAAGGGAATTTCGGAGGATGAGAATATCTTGAAAGGTAGACTTCTAGTCACAAACTCCTGAGGATAAGTTCAGTTCAGTTCTGTCGCTCAGTCATGTCTGACTCTTTGCAAACCCATGAACTGCGGCATGCCAGGCCTCCCTGTCCATCACCAAGTCCCAGAGCTTACTCAAACTCATGTCCATTGAGTAGGTGATGCCATCCAACCATCTCATCCTCTGTCGTCCCCTTTTCCTCCCACCTTCTATCTTTCCCAACTTCAGGGTCTTTTCTAATGAGGATAAAGCAAGTTGTAAACCTCTCACATCATAGATGCATAAATAAACATCAGTTCCCTCCCACAGACCTTCAAGCCATGCCACGACGGGTGGACTTCAGTGGGTCTAGGGTTGCCGTGTGTTTAAAAATGTTTTTGCACTTGTCCCCAGCACAGGGATTTTAGGTGGGGTTTGAATGTGGGGTGTGAGGGTGGTTGTGCATGGCAATATCATAAAACACAGAGGAAATGACTCAAAGAACAACAAAAGAGAGTGGTTCCTAAAGTCAAAAAAGCAGTTTCTACAAACCACAAGTGTAAGGGCAAAGAGTGTGTTCATTTATTCATTCGCTTGTTCATCTGTTCACTCAGCGAAGGCTCATGGGCTTCTACGTTGCACCAAACTGGGTGCAGGGTTGGAAAGCAGTTGGATGAGCAAGACTGGGACCTTGCCCTTGGGGAAGTGATGGGGTGGACCAGTGATCGTGCTTGTTCTTGAGTGGGTACCCCCTCTGTGTCCTGGACCTGCTTGCCGTCCCAGGTGGGTGGAGGCATCCCACCCACAAGGCTGGCAGTTTTATCCTCCTTGGAGTTGGGGAGCCAGTGTGAGACCTTCCTAAGTGTAGAGACTGTCACCCCACTTACACCCTCACTCTTGATTCTCTGCAGCACTCCCCCTCAAAGCACTCTGGGGAATCGTGAAGCTGGCCACTCCTAGCAATTCAATTTCTTTCTCACTTGTATTTCTCTCTCCCTCCTTTTCTCACTCTAAAAAATGAATTATGTGTCCATGTGAATGTGAAGTCGCTCAGTCGTGTCCGACTCTGCGACCCTGTGGACTGTAGTGTACCAGGCTCCTCTGTCCATGGGATTCTCTAGGCAAGAATAGTGGAATGGGTTGCAATTTCTTTCTTCAGGGGATCTTTCCAACCCAGGGATCAAACCCAGGTCTCCCGCATTGTAGGCAAACATTTTAACCTCTGAGCCACCAGGGAAACCCTGTCTATCAGTTCAGTTCAGTTCAGTCCAGTTCAGTTGCTCAGTTGTGTCTGACCCTTTGCAACCCCATTAATCTCAGCATGCCAGGCCTCCCTGTCGTTTACCCAAACTGATGTCCATCGAGTCGGTGATGCCATCCAGCCATCTCATCCTCTGTTGTCCCCTTCTCCTCCTGCCCCCTATCCCTTCCAGCATCAGGGTCTTTTCCAGTGAGTCAACTCTTTGCATGAGGTGGCCAAAGTATTGGAGTTTCAGCTTCAGCATCATTCCTTCCAAAGAAATCCCAGGGCCGATCTCCTTCAGAATGGACTGGTTGGATGTCCTTGCAGTCCAAGGGACTCTCAAGAGTCTTCTCCAACACCACAGTTCAAAAGCATCAATTCTTCGGTGCTCAGCCTTCTTCACAGTCCAACTCTCACATTAATATATAACCACTGGAAAAACCATAGCCTTGACTAGATGGACCTTTGTTGGCAAAGTAATATCTCTGCTTTTGAATATGCTATCTAGGTTGGTCATAACTTTCCTTCCAAGGAGTAAGCATCTTTTAATTTCATGGCTGCGATCACCATCTGTGGTGATTTTGGAGCCCCAAAAAGTAAAGTCTGACACTGTTTCTACTGTTTCCCCATCTATTTCCCTTGAAGTGATGGGAGACACATGTCATTAACGAAGGAAAACTAAATCTAATGTATCCTCAACCCGTTATGTTCATGCTTATTTACTTTCTGGACTCATCCCTTGCTGTTAATACTCTTATTGATTATATTTCATACCATGATGGAGGGGGTAAGAAATATTCACTGCAATTGGCAGGAGAAATAGACACACTTTTACCGAGCTTGAAATGCAATCACTTGACAAGCATTCATTGTGCACCTGCTGTGTGCCCTGACTCGGTGCTGGAAAAGTCCTGGGTCAGAGTAAGGAAGTCCTCTTGTCCTGCCAGCCAAGAGTCTGGTCAGCAGCCCCAGACAAAAAGGTGTGTTAGCACTGAATCCAAACAAGCCCCCAGCGCTCACCCTCTTCCTCCTTCCTGTCCCGAATCAGCCCCTTGGTCCATCCCACCTCCTGCTTTCCAATCAGTCCCTGATCCAAAGCAGAACATTGTGACACAAGTGTGTCAACATGGCTGGGTTGTTTGTTTGTTCGTTTGTTTGGGGGGAGGAGATGTTTTGAGACACAGTTATATCAGTGATCCTGTCCAAGTGTAAAATCAGCATTTTGCACAGTAAACATTTCCAATCTTTGTGTCTTCTCCATTTCTCCATCCTCAGCCTCTTTCATTAGGGCATAGTTTATTCTTTCTCTTTATGCTCCTGTATTGTCTAAACTGGATCCTGTTATGTTATCTAAGAGTGGTGTTTTCTAAAACTCTATTCGAACGGAATTAGTCTCCATGGACATGTTCCTGCTTTGGAGAGTCATTATAAAGTAGGTTAATGCTATTAAAAATAATTTATGTATGTTTCTCTGTCCTGATAGGATGGTTGGAAGTTTGTTTGAAGCTTCCTTCTGGAATTTGGAGAGTCAGTTCATTTTGATGATACTGAAGGGTGAGTTGCGTGCTGAGATGGGGTGAGGGTCGAGTCTGGTTATTCCTGTCTGGTTGGAGGGGTAGGTCAGGATGTTTTTTACTTTAGGAATTCCGAATTTGTAGGAATGGCGGAAATCTCTGGCACTTCCTGAGATGTGGCCCTGTTCAAGTCCTTAGCTTCTCAGTTTTCTTATCTGTAAAATGGTCATGACAGTACCTTCATGAAGATGAAGCCCAAGATTTTTAAACACTAATGAAGGGTCTAAAAAGAAACTGTACTGAACTTAGCTCAGTCTTGCCTCACCTGGGTTATGAGGTATCCCATCAGTGAGATCACGTGAGGCTGCACAATTTAGAAACAGAATGTCCCTGGTATAGGAAAATTTCAAGGATCCCTTGTGCAGGCCAGAGAATTCATCTGCAGCCCTGCAGGTGGGATCGAGGTTCCCACTGTCAGTCACTTTATGAAGAAGTTGGTCCAGGAAATGAACACTCAGGAGAGGAGAGTTAGATGCTACTGAAAAAGGGAAATGAAGACCAGCTTTTCCTCTCTGTCAATCCAGGGAGCATCTGGAGTGTCCACGTGGTCAGGGGCCAGGAAGTGCCCTGCAGTAGAGGCTGGGTGACTCGTCATTCCCTGTGCTACATTTCTCTTTCACTTCCCCCCAGCCTTCAGTGATGTCTCCTGTCCCATTTAACGGGAGAGTCTAGTTGTAAGGGAGAACAGGAAATGGTTTTCCGCAATAACAAAGCTGGAGCCGAATAGAAAAGAATAAGTACAAAGTATAATTATCATCATAGTAATGACTATCTAAGTATGTTTACATAAAATTAATATATTAATTTTTATACTTTTCTAATTCTGTGTAGAGAAAAATTTTAATTCAGTGGGGCAATTTGAAAGATTAGACAGCACACATTGGTGACAGCTGGAATGAGTGCGGGTCCATAAGGTCATTTAACTGTTAACGATTGTTTGATTTCGAGGCACTTATTGTTGTGTGGAATAATTGCTCTGTTCTCCACTCTTCGTCTTTCCATCTCAATTCTCGTGACAAGTACTTCCATGAGCATCATCAAACTCCGTCAGCAGAGCCTCTGGGGTGTGACAAGATGACGGTGTTTGTTCAGAGAGAGCAGCAAACAGTTATGATCCTCTCATTTCATTCACATTATGCCATTATTGCAAGATGGAGCACCAGCAACCCAAACTGTCTCTGACAGTTTCATATTTCTACTGTTTAAGAAACAGCTGTCAAAGGGATATGGGTGAACTGAGCAACTGCCAAATTAGCGGGAAATTGTATTTTTAATCAATCACTTGCCTAAATTCATGAGAGCTAATATTTGGTGTATCATTATCCAGACATAATACCAAGGCTTCCCTGATAGTTCAGCTGGTAAAGAATCTGCCTGCAATGCAGAAGAGCTCTCCCACTTCGATTCCTGGGTCAGGAAGATCCCCTGGAGAAGAGATAGGTACAAAACATTCCAGTATTCTTCAGCTTCCCTGGTGGCTCAGATGGCCTGCAATGCGGGAGACCTGGGTTCGATCCCTGGGTTGGGAAGATCCTCTGGAGAAGGGAATGGCTACCCACCCCAGTATTCTTGCCTGGAGAATTCCATGGACAGAGGAGCCTGGTGGGCTACTCCACTGTCTCCCAGAGTATGCTCAAACTCATGTCCGTTGAGTTGGTGATGTTATCTAACCATCTCATCCTCTGCTGCCCTCTTCTCCACTTGCCTTCAATCTTTCCCAACATCAGGGTTTTTTACAATGAATTGGTTCATTGAATTGGTTCACAAGTGTGTACATCAGATGGCCAAAGTACTGGGGCTTCAGCTTCAGCATCAGTCCTTCCAATGAATATTCAGTTCTGATTTCCTTTAGGATTGACTGGTTTGGTTTCCTTGCTGTTCAAGGGACTCTCAAGAGTCTTCTCCAGCACCACAGTTCACAGGCATCAATTCTTCATCTCTCAGTCTTTTTTATGGTCCAAGTCTCACATCCATACATGACTACTAGAAAAACCATAGCTTTGACTATACAGATCTTTGTTGATGAAATAATATCTCTGCTTTTTAATATACTGTCTAGGTTTGTTATAGCAACCATCTTTTATTTTCATGTCTGCAGTCACCATCTGCAGTGATTTTGGAACCCAAGAAAATAAAATCTGTAACTGTTTCCATTTTTTTCCCTTCTATTTGCCATGAAGTGATTGGACTGGATACCATGATCTTCATTTTTTGAATGCTGACTTTTAAGCCAGCTTTTCCACTCTCCTCTTTCACCTTCATCAAGAGGCTAATTAGTTCCTTTTCACTTTCTGCTATTATAGTGATATCATCTACATACCTGTGGTTGTTGATATTTCTCCCACCAATCTTAAGATGAGTCAAAATAAATTTCAAGTCAAGGACTGTAAGCAGAGATACAGAGAGCATTTTGTAGTAATGAAAAGGTCAATTCCTCAAGATATATAACAGTATAAAATGTATATGGTCTTCAAAATCAGTACAAATATATACGGACTTCTAAATTTATGAGGGTCAAAAAGTAACATTGTTTAAGAGAGAAATAGATATAGTTGGAGATTTTAACATCTCTCTTGCAGTAGCTGACAAAGTAGTCCAAAAAATTCAGTGAGGATGTGGAAGATTTGACTAACACTATCAACAAACTTGACTTAGTTGGCATTTACTGAGCAATGGAAGAGTACACATTCATTTTTCAAGAACGCATGGAACACACACTAAGAGAGACCATATCCTCAGTCATAATGTATGTCTCAATAAATTTCAAAATACTAAAATCTTTAAAAACCACATTTTAAATTCCCAACAGAATTAAATTAGAAATATCTAGATATCTAGAAAGTCTCCAAATACTTGCAGATTAAGCCACATACCTCTAAATGACATATAAGTCAAAGAAGAAGCATACGCAATAAGAAAACATTTGCACTGAAAATTGATAATAAAAATGCGACATATCAAAAACTCAACAATTCCACTAAAGTGTCAACTTTAAATGCATAACTTTTAATTTCAGATCATTGATTTGAAATCTTTCTTATTTCTGAACTTAAGTTTCCAGACGTCCTGGAAACATTTTCCAGGACTAGAAAAATGTAGGTGGAATTAAACCCAGGTACATAGAAAGGAGGAAAGAAATAAAGATAAGAGCAGAAATTGAAGACATTTAAAAAAAGATAGACACATGATACAAAAATTAACAAGGAAAATAGTTGATTCTTTGGAAAACATTGACAATATTATCACTTAGCAACACTGGTCTTATCAGTTGAGGGTTAATCAGAGGATCTGAGCCAATCTTTAATCATATAGACTATGGGATATAGGAATTTGACCTTATGCAACTGGAAGAGCTGGTTAAACCGTCCTTGAGGAGCAATGTTTCAGTGACTGAAGCCAACAGGGGCTTCCACCAGGAATGAAAAGAGGACATGAGTGAGAGAACCCAGCACTAAACTAACAGAGAGGCTCGTCTGGAATGCAGGAGCACCACCTGCATTCGTCTTCACCGATGCTAAGCTTCAGTGTCTCAAGTGACCAACCGCTGCTGCACTTGCCTTGGAGCTGCATAAGTACTTGGACCAGGATTCACTGGTGCTGAAGTGGAGATCCAGCAGGAGCTGAAGGACCAGTGGGCTGCCGTCCTTACTCATCAGATGGGCTGGCCAAGAAGCAACAAGGAGCAGGAACTGACCAGTGCCTGCCTGCCCATGAACTGGGTGCTATTTCCTTATGCTTTCCAACTATATGAATTTCTCTTGGGCACAGCCATGACCCAGGAAAAAACTGGGAAACATCGTTTTGCCTAAACAGCCTGACATAGTCCATACCCTCACTGATTGAGAAAACAAAGAGAGAAAATACAAATTGCCAATATCAACACTGAGAGAGGGGACATGTAGATTTTATAGACACTTATTAAAAAAAATCTCAGCCTTATTTGTTGTTTGCCCTCAGAGTTTCCTAGTGGTATGTGCTCCCTGGAGAAAGGTTTACATTAAAAAAGAAAATCACATCAAATTATCCTATTCATTTTCTTGGTGAATAAAACATTTCAATGCATTAAAGCAAAAACATATACAACAGATGAATTAGAGGATCAGAATTTATTTTGCATAAGAATTCTTCAGGGGGCAGATTATGGACCTCTTTTGTGGAAGATCATTGTTTCATTGACAAGCTCAGGGACAAGAACAATGAACGTTAAAACCATTAACCACTGTGTATTAAAGATCTGTGAGAATGTAGATAGCACTTCTGAAATGAAAACTGATGTGTCCTTAATACTTCCCAGAACTGCATGCAACCTTTGTTGTCGTTTAGTCACTAAGTTATGTCCAGCTTTATTGCGACCCCATGGACTCTAGCCCACCAGGCTCCTCTGTCCATGGGATTTCTCAAGCAAGAATCCTGGAGTATGTTGCCATTCCCTTTTCCAGAGCATCTTCCCAACCCAGGGATTAAATCCACGTTTCCTGCATTGGTAGGTGGCTTCTTTACTACCGGGCCACCAGAGAAGTCTGCATACAAACTGAGGATCCATTTATTGCCCCAAGTGATCATCTCTGTACATACCCCAGCTTCTTTGTTTACTTATAATACAGGTTGTTTTCCTTTCCTAGTCAGGAATACATTACTTAACATTTTTCACTATGCAGAGCTTTTTGTGAATAGTAATCATGAGAAAGAAGCCCATGATTTAAGTTTCTGCTTTCTCTGTGCATCCTGAGAGAACACAGGCTACAGAGAATGACTTTGCCAGAAATATAGTGGGTCATCTTTAGAATATTATTTGTTGCACAGCTTAGCATGTGCTGGAAGGTCATAATGAGAAGGATAACCAAGACTTTGTCAATGACCTGCCACTCAAAACTCCCGTTTGCCTCTATCTTTACAGCCAGAGTGGAAATGTATCTGATCAATTAATTCATGCTGGGATATGGAGGTGCCTTCTCAGAGTCTTTACCTTTTTCAAAAATTACCTGGAAAAATCAACCGTGGTACCAGTTTGGGGTGGAAAGATTTCAAGCACTGGGGAGGCTGGGTTGGGAGAGATTTGAGGGCTGTGGGGAGAATTTTCAGACTTGAATCCTTACTGTTTCCCTCCAGACTTCCTTTACCGTTTAGTGAGTCTCTTGGGTGTCAACTCCCTCATGCTGCTGCTGCTGCTGCTAGGTCGCTTCAGTCGTGTCCAACTCTGTGTGATCCCATAGACGGCAGCCCACCAGGCTCCGCCATCTCTGGGATTCTCCTGGCAAAAACACTGGAGTGGGTTGCCATTTCCTTCTCCAATGCATGAAAGGGAAAAGTGAAAGAGAAGTTGCTCAGTTGTGTCTGACTCTTAGTGACCCCATGGACTGCAGCCCATCAGGCTCCTCCGTCCATGGGATATTCTAGGCAAGAGTACTGGAGTGGGGTGCCATTGCCTTCCCTGAACTCTCTCATAGGCCAGGGTTAATGCCAGCCCTGACTGGAAATTTGATACCATTGGCTCTCTGATTAACTGGGTGTTTTTTTTTGTTTTTTTTTTTTTTTTTGGCATCATTTCTAACAAAACCCTGTTTCTGACCTCAGATAGACCTGGAATGCTAGTTACTAGCATGATGGTGTTGGCTGCCACCTTCCATGTCTTCTGGAAGTGGCCAGAAGAACTTAGAATGTGGCTTTGTTCACACAGGAAGTACCCAAAACATCTCCAGAGGAAAGAGCTTCCCTGTAAATACTGAGTTGTCCAGTCATCAGCCAGAGAAGAATGTTTATCACATATCAGAAGATGCCTGAAAGGACCTTAAAGAAAAATGGTTGTGCAAACACTCTATTGAGGATGCAGCCAGAATGATTTGATGAGCTTTCTCTTCCTCCTAGAATTAATTACAATTTTAAAGCCTGGCAGCTGGATTTTATATTGCAACTTTCTTCAATTAAATCTACATTTTTTTTGGTCTTACTTCATGTCATCCCGCTAATTGGTTTCAACATCTACTTGTGCCAATTGCCGCCATGATCGTGTTTTTAAAAAATTAAAAACCTGTTCTGCTAAAAGAAAATTAAAAATGCAAATGTATCTTATTTCATATTGTCTCCCCATTTTCTCTGGAGATGAGTGCCAGAAGAGGGGGGCGGAATCATTAGTCAGCAAAATCCAGCAATGCCCACACGAGAATCAGATTTTAGCAGTGTGATGGAGAGCATTATCAAGCTGGGATGCTTCTAATGCCCTGGCTTCCTTTTTATTCAGCCAGTGCATGCTGAGCACCTACCATGCACCAGACTCTGTTCTAGACACTTCAAAATCCAAGCAGGGTCAGCAAAGTGTCCATAAGAGCGGTTCCCAACTTCGCAAAGATGGAAGAACCACTATTCACATTCAAGATTCTGTACTTCTGCTGACTTTTCCCAGACAGTTAAAATCATGGCAACATCAAGTGAGCAACCATTTACTCCACCACCTTCTTTCTGTTTGAAAATAATGGTAAGTCAGGGGAAAGCATCTGAAGCAACATAAACAAAGCAGTCCTCTTACTAAACATCATTTAAAAAAACTCTCTGGGATAAGAACAGACCAAGTTGGCACTGAAGTGTCTTGGATTTTTCTCTTTTTTTTTTTTGCTAACTGCTGATGTTATAAAGGCTTATAAGTCCACTGTGTACAGAAGAATGCAATCAATGGCTTTTAAACAAGAAAGGGATCTGAAATGGCTGAGTCCAGCTGGTTGTCCCTGGTGGCTTAGACAGTAAAGAATCCACCTGTAATGCAAGAGACATGGGTTCGATACCTGAGTCAGGAAACTCCCCTGGAGAAGAGAATGGCTACCTACTCAAGCATCCTTGCCTGGAGAATTCCATGAACAGAGGAGCCTGGAGGACTACAGTCCACAGGGTCCTAAAGAGTCAGTTACCACTCAATCACTTACACTTTCACTTCAAAGGCTCAAAGGGATGCCTTTAGGCCACTTGGGGGAGTTGTGCAGGGTCGTTCTGGAGGCAGAGACACTGCAAAGTACCAGTTCAAACTCCTGCCTCAACCAGAGGGGTCTCCTTTCATTTGTCTTATGGGTCACTCTCCTCTGGGAGATGCTATACACGGAGAAGACTACCTATCTTTGAAAGTAATTGAAAACCGGTAGCCTGAAGCCTGCTCCAGCATGCTAGAGGGTCTTGCTGATGAAGTATTCTCTTTGGGACCAACATACTTGAAATAGCAAACATTTTGATGAATGACAAAGTTAAGACCCAGGGTGTGGTCGACACTGTCAGGCTGGTTTCTTGTGTTCCAGGTCTGGCATCGGTTCTCAGCTCTGGAGGCTTGTGCAGAGGCAAAGTTCCCCAGCGGTAGGACATTCTCTCCTGTGAGCTGTGGTTCTTCAACCCCCTCTCATGCGAGGAAGCCGAGCTGGCATAACCCACCCCGAGATGCTTCCAGACCTCAAGTCCACATTTCCACACAGCTCTGCATAATGTAAGCTAGGCTTAGCTTACTTAAAAATAGGCACTCTCTGGTTGGCTCTCTCTGCTTTTATTGCTGCCATAAACCGGGATTCAGTGGATGGAGCGCTTAACCGTTATTCTTCTTGCTCGTTCTTTTTCTCAAACCATGAAACAATCAAGGATGCTTTCAGGGAAGTTGCTAACAATGTGCGTCTAATGGGTATTGCAAAATGTTTGCTTTATGGTGATGGATAAAGCCATTTTGGAACAATTCCTGCGTAACCATGATTCCTGGTGTCTTCCCAGGTAGAGCCTAGAAGTGAAGTGAAGCCACCCAACCCTCCAACAGAAGCATGAGCCTACACAGAAAGTAGAAACCAAGCTGCCCTTTATTGACTATCTAGCCTAAGTCAGAACTTCTGTAAATGGCATCTGCTGTTCTCATTTTACAGATAGGAAACTGAGGCTCAGTCAAGTTATATACAAGGTGCTGAACGTTCAAATCAAGATTGGCCTGACCTAATCTCTTCCCAAGCTACAACTCAGTTTGCACACCTCCAGTGATGGGGAACTCTCTGCCTTGCCTGCAATGTAGCCCATGTGCTGAACAAAACAGACAAATAAGAAGCACTTCGTGTTGGAATGAACTGCTTTATTCTCCCTTTCCTATTTACGCCTTTTTACCCAGAGACTTCCCTTCATTTTTCCTAATCGTAAGTGACTATTCCATTTCAAATTATAAAGGAGAATCAGTAGAATGATCAAAGTTGCAGAGCAATCCTATTGATGTGAGTCAAACGCATTTATTATGCAACCGAAGATGCCATCCCTAGCTGGTTTTCTCATTTCCTAGTCCTAAGATCTCTAACAGGAACATCACTAGAAGAAAACATGGTCTATAACTAAGTTGAATGAAACTGCAATTTGTATTGATTTTGGTAAGACAACCAGTTAATTACACCTTTAATTACCTGGTCCCAAGGGTTATGCTTGAATTAACTAGATTTGGGGTTTTCTCTCCTCTGAGATACTCTCTCAACTGATTTCTATTGATTTTACAAGGATCAATAGGTAAATGTGCATCTATAAGTAATTAATAATGCTTCTTCAGGTTAGAGGATTCAATAATTTAAGAGAATCAGGCATTTCAGTGCCAGTATCATTGACAGCAGTGATCCTCAGCTAAGGATGACTTTGTCCCAGGGAATATTTGGCAATGCCTAGGAACATTCTGGGGGCTTCCCAAGTGGCTCAGTGGATAACAAATAAGCCTGCAATGCATGAGACGCAGGAGACACGCCTTCAACCCCCGGGTCTGGAAAATCAGAGGAGGGCATGGCAACCCACTCCAATATTCTTGCCTGGAGAATCCCCAAGGACAGAGGAGTCTGGTGGGCTACAGTCCACAGGGTCACAAAGAGTCAGACAAGACTATGGCAACTGAGCACACACACTGTGGAGACATTTTTGTTTGTCACAACTGGGGGCGGGGCGGTGCTATTGGCATCTAGTGGGCAGAGACCAGGGATGCTGTTAAACACCCTACAGTGCTCAGGACAGCCTCCCCTGTCCTCCACAGAGGAAGATTTACCTCTACATAGAAACCCCAATCTACGAAAATACCCAAAGAATTCAAATAATAAAGATGGAAATGGTTATTGATTCCACAGTAGAGAAAATAACTTAGAATTATAACTTAACACTGTGTGTGTACGTGGGTGCGCTTGTCGTGTCCAACTTTTTGCAAACCCCATGGACTCAAGCCCAGCAGATTCCTCTGTCCATGGAATTCTCCAGGCAAGAATGCTGGAGTGGTTGCTATGTCCTCCTCCAGGAGATCTTCCCAACCCAGGGATCAAACCCCAGTCTCCAGCATCTCCTGCATTGGCAGGTGGATTCTTTACCACTGCGCTGCCTGGGAAGCCCATAACTTAACATTGGTGCACACCATAACATCAAGAATCGATTGCAATGAATAACAACGCATCATGATTTAAAGATCGCAATTTGAACAGAGTTATCAATATCCAGTACAATCATTCCTTGCCCTCCTTTTTCAATTTTAGAAATTGTTGAGCAACACCATATTTCTGGTAGGCAGACAACTTAATCCTCAGATGTCATGAAGATAAATGGAAAAACAAGTTTAGGGATAAGATGCTGCTGCTGCTAAGTCAGGTAAGTTGTGTCCGACTCTGTGTGACCCCAGAGACGGCAGCCCACTAGGCTCCCCCATCCCTGGGATTTTCCAGGCAATAACACTGGAGTGGGTTGCCATTTCCTTCTCCAATGCATGAAAGTGAAAATTGAGAGTGAAGTCACTCAGTCATGTCCGAGTCTTCGCGACCCTGTGGACTGCAGCCTACCAGGCTCCTCTGTCCATGGGAGCTTCCAAGCAAGAGTACTGGAGTGGGGTGCCATTGTCTTGAGTCTTGGAATTCACATGACGACAATGAAAAGAACCTTGACTTTTAAACCTGAAGACAAGTGAAGGAGCTGCCCATTACCGATGCACTTAGGCAGATCATTTAAGCCTCAGGCTTCTGATCCCTAATCTGAAAATGAAAATAATGAAAGAACATCAGAAATAAGACATTAAAGTGATTATATCAAATAAAACAGGCCAGTCCCTGATAAGTATAAAATGCTATCCGTGGAAGGTTTTACAAGGAAATTTATTATTATAAGTGAAAACTGACATTTCAAACAGTTGAAAGAAATTACCCAATAATGTTTAAATTCTTAATAACAAGCCCCAAAATAGTTATGCCCCAGTCAATTCAACCCAAGATTTAGTCGTTTTTTCCAAATCAAACACAATTATGTGAATTAAATGCTTTTAATAATATCCTACAATTAGGTTCAGCATTGCACCTGGAGCTTTCTCTATTACCAACAGAATAGCATCACTTTAAGAAGCAGAAATGGTTGAATGAGTTCTGAAATGAGACTGCTGCTGCTGCTAAGTCACTTCAGTCATGTCCGACTCTGTGCGACCCCATAGACGGCAGCCCACCAGGCTCCTCCGTCCCTGGGATTCTCCAGGCAAGAATACTGGAGTGGGTTGCCATTTCCTTCTCCAATGCATGAAAGTGAAAAGTGAAAGTGAAGTTGCTCAGTTGTGTCCGACTCTTAGCGACCCCATGGACTGCAGCCTACCAGGCTCCTCCATCCACGGGGTTTTCCAGGCAAGAGTATTGGAGTGGGGTGCCATTGCCTTCTCCGAAATGAGACTAGAAAGAATGAAAATAGTCATGAGGGGACTAGAAAAATATATGAAACAGTCTTTCAATTAAGTAAAACCAAACAGAAGAAAAGACACATATAGGTCAAAATCTAGGGTAGAGAGTACTCTTTCTTTATGGTTTCCTGACATTAGACATTTTTATGTTTCAAAGGGACAGCAACATGCCTTTACTAGATTGAAGCCTGTATTGAATAATTAGAGTAGACACAGAAGGACACTTAAAAAATAAAAGACAAGCACAATGTCCTAAAGAATATCTTTGATAAATAATTTGATTTGTTTTTTTTTAGTTGTATGGAAACAAGATTACTTNACATTTTTATATTTCAAAGGGACAGCAACATGCCTTTACTAGATTGAAGCCTGTATTGAATAATTAGAGTAGACACAGAAGGACACTTAAAAAATAAAAGACAAGCACAATGTCCTAAAGAATATCTTTGATAAATAATTTGATTTGTTTTTTTTTAGTTGTATGGAAACAAGATTACCTAGAACTTCACATCCCTCTGTAAAACTATGTTAAAAAAAATTATGTGTGTGTGTGTGTGTGTGTGTGTGTGTATTTTAAGAACAAAGGACCTCTTTGAATTTGTAAGGAGATGCACTTGCAGAATTGAATACAGTGCTAGTCCAAGGTTGATTTTTTTTATATATTGAATAAAATGAAATTCAGAGGGAAATGACACCAAAGTAATCTCAAAGCATAAATCAGATTTACTCACTTCCAGCATTACAACAAACTCAAAAGCCAGCACAGGCTCCCCTCCAAGCAAAAGTTCATCCCTTGCCCGTCCCAGCCTAACTCCACCCACCACCTGTTTTCCGATGCTCGAAAGCTGCTCTTATACAAAACTCCTTCACTGAACTATGCTTGCTGTGGTCCTGTGGTTTTCTCCCTCTTGATGCCTGCCATGTATCTTTCCTCTACACGCCCAGCAAGGCCTGTTGCTGTAAGCATCCCGAAACACCACTTGTTGAAGCCACTGGCTGAACCCCAGGCTGGACTACAGCCAACTGCCCCAGCCACCAACCCACCTGAGTCCCCTCTCAGACATGGACTCACTCACAGGGAGCCCAGGCTCTGGGCCACCCACACACTGCCATGCAGTGTCTTCCACTAAAGCTAAACAAAGCACTTTACCGTGTATGTTTGGCCTCCAAACTCTCTCAAAAACAAAACATGGCAGACACAGCTGCACCGCTCATTCCACAGCAGCCCCCTGCCATGATTCCTTAAAGATAACCACCATTCTAAAGCTGATACGAATCATTGCCGTTAACGAATCTTACCATTCCTGCAATAGCATATACACATCTATTTTTCATGTTTTTAAGCATTTAGACGAATATTTAGTATAACACTGTTCCTTCAGCTTGCTATTTGCTTTTTTTTTTTCATTCAACATCATGTCAGAAATGCGCCCACTTTGATTCCGTGTCTTAACAGATCTAGCTCAAGTTTCCATTTAACCAACAGACTCTCTTTATCAGTTCCTCTACTGTTGGGTGGCTTCCGCTTATATCCTATGAAATAACAGAGCTGCGGTGACCACCGTGTACACATCAGCAGTGTGCAAATGTGAGTTTCTCTTGAGGAGAATGTGTGAGAGGTGCCATATTGTTCTCTGGAGTGGTCACTTCACCAGTCAGCACGCCACTAGCTTTGGGACAGAGCCCCCATTTCTGTACGCTTTTGCCAACACTTGGTTGGAACAGACTTATTAATTATCCTAAACTGATAAGTGTCGTGGTATCTCCTTGCTGTTTCATATGTAAATTTGATCACTCGTGTGAGAGAGTGAGAATATATTTTTGTATATTTATTGACCATGAAGGTTTCCTCCTTTGGGAAAACTTGTCTTTTTGTGTTATTTTTCCTGTATTCCTACTGGGTTTGTCTTTTTAAATAAAAATTCCTTATGTATTCAAAGCTGACATTTTGTCATTACTTGGATTGCAAAATTCATTCTTATTTTTACATGACTTTTCCTGCCTCTTGGCATGAGTTAATTTTTTAAATTAGACAATTTGATCAAACTTTTTCTTTGTGACTTTTGCTTTTTCTATCATTAAAAAAAATCAGTCCCTTCTTCAATGTGATAGCGATATTTGCCTGTGCTTTCTTCCCTGATGAAGAATGGTAAAGAATCTGCCTGCAATGTAGGAGACCTTGGTTTGATTCCTGGGTCGGGAAAATCCCCTGGAGAAAGGATAGGCTACCCACTCCAGTATTCTTGGTTTCCCTTTGGCTCAGCTGGTAAAGAATCCACCTGCAACTCCAGAAGTTTGGATTTGATCCCTGGGTTGGGAAGATCCCCTGAAGAAGGGAAAGGCTACCCACTCTAGTATTCTGGCATGGAGAATTCCATGGACTCTGGGCGACTTTAACTTTCTCCCAAAAGTTTTATAGTTTTGTTTTTGACTTGAATATCTTTTACACAATGGAATTTAACTTTAATATGGTAAGAAATAATGAATTAATGTTATTACTGGACTGATTGACTAGCACTCAGCACGGGTGGCTGCGACGTCCAGCACACTCAGCCTGCCCAAGAGGAGTTACCCCACGTCCCCATGTCCGAGGGCAGGGTCGGGGACTGAGAAGATTAACTTGCATCCAAAGATCGCTGGCTGCGCTGACACGGGAGGGCCTGGAGGAGCTGTCCCACGTTGACGGTAGGGAGGGGCAGCGGTGAGGAGACGCCCTTCCTCCAGGGTGGGGAGCTGACGCTGCACTTTGCTGGGGCAGCCTGTAGTGATACTCCAAGCTCAAGAGAGAAGAAATCCAGCTCCACCCACCAGAACTCCAAAACAAGCCTCCCTAACTAAGGAACCTTGACAAGCCACTGATACAACCTCGCCTATAGGGAGGAAATCCCATAATAAAGAGAACTCCGCAAATTCCTAGAGTATAGAAAGGCCACAACAAACGCAGCAGTATAACCAAGATGAAGAGACAGAGGAATACCCAGGAGGTAAAGGAACAGGAGAAGTGCCCACCAAACCAAACAAAAGAGGAAGAGATAGGGAATCTACCTGAGAAAGAATTCAGAATATTGTTAGTGAAAATGATCCAAAATCTTGAACTCAAAATGGAATCACAGATAAATAATCTGGAGACAAGGATTGAGAAGATGCAAGAAAGGTTTAACAAGGATCTAGAAGAAATAAAAAAGCATCATTATATAATGAATAATGCAATAAATGAGATCAGAAACACTCTGGAGGCAACAAATAGTAGAATAACGGAGGCAGAAGATAGGATTAGTGAAATAGAAGATAGAATGGTAGAAATAAATGAATCAGAGAGGAAAAAAGAAAAACGAATTAAAAGAAATGAGGACAATCTCAGAGACCTCCAGGACAATATGAAACGCTCCAACATTCGAATTATAGGTGTCCCAGAAGAAGAAGACAAAAAGAAAGACCATGAGAAATTACTTGAGGAGATAATAGTTGAAAACTTCCCTAATATGGGGAAGGAAATAATCACCCAAGTCCAAGAAACCCAGAGAGTTCCAAATAGGATAAACCCAAGACGAAACACCCCAAGACACATATTAATCAAATTAACAAAGACCAAACACAAAGAACAAATATTAAAAGCAGCAAGGGAAAAACAACAAATAACACACAAGGGGATTCCCATAAGGATAACAGCTGATCTCTCCACAGAAACTCTTCAGGCCAGGAGGGAATGGCAAGACATACTTAAAGTGATGAAAGAAAATAACCTACAGCCCAGATTACTGTACCCAGCAAGGATCTCATTCAAATATGAAGGGGAAATCAAAAGCTTTACAGACAAGCAAAAGCTGAGAGAATTCAGCACCACAAAACCAGCTCTCCAACAAATGCTAAAGGATATTTTCCAGACAGGAAACACAAAAAAAGGGAGTATAAACCCAAACCCAAAACAGTAAAGTAAATGGCAACGGGATTATACTTATCAATAATTACCTTAAATGTAAATGGATTGAATGCCCCAACCAAAAGGCAAAGACTGGCTGAATGGATACAAAAACAAGATCCCTATATATGCTGCCTACAAGAGACCCACCTCAAAACAAGAGACACATACAGACTGAAAGTGAAGGGCTGGAAAAAGATATTCCATGCAAATGGAGACCAAAAGAAAGCAGGAGTAGCGATACTCATATCCGACAAAATAGACTTTAAAACAAAAGCTGTGAAAAGAGACAAAGAAGGCCACTACATAATGATCAAAGGATCAATCCAAGAAGAAGATATAACAATTATAAATATATATGCACCCAACATAGGAGCACCTCAATATGTAAGACAAATGCTAACAAGTATGAAAGGGGAAATCAACAATAACACAATAATAGTGGGAGACTTTAATACCCCACTCACACCTATGGACAGATCAACTAAACAGAAAATTAACAAAGAAACGCAAACTTTAAAGGATACAATAGACCAGTTAGACCTAATTGATATCTATAGGACATTTCACCCCAAAACAATGAATTTCACCTTTTTCTCAAGTGCACACGGAACCTTCTCCAGGATAGATCACATCCTGGGCCATAAATCTCATCTTGATAAATTCAAAAAAATCGAAATCATTCCAAGCAACTTTTCTGATCACAATGCATTAAGATTAGATCTCAATTACAGGAGAAAAACTATCAAAAATTCCAACATATGGAGGCTGAACAACACGCTTCTGAATAACCAACAAATCACAGAAGAAATCAAAAAAGAAATCAAAATTTGCATAGAAACAAATGAAAATGAAAACACAACAATCCAAAACCTGTGGGACACCATAAAAGCAGTGCTAAGGGGAAAGTTCATAGCAATACAGGCATTCCTCAAGAAACAAGAAAAAAGTCAAATAAATAACCTAACTCTACACCTAAAGCAACTAGAAAAGGAAGAATTGGAGAACCCCAGAGTTAGTAGAAGGAAAGAAATCATAAAAATTAGGGCAGAAATAAATGCAAAAGAAACAAAAGAGACCATAGCAAAAATTAACAAAGCCAAAAGCTGGTTCTTTGAAAGGATAAATAAAATTGACAAACCACTAGCCAGACTCATCAAGAAACAAAGAGAGAAAAATCAATAAAATTAGAAATGAAAACGGAGAGGATCATAAGAGACTACTATCAGCAATTATATGCCAATAAATTGGACAACGTGGAAGAAATGGACAAATTCTTAGACAAGTACAACTTTCCAAAACTGAACCAGGAAGAAAAAAAAAAAAAAACATTGTTAACTTTTCATTGACTTTTTCTCACCAGATTTTAGCTCATTTTTCTTTACTGATGTATACCCCTTGCATAGCATTGTACACAAAACATAGAATGTACTCAATAAAAGTGTTAAATTAAAAAAATAAAATAAAAATAAAAATAAAAAATAAAAAAACGATAACGAAGACAAAAAAAAAATAATGTTATTACTGGTGGTGGTTTAGTTGCTAAGTCGTGTCCAACTCTTGCGATCCTGTAGGCTGTATCCTGCCAGGCTCCTCTGTCCATGGGATTATCCAGGCAAGAATACTGGAGTGGGTTACCATTTCTTTCTCCAGAGGATCTTCCCAACCCAGAGATCAAACCCAGATCTCCTGCATTACAGGCAGATTCTTCATTGACTTAACTATGATGGAAGCTCAATGTTACTATCTTCTTCCAAAATAAAGACGTCTGAATCACTATGTATGGCTCTCAGCATAACCAACACCATCCTGGGCCATTCGAGTTTCTCCTGTCCTTCAACTGACTGTACCCAGGACTTTACTGTGAATTAAATTACTTCTCTGTCATCAAGGCTTTGTAGTTAATAGATAGATACTGTTTAATAATCATTGGCACCAGGTTGCCTTTATGCTCTGGTAGTCCCCAAACAATGATGAAAACTTTCACTGATGTATTCCAGGCACCCATGAGACTAGTTACCATTTATAAACCTTAGGAATGCACTTCCTGTTTCTGAGCCCCTACTACCATAGCCGAGGATAATGGTAGAATTATCCCAACAACTCCTCAGCAGTTCAGAGTGCAGCTGTTAATGATTCCAAACAGCCACCTACCCCATCTCACCCTGTAAGGTGCCCTCTAAAAACCTGATCCATTGACTCTGGAGCTGCCTGCCTCGCTTTCTAGTCTCAAGACGCTGTCTCAGCTCAGTGGACGCTTTTCCTCCCGTCCATCCTCCAACACACTAGCTGTTTGGGCTACTCTGTCGCTACCAATTTTAAAGCCACTCGTGTCATGTACCAGGTCGAACCCATATGTGGTTCTGTTTCCAGGCTGCTCACAGGTTCACTGGCCTTTGTATGCACCCCCAGTCCAATGCTGCACCCTTTTATTCACAGTGCCTGCTTTACTTTCAAATAAGACAAGATATATTCCCTCGACTTTCTTCTTTACCTCACACATGGCCACGTTCTTCAAATTTGTATTTAGCACTTTATCAAATTCTGTGAAAAACCATGCTAAGACTTTTATTAGATAAGCAATGAAATAATAAAAGTAATAAGCCTTCTTTATAATATCAAATCTTCCCACCTACAAACTGGATATTTAGATCTTCTATAACTTTCAAGGAAGGTTTTTTTGTTTCCTTTTTTCCTTTTATCTGAAAAGTCTTGTTGCAGATATGAAGTTTAGGCTTTTTTCAAAAATTACATTCTACTTAATCGTTTCTGGGATATGAGGATGGTATTGATTTTTGTATTATTCTTCTGTCTAGCAATCATATAGAACTGACTTGTTGGTTCTTGTAGCTTCTCTGCAGCTCCAGAGAAGCTAATAATAATGCAAATAATGGCAATTTTGTTTCTGCCTTCGTAATTCTTACACGTTTTGTTTTTCTTATTTTATTATGCTGACTTAAAGCTACTGCACAGCAGAATAGAAAGAGTAGTTGAAACAATGCAGGTTTGGGTTTAGAGGGATATGTATCACGTTCTCGTCTTTAGGTATATCTTTGTATATTTCAGGTAAACTCTTCATCAAGTAATACTGTTCCCTCTGATTCTGAAATTTTATTTTTTACAAATTTTGTTTTTTTTTTTTTTTTTTTTGCATTTGAGAAGCAGGGCAGTCACATATTAGAGAACAGACCCTGGAGTCAGTATTGAATATAATAAACATTGGGTGACAAGTTCTTTGCAAGGTCACATGGTTCTCAGTCTTGCTGGTGTCAGCATCTCTTTGCACTCTACTTTTTTAAAAAGTATTTGCTTACTTTTGGCTATGCTGGGACTTCGTTGTTGCCTGGGGTTTTCTCTAGTTGCGGAGCGTTGGGGTGACTCATCATTGGGTTCTCACTGCAGTGGCTTCTCTTGTTGCAGAGCACAGGCTCTAGGGCATGAGGGCTTCAGTAGTTGGAGCGCACGAGTAGTTGGGACTCAGCCTCTAGAGCATAAGCTCAGTAGTTGGGGTGCAGAGGCTTAGTCGCTCAGTAGTTGGGGTGCAGAGGCTTAGTCACTCTGTGGCGTGTGGGATCTTCCCGGATCAGGGAGCAAACCTGTGTCTCCTTCATCGGCAGGCAGACTCTTTATCAGTGAGCCGAGAGGGAAGCCCCTCTTTGCACTCTTAAAAAGCTTGAAGACTGCAAAGAGCTTTTGTTTTTGTGGATTATGTATCAGTACTTATCATCTTAGAAATGAAAACTAAGCAGTTTTAAAAATCTTCCCTGATTCATTTTAAAACAACAAGCCCAAGTGAAAGTGAAAGTGTTAGTCAGTCATGTCTGACTTTTTGCAGCTCCACGGACAGTAGCCTTCCAGGTTCCTCTGTATTTTAAAACAACATGAATAAGCCTGATCTATGTTAAGTAATATAATTTTTTATTAAAAACAACATAGTCTCCAAAATAAAACCAAGATGAATAGGTGTATATACTGTAATTATTAAACTTATCCCAGTCTATTTTCAAGGACTATTACAGCTCTGCATATCTCCTGTAGAGCCTTGCCTGTGGCATCTCCCAGCCTGTGTGCTATGATAGTCATACATTTTACTTCAGTATGTTATAAACTGGGCTTTCCTGGTGGCTCAGATGGTAAAGAATCTGCCTGCAATGCAGGAGGCTGGTGTTCGATCCCTGGGAGACCTGTGTTCGATCCCTGGGTCAGGAAAATCCCTTGGAGAAGGGAACGGCTACCCACTCCAGTATTCTTGCCTGGGAAATCCACGGACAGAAGAGCTGGCGGGCTTACAGTTCATGGGATTACAAAGAGTTGGACACAACTGAGCAACTAACACACATACACACATGCACAAATGTTATAAGCTTCACAATATATTATTATTTTTGCTGTAAACAGCTCATTTTATTTAAATAAAAATGGAAAATAACAGCAACAAAAAAGTCTGTTAAATTGACCCACATGTACCCAATCCTGGGATCTGATGACAAGCTTTGGTTTCCTAAGCAACTTTTTCAACTGCGTGTGCCTCAGTTCAGATGGCTGCATCGTGCAAGAATCTGCACAAAAATATCATGCTAAATGCTGAAAGTTTTGGGAGGATGTCCCACACTGGCCCATACACACTCTTCATGTTTTAGTTATTCTGATTTAGTGGAAGCAGAGAAGAAAACATTGTGGAGTATTTTCTTAATTTTCTTCCAGTTGCTTCCTTGATCTGCCTTTTGCAACATGGCTAAATAGGGCAAAGAGTTGCCCTGCTTGGGCAGTGGGTCTCAGCCACCGCTTCTACAATGGCCACAGGACCCCTAGCTCTGCCTGACTTCCTGCACTTACCTGAATTCTCTCCTTGCCCCATGTCCTGCACCCCAGGCCTGGCCTATAATACAAGCAGTTTGATGAGAGGAGAGATGAGACAGTCAAAAGCATCACAGAGGTGCCCTGTTACCACCTTTGCACCATGTCCCTCCCCTAAATGGGGGGCTCTTCCAGAGACCCTGCTTTTCCAGAGTCCTTTCCTCAGTCACCAGAACTATCAGTGGATCAGATCTTCTTGGAGGAAACACTATGCTTTGTCTTCATCTTTCCCCTCTCCTGCCTTCCTTCCTCATTTTATCTCTCTTGTGAACATACATTGAGTGCCGTGGAAGACTGAATAATGGCCCCTGAGATGTCCACGCCCCAAGCAGGAACAGTGACCAAGTGACCTTCCATGGCAACAGGGGCCTCTGCAGATGTGATTAAGGGGGACACAGGAGGAGTCAGAGTCAGAGAGGAAGGTCATGTGACAACAAAGCAGAGAGATATTGGAAGATGCTGCCCCGCAGGCTGTGAAGGTAGAGAAAGGGGCCAGGAGCCAACAGATGCAAGGAAGGCAGCTCTAGACACCGCAGGAGGCAAGGAAGGGGATGCTCCTCTCAAGCCTCTGGAGAGACTGACGCCCTCTCAGTGCCTTTCAGTCCAGTGATATGATTTTGAACTTCTGACTCCTGGAACTTTAAGACAATAAATTCTTGTTGTTATAGATCACTAAGTTTGTGGTTATTTATTACAGCAAGGGGAAATTAATTCAAGCACCTACCAGTGTATCTGGTGAAACCAAAGCTCAGAAGGAGGGACTGGGCTGAGAGGGACCAGTGGTGCAGTCACGGCCACGAGGGATGCTCAAAGCCACAGAAATGGGTGGAGTAGATGACAGGGAAGAAGGGTGTGACACACTGATGCCCAGAGCAGGGCTGAACCCCAGACAGTGCCCTGGGGTGCAGGCAGCGGATACAAAAGAAAGACATGAATTGCTAGCGAAGAGAAGAGTGGGGTGTTGCTACTTTCAGAAGTCAAGAAGAAAGGTCATGAAAAATGGGCTTCCATCTTTCATCATGGGCCTTAATTTTTCCCTCTCTTGGCTGTTAATAGGCAGGTGCCAAGGACCCTGTCAGCAGGACTTGAATAACAAAATGCTCACGTCCATGGAGATAGAAGGTAGGTTCATTTCAGTTCAGTTCAGTTCAGTCGCTCAGTCGTATCCGACTCTTTGCAACCCCGTGAATCACAGCATGCCAGGCCTCCCTGTCCACCACCAACTCCCGGAGTTCACTCAAACTCACGCCCATCGAGTCAGTGATGCCATCCAGCCATCTCATCCTCTGTCGTCCCCTTCTCCTCCTGCCCCCAATCCCTCCCAGCATCGAAGGTAGGTTAATGGCTGTCAAAGATTGGGGGAAGCTAGTGCAGAGTGACTGCCATTGGGTATGGAGTTTTTCTTTTGGGTGATCAAAGTATTCTGGAATTAGTGGTGGTAATTGCACAACTCTGTGAATATGGTAAAACCCACTGAATTGTATCCGCCTGCAATGTGGGAGACCTGAGTTTGATCCCTGGGTTAGGAAGATCCCCTGAGAAAGGAAAGGCTATCCGCTCCAGTATTCAGGCCTGGAGATTTCCATAGGGTCGCAAAGAGTCGGACACAACTGAACAACTTTCACTTTCACAGCTCAAGAAAACTAGATGAGAGATAGACAGATGACAGATAAATATGTAAAACCCAATGCCCAAGCGCCCTTCATTTGATGCAGCAAAAGCCAAGAGAAACCTGATGCCTCTAAGTTGCACGTGTGCCTTCCCACAGGGTAGCTCTTGGTTGTCCCTGTTCCTCACCTTTCTCGGGTTCCCCTTGTGATCCTTTCCTGCATGGAGGAGAGACAAGGGAAGGGAAGGCAGGGTGAGACTGTCTCCTGGAGAACTCTTACCATGTTGGAGGTGTTCCTGTTAGGCCAGGTGACAGACTGTCACAGAACAGCAACCAGAGCTGCTGGGGTGACTTCCAACAGCGGGTGGCGGTTGCTAATCAGAAAGGGGAGTGTGCTGTGCTGACCTCAAAAAGTAATGAACAGATAGCATGGGGTGAACCCCTCTAAAACCAAAACCCACAGACACCGTCCAGTCAGACGCCCCTCCCAACATCAGTGGGGTCCCCAGAACTCTGAGGCTCAGTTTAGAGATGACTCTGTTTCTGTTGATTCTCTAGTCATATTTGTACAAGGCACAATGTACCTCAGTGTTTCCATCTGTAAAATAGGTTTCTGGGTTGCCCCAGAGCAATTTTGAAGATATTTTCATTAAACCAGGGAGATTGTCTTTTAGGACTGAGTCATTAATAATATGGACAGTGGCATAAATTTCTGATAATGTAGGGAAACTCTATTCCAAGACAAATATTTGAAATCCTTAAAATTTTTGCTCTGTACCTAATAGTTGCTTGATTATGGTATTATTGATTGGCTATAAATAAGGACATATCCTTCTCCAATCAACTGTGCCTCTCTTGAGCTGTGATTTATTTTTGGTCTTATGAAAGGAGAATGATTATCTAACAAGACCAGTTGCTGATTTGTCAAAATCATACCTTTTCTGAAATTATGTGCTTGGGACACCTTTGTATATCCATGATAGTGGTTTTTACAAAAGAGAGTTTATTTTGATTTCTCTATAAGCTGGATCAGTAATCAGAAAACTTATTTTGTGGGGATTATTTCAATATCCCGCCAAATAACATACAGATCCTTTGGGAGGCATTTGCATAAGCTTCCTAAAACCTAACTTGTAAACAGCAGCAACAGCAGACCACTGTGGGAGCAGCCTGGGGGTAGGGGGCCCTCCTCTTACCACGATGCAGTTTCTGCTCTTCTAAAGTGGGTTTCCTGGGGGACTTCCCTGGTGGTCCAGTGGTTAAGCATCTGCCTGTCAATGTGAGGGATGCAGATGTGGTCCCTGGTCGGAGAACAAAGATCCCACCTGCCACGGGGCAACTAAGCCTGCACGATGCCACAAGCGAAGCCCATGTACCACAGCTAGAGAAGGCCTGGGCAATGCAATGTAGACCCAGTGCAGCCTAAATAAATAAATAAGAATTAAAAAATAAAATGGATTTCCTCCTCAAAGTTGAATTCTCCTTCTTCTCTGTAATCAGTCCTGCAAGATGGTTACTTGCAAACCATATATGTGTTCTAAGCATGACCAGAACCTTCTAAGAGGTGACCTTCAATTTATGGGAGAATTAAAGAGTTGCTCCCACTCCTCTGCAGCAACTAGAAAACACGGAGGAGATTAGAGCCACTGGAAACTGGGCTTCCTTGGCATGATGGCTCACTCTCAAGAAGGTTGAGGGGGCAGGCTCAGGTGTACACGCCCACAGGCCCTCCTCTCCGCACCCTAGCAGCTCAAACAGACACCTCAGCTATCCAGACTCCTCTTCTACAAGAGTAATCTCTCCACCATTCTTCAGCTTCCACCCCCTCCTTGTTCACACTCATCTGGCCATTGGCCCAGCTCTCTCTGCACTTCTCCTTCATGTTTCAGCAACACTTAGTCAATATCTGCTAAAGATCAACAGTTAAAGAAGTGAGTCATCCAAAGAATCCAGGACTATCCAAATTTATCTGCTACTAGCTGGTCTTTGCTTTGCGGCTCCCAAGAAATAGATTCCAGGAAATGACCAAATGTTGGACACTTAAAAAATATATATTTATTGTAATTGGAGGTTAATTACTTTACAATATTGTATTGGTTTTGCCATACATCAACATGAATCCGCCACAGGTATACATGTGTTCCCCATCCTGAACCCCCCTCCCTCCTCCCTCCCCATACCATCCCTATGGGTCGTCCCCGTGCACCAGCCCCAAGCATCCAGTATCATGCATCAAACCTGGACTGGCGATTAGTTTCATATATGATATTATACATGTTTCAATGCCATTCTCCCAAGTTATCCCACCCTCTCCCTCTCCCACAAAGTCCAAAACCTGTTCTATACATCTGTGTCTCTTTTGCTATCTCGCATACAGGTTTAACATTACCGTGTTTCTAAATTCCATATATATGCATTAGTATACTGTATTGGTGTTTTTCTTTCTGGCTTACTTCACTCTGTATAATCGGCTCCAGTTTCATCCACCTCATTAGAACTGATTCCAATGTATTCTTTTTAATGGCTGAGTAATACTCCATTGTGTATATGTACCACAGCTTTCTTATCCATTCATCTGCTGATGGACATCTAGGTTGATTCCACGTCCTGGCTATTATAAACTGTGCTGCGATGAACACTGGGGTACACATGTCTCCTTCAATTCTGGTTTCCTCGGTGTGTATGCCCAGCAGTGGGATTGCTGGGTCATAATGCAGTTCTATTTGCAACCTTTTAAGGAATCTCCACACTGTTCTCCATAGTGGCTGTCTAGTTTGCATTCCCACCAACAGTGGAAGACGGTTCCCTTGTCTCCACACCCTCTCCAGCATTTATTGCTTGCAGACTTTTGGATCACAGCCATTCTGACTGGTGTGAAATGGTACCTCACTGTGGTTTTGATTTGCATTTCTCTGATAATGAGTGATGTTGAGCATCTTTTCATGTGTTTGTTAGCCATCCGTATGTCTTCTTTGGAGAAATGTCTATTTAGTTCTTCGGCCCATTTTTTGATTAGGTCGTTTATTTTTCTGGAATTAAGCTGCAGGAGTTGCTTGTATATTTTTGAGATTAGTTGTTTGTCAGTTGCTTCATTTGCTATTATTTTCTCCCATTCTGAAGGCTGTCTTTTCACCTTGCTTATAGTTTCCTTTGTTGTGCAGAAGCTTTTGAGTTTAATTAGGTCCTGTTTGTTTATTTTTGCTTTTATTTCCAATATTCTGGGAGGTGGGACACTTTTTGTTACTAATTTGGCATTGTCTGTAAATAAGGGGGCCAGATATTCTGATTTGCCTGGGACTGAGGAAGTTTCCAGGACTGGGAACTGTAATCTTTTCTTATAACTTGTTTTGTTTCTTGATTTTATTTTTGGTCTCACCGGGTCTTCATTGCTGTGCACAGGCTTTCTCTACTTGAGGAGACTGGGGGCTACTCTCTAGGTGCTGTGTGTAGATTTCTCATGCTGTGGCTTCTCTTGTAGTGGAGCAGAGGCTCTAGGGTACCTGGGCTCATGAGTTGTAATGCACAAGGCTTAGTTGCTCCATGGCATGTGATATTCCCAGACCAGGGATTGGACCCGTGTGCCCTGCACTGGTGGGTAGATTCTTATTCACTGTACCACCAGAGAAGTCCAGCCTGGAACTCTAAAAGCAGGACAATCTCAGGAAAACGGAAGCAAACTAGTCACTCTTATGGATTCAGTTCTGTACCCCCAAAATTCATATGTTGAAACACTAATTCCCTGTATCTCAGAAGGTGACTTTTTAAAAAATAGGGTCATTGCAGTTGTAATTCAGTTCGGTTCAGTCGCTCAGTTGTGTCCGACTCTTTGCGACCCCATGAATCGCAGCACGCAGTTAACAGTAATTAGAAAAGTTCATCCTTGAGTAGTGCCCCTAATCCAATATAGCTAGTGTTGTTATAAAAGGGGGAAATTTGGAGACAAGGAAGCACACAGAGAACCATGTGAAGATGAAGGCTGAGAAGGCTGACATCAGCAGGTGTCAAGACAGTCAAAGCTAGCTAGTTACCCTTTGAAAGCTGGGAGAGGGGCCTGGAGCAGATTCTCTATTCCAGCCCTCAGAAGAAATCAAACCTGATGACAGCTTGGTCTTTGGCAAAAGTCTGGGCTCATGTGGCAATCATGGTGGATGGTTGGAGACAAGGGAAGGGATGCGGTAGAATCTGAGGACTCAGAATGGTGAAGACACAGAGAGGGAACAAGATCACTTACAGCTTCCTTAGGCTCTGAGAGGAGGTGGGGCTTTCGAGGACTGGATGGGCAGTTGGAGCCTGAGTCCTGTTCCCATGTAGCACATTGGTATTGGGGTTGTGGGTGGGGCTTAGGCAGGACTTCCCATGGGCATGAAAAAAGAAGTGAGCCTCCTGGTCGCAGCAACGTTCTCTGCACTAAGCTTCACAAGGAAGCTCTGTCCTCAAGGGCACCTCAGTGCACCCCTTAAATAAGGAATATAATTCAAAGTCAAAAGACACCTCCGATGAATGTTCTGGACTCTGCCATGTCTTCTGAGCCTGGGTACAACCCACAGGAAAGAAATGAGGGCCCCTGTCCCATGAGCAAGACTGAATTTCCTGCCAGTCTGGTGGGAGCTCAGAGCCAATTGAAGTTGATTTAGGAGAACACACTGTAACATTTCTTATGTGCACGGATATAGGGTAACATTCAAACCCACTGCACATTCACTGATGCAAACAAGTTGTGCTTTCGGCTCTTGCACACGGAGGTCCAACAGGCTGAAGTTCCCAGGCTCGTTCTTCTCCCAGCTACCTTGCCTCCTCTGACCCTGCGGGTTCTATGGAAAGACACACTTCTTCCCATAAACCTCAAACCGAAGTTAATTGAGGTGATTCTTGAAGTGCTACAGATCTGCTCCAAATCACTGGGACAGAAAAGCCTGGGGAGGGCAGATGGGAGATGAAAAAGAAGCCCCCCAAAAATGGAAGACAAGAAGAAGAAAGCTGATTTGCCAAGCCACCCTCCAGCGTTCTCCAGGGCCTCTCTAGCACTCCAGGAGGCCAGCTCAACTCCATGGTCTGTGTTACCGCCCTACTTCTGGCTTCCCCTCACAGACCTGGGTGCCTGTCAGACTGGATGATGGCCCACAGCTCACTGCACTGTCACATTTGCCATCTGCAAACAGAAGGGACTGTATTTCAGTGGGGGACAGGAAGAACTCAGGATGTGTGGCAAGGAAAAATGGAATGCAGTGGAGGAGAAAACTCCATTATGACCCCTCCAAGGAGCTGGGATCATCCATCTTCCTCTTCTGGTTGTCAGTGGGCATCTCTGCCCCCAGCTTCCATCGTGTCTCTGAAGGAGAAAGAAACACAGCACACATATTTCCCTCTTTTAATTGCAGAATTGAAAGGATGTGTGATAAAGCCCTCCTCCACATTGGGTGGGGGAGTCTACTTCTTTTCACAAGACCTCACCTCAAATTGTAGCTTCTTTACCTTTCATGGCTGTGTTCTATCCATTAAGAGTCTTAACACAGACACTTTACGCCTCAAATTATCTACTGAATTATCTACTGTTATCTTCCCCCTAAACCCACAAGCTTTAACCAGGGAATTTGATTTTGGATTCAAAAGAGAAATCGAGATGAAATGGTTCTAAGATAAGAACTCGACTAATGACAGTGTTTTATTTTACTGCTTGCTTCTTAAGCTCACTTCTCCAGAGATAGAGCCCAGTGGAAGAGAGCCCTAATCCAGAGCATGGAGCCCAATGTGCCAGTGAGGCATGGCCGACCGTAAGATGGATCACAGGCAATTCCTGTGACATGTTAAAGATTGTGACTAAGTCTTTTTTTCTAACAAAACAGAATGCAGTCAAGATTATCCTTCCAAAGAAATTGCTCTCACTTGCATTTCTGATATGTGCTCTTGAGTGAAAGGGAAATGAGTCAAGGGCCCTTCCATCATCTCTGCTCTTCCTTGGCTCAGGACACGCCTTTACTGACACCTGTCAACAAAGATGGTAGTTAGGGTTACCTAAAGCTGTTTAGGTTTTTCTTGGAGTCCAGGTAAACCCACAGGGGTGCATTTAGAATATGACGCCATCTGTCTCCTGTCTTATGACAGAGTTACTCGACTGGGACTTGCTTTGCTCCCCAGAGCCACCAACCTCTCTGTGTCTCACTTTACGCTTCTTAAAGGTGACCATATCACATGACCTCCCTCACAGGGTGCTCACCAAGAGAAAATGATCTGTAGAAGATACACAGTTGCCAAGTTTCAAGTGATGGGCTTTCTAAACTAGCAAGAAAACTGGCGGCAGAGCAAAAGCTTTTGAGTGGTGTCTGAAAAAACAATGGATGGTGCTGAATGCCACTTGTATGGGTGACAGAGGGACCCAGAATGGCTTCTGTGTGTCTAAAGGGTTCTGGAGATCTTGGAGGAAAATGCACCTTTAGGTTGGGAGGCAAAGGTTTGAAGTTATTGCCAAGACATATAAGGCAACATTTCATCTTTACTGCTGCACTGACTTCTGCCACAAGCATGTTTAATAGTGAACTCAATAGTAAGGGGGCCATTTGTCCAGGTGTACACCTGATATCATGGAGTAACTGTAAATAGGATCTTCTGTCATAGTCAGTGTCCTGATTAGCAGGATAACATATCTGGTCATCCTACCCAGTGGAACCCTTCAAAAACCATTCATTTAAGAGTCATATCTGATGGATGCTTTGAAGACTGTTCTTTGCAGTTTTAGCAAATACACACTGTATTTAAAAGGACAAAATAGGATGATTTGTATATTTTAGAGTCAAGTGCTACTTTATGTAGAAGTGCAGGAGTTCTCGGCCTCAGCACTGTTGACATGTGGAGCTGGATAAAAACTCTTTGCTGTGGGGTCTGTCTTGTGCACTGTAAAATATTAAGCTGCATCCCTGGCCTCTTCTTGTTAGATATCAGTAGCACTCTCCTCACCTGCTCCATTTGTGACAGCCAAGAATATCTCCAGACATTGTCAGAGCCACTGGGGAGGTAAAATCACCCCCGTTTGAAAACCACTGATGTGAAGATTCTTACAATAGGATTTCATGTACAAATCTGAGTAGATTTAAGCCTTAGCTAGTCATGACTAGCTGAAATAGCACCTGACTTTAGGGGATGAAGGGACTGACTTCAGAGGGGCTTCCCAGGTGGCGCTAGTGGTAAAGAATCTACCTGCCGCTGCAGGAGATGCAAGAAACTCACGTTTGATCCCTGGGTCAGGAAGATCCCTTGCAGAAGGAAATGGCAACCCACCCCAGTATTCTTGCCTGGGAAATCTCATGGACAGAGGAGCCTGGCAGGCTACAGTCCACAGGGCCACAAAGGGTTGGACACAACCTAGCACACAAACAGAAGATGTGAAACACTTACCTTTAGGGTTTAGAAGAATCTTGGACTCAAGATTCAGAATGAGACAGAGTTGGATTTTATGTGACCCTACTATTTACTATGTAGCCTTGTGTAAATTACTCAATCCTTCTCAGCCTTAGTTTTCTCATCTGTAAATTGATTTTTTAAAAAAAGAAATTCTATCTCTCAAGGTACTTAGGAGGATTAAAAGAGACATGACATACAAAGCATTTTAACCCAATAATATTGTAACCACGATGATGGTTGCTGTTAACTATTATTGTTATTAGACATTGTGTGGCTGTCAGGTCGCTTCAGTCATGTCCGAGTCTTTGCAACCCCATGGACTGTAGCCTGCCAGGCTCCTCTGTCCCTGGGATTCTACAGGCAAAAGTACTGGGCTGGGTTGCCATGTCTTGCTCCGGGGGACCTTCCCAACCCGAGGATCAAACCCACGTCTCTTGCGTCTCCTGCACTGACAGGCAGGTTCTTTACCACTAGTGCCACCTGGGAAGATCTATTAGACGTTGGACAGTCATAAGGTGGCTGAATGGGCTGCTATATTCTGGAAGGTACTGTGGACAAGGCAATTTTTCTTAGGAATAGGCTCTTTGAAAGAAAAATAATTATACATTAAATAGTTGGAACTGTCATATAGTTCTACTAGAGACCTGCTTTCCAGGTATCTGATTTGGTCAAGTGGGTACATGTTTATTGTAATAAAGGATTTTTGAGACTCATGGTGCATAAGCCTCAATTTAACCTGGCCCCTGTGGCACAACCCTACCTCTCCCAAAATCTAGCCTAAGTCTCAACTAGGGAGACAGTCACTGAGACCCTGAGGCCAGGACTAAACAGTCAACCCTTCATCACACACAATGTCTCATTCTCCACGTGATAGCCCTTCTGTATCAAAGTCTACTCCAGACTGGGATATGCCAAGAGGGTATGAGCCATTTGTGGTCCCAGGAGAGTCCCTGAAACTCAACTTATCATGACCAATACTGCACTTTGCCTTTATACCTGGCTGTGCTTATAAATGTTTACTTAACCCTCTCTGAACATTGACATCTTCACCTGTAAAATAAAGACAGATAATGCCTACTTCTCAGATGACCATGAATATTAAATAAGCTCATTGGCATGGCACCTAGGCATAGTAAAGCCTTACACGCACTTGTTGTCTGTCTGCCTCTCAGATGCTCATGGATGTGAAATGAAGCAGGGCTGACCATTGCCCACTGTGCCCCTCCCACCCCTTCCCTCGCCCCTCGGTCCTTACTCCTTTAACACCCTCAGTGCAGTGTTTGCTGGGGACGCTGGGGTGCCTAGATTGGGCTTCCTTGTCCTTTCCCAGGTGAGCGGAGGAGCAGAGAGGAAATGGGCAGTGGGGTGAGGTTCACCACGGTTCCAGCCTGAGCACCAAGAAGGCCAGTTTGTGAGAGAAGCCTTGCAGGTGGGAGACCCCCTCTCCACTGATTGAAGATCCCACCTCACTCAGATATAAAGCAGGAAAGAGAAGGTATTACCTTAACAGCAGGGCCAACTTAGCCAATAGGAATGGTGCCCAGGGCCAGTGGAACCTTTAAGGACCTGTGTGTGTGTTAATCACTCAGTTGTGTCCGACTCTTTGTAACCCCATGGACTGTAGCCTGCCAGGCTCCTCTGTCCATGGAATTCTCCAGGCAAGAATACTGGAGTGGGTTGCCATTCCCTTCTCCAGGGGATCTTTCCAACCTAGTGATCAAACCCAGGTCTCCTGGATTGCAGGCAGATTCTTTACTGTCTGAGCCACAAGGGAAGATCTCCCCAGCTAAAAAAAAAAAAAAANACTATCCGACTCTTTGCAACCCCATGGACTGTAGCCCGCCAGGCTCCTCTGTCCATGGAATTCTCCAGGCAAGAATACTGGAGTGGGTTGCCATTCCCTTCTCCAGGGGATCTTTCCAACCTAGTGATCAAACCCAGGTCTCCTGGATTGCAGGCAGATTCTTTACTGTCTGAGCCACAAGGGAAGATCTCCCCAGCTAAAAAAAAAAAAAAAACCTAAAATTACACTTTTCTTATACCAATGTAGTCATAAATATCTGTGCTCGTCATGTCATGCTCCTTGCAACCCTTCGGACTGTAGCCTGCGAGGCCCCTCTGTCCACAGAATTCTCCGGGCAAGAATACTGGAGTGAGCTGCTGTTTCTTTCTCCAGGGGATCTTTCTGACCCAGGGAGTGAACTTGCATCTCCTGTGTCTCTTGCACTGCAGGCAGATTCTTTACCTCTGGGCCATCAGGAAAATCCCAGTCGTAAAAATAATTACATATATACGCTGCCAAGTCGCTTCAGTCGTGTCCGACTCTGTGCGACCCCATAGACGGCAGCCCACCAGGCTCCTCTGTCCCTGGGATTCTCCAGGCAAGAACACTGGGTGGGTTGCCATTTCCTTCTCCAATGCATGAAAGTGAAAAGTGAAAGTGAAGTCGCTCAGTAGTGCAGAACTCTTAGCAACCCCATGGACTGCAGCCCACCAGGCTCCTCTGTCCATGAGATTTTCCAGGCAAGAGTACTGGAGTGGGGTGCCATTGCCTTCTCCGTACATATACATAAACATATATAAATACATCTATATATAAAGATAGACAGATAAATGAATGAGGTGGCCCATGAAAGTAAAAATGCTGAGGGCCCATTGAAGTCATGTGTTCCTGCCTCACAGCTCAGCGTTCAATTGGTCTCAGGAAAATCTTATGATTGGCTTGAGGGCTTGTTGTTTATTTGGGAGTTATTTGTGGGGCCCCAAAATCACTTTCCTTATTTCTCTCTCAACTTATCCTAAAGTTGATTCTACTAGTAAATTTTGTGCAAGTGGAGTTTAAGTGAAAAAGAAACTGAACAAGAGCCAAGTTCCAGCTTGACACAAGTGATGCCAAGTCAGAAACACAGTCTAAAAGGAGGATCTGGCACCAGGGTGGCAGCCTGGAGACCCTGCACCAGTAGTGACTCGAGGTAATGGTTGGAAAGGCTCTAAATTTGGGGATTCAGTGACTATCTCATTCAAACAACAAGGGGTGGCGTGGTCCTACCTAGCATCAGAGTCACATGTCACAAACACCCTGTCCCCCTTCTTCTCTGCTTGTCACTTTCACAGTGGATTCTCTACTTCCTAATGTGTTTATGTATAACGGAGAAGGCATCCCTGGTGTGAATTATCCCCAGTAGACATCCTCAGTGATCCTCAAGAAGACCAACACTCTCCTTGGGCTGGGATGGAAGCCAGAGAGAGGAAGGCTTGAAGCCCAAGTGAGCAATGGTTCTAACCTGCAAACTGCATGAGGACTGGAGCACTAATTCATGACTGCAAAAGGCTGCTG